>CP139503.1:267368150-267890760 GCA_021014915.2 Artemisia tridentata subsp. tridentata
TGAATGGGACTAACCCAAGGACTATCAGAGATGGGTTAAATCAATCCTGCATCAAGAAGTTTGAGAACCTCCTGTTTGATAACATCGTGGATTTTAGGATTCACCCTTCTTTGATGTTGGACTGCTGGTTTAAAGTCATCCTCCATTAAAATCTTGTGAGTACAAAATTCAGGGTCAATACCCTTTATGTCGGAGAGTTTCCAAGCAATTGCTTGCTTGTGTGACTTTAAGACCTTTATGAGAGCAGTCTTTTCCTCATAACTTAAATTTTTAGCAATAATGACGGGTAATTTATCATCACCCTCCAAAAATGCGTACTCAAGATGAGGTGGTAAGTCTTTGAGTTCGACCGCAGGAAATTCATCAGTTTTCTCAACTGATTTGATTTCCTCATTATGAAGTTCAACGGGAGGGAGTGGAGGAGAATTGTCCTGATTTAACAATGTCTCAAGAAGAAGAATATCTCCCTCCAGATCAATCTCAGCGTCATCAATCCCTTCTAGGAATGAATCACACTTGAGAAAATCATCGATCTCTTCTAAATTGAAATCACTTCCCTCAAACGGAGTGAGAGAAGGGGAAGAGTCGGAAATGCCAGGTAAAGAAGATGTGGTGGTATCCCCACTCACAGAATTATGAGAATAACCAAGAAACTCTTGAGAGTACTCCTCTGAAACAATATCAATGACATCGATTCGGTTAACCGATTCAGAATCGTAATTTGAGGAGTACCTCGAAGTTTGATCGAGGTTAAAGGTAACAGCTTCATGACCCACACGTAATGTGATTTCATGCTCAAATACATCTATGAGAGCACGGCCCGTTCTTAGGAATCCTCTTCCAAGAATGAGAGGAACCCTAGGATCAGCATCGAAATCCACAACCACAAAGTCAGCTGGAAAATGGAACTTTCCTACTTTCACAAATACGTCCTCAGCAATGCCAAGTGGACGAGATATTGAACGATCTGCAAGCTCAAGAGTCATGCAGGTAGGAGTAAGTTCAGGAAGAGAAAGTTTCTTCCATACTGATTTAGGCATCAGGTTGATGCTTGCACCAAGATCGGCCAAGGCATAGCATTCAACCATTCCTGGAAAGACACAAGGTAGTAGAAACCTTCCAGGATCTCCAAGCTTCTCGGGAAGCTTTTTCAAGATAACTGCTAAGCAGTTCTCATTTAATGGAGTCTTTGCCATTTCAAACAGTTTTTCCTTGTTGCTTAACAAGTGTTTGATTGTGGATGCAAACTTGGGCATTAGAATGATAGCGTCCGCAAAGCTTATGTCAAAGTGTAATTCTTGAAAATTTTGGAAGAATTTATCCATTTGTTGACTAGCTTTTTCGCGGAGCTTTTGCTCATTTAAACGTGATGGGTAGGGAATAGAAGTTTTGGATTTAGGGTTTTCAACCGGGGTTTCAGGATGTTCACAGACAACTTGAGGTTTAGTCTTGGGTTTCGGGACAATTTGAGTTTGGACGTTGTTGGTATCTCCGTTATTGGTAGGAAATACCTGGTCCTTAGTCACCTCAGGCTCACTTCCCACTACCTTGGGGAAAGAAGAAGAAGTGGTAGTGGAAACAGTGGGTCCCTCATATGAAACACCACTTCGGGTTGTGATCGCCTTAACATCGCCCTTCGGGTTAGCGATCGTGTTGCTCGGAAGTTTTCCTGAGCCCGAAGGTTGATCATTTAAAGATTTTTTAATCTCAGAGATCTGGCTGACCAACAACCTGTTTGTGTCCTCTTGAGCTTTCATAAATTGCCTCAACAACTCATCAGATGATGGATGTTGGGCTGGAATGGCTTGATGTTGATTAGGGAAATTTTGCATTCGGTTATTTTGATTATAACCTTGATGTTGAAAATTCCCTTGATTTGGATTACCATTTCCCTGAAAATGATTTCCCTGGTTGGAATTGTTTCGGTTAAAGTTTCCTTGGTGTTGGAAACCTTGATTTTGTCCAGAATTGAAATTCCCTTGGTTTTGATAACCTTGGTTCATTCGAGGTTGATTTTGGTTCCGGTTTTGCAAATTCTGGTTCTGATTAAAACCGGGTGGTCCTTGGTAGGTGCTAGCTCGGTATGGTTCCATTTGAGGACGGTATTGATTACCTCCCTGATTTGAAGTACCGGCTATAGCATTAACTTCAAAAGGACTACCATCGGTGGCAGTACAGTCGTAGTATGCGTGAGGGCCACCACAAGTAACACAGACTTCCACTTTCTTCACTTCAGCATGTGAAGGAGTTTGTGTGAAAGTGACTTTCTTTTGACTTGAGAGAACCAAAGCTTGAATAGCATCCGTGAGTTTGTCAATCTTAGCATCGGTGCTAGAAGTACTCACGGGAGATGAAGTAGAAGGACCGGCACTAGCCTGAGAATGATATGGCTTTGTTCGTGCAGTACGGACCTTAGACTTATTTTCAATAATCGCTAAAGCTTCTTTGACAGTTCTGCTCAAAAAGTTACCTCCTGAGGAGGCATTGAGAGAATCTTGGTCAGATTGGCTCACTCCATTATAGAAAGTGTCGATTTGCATCAACTCGGTAAAACCATGATGAGGACATTTACGAAGCAATTCTTTGAAACGATCCCACGCGTCACTAAACGATTCATCAAATCTTTGTGTGAATTTGATGATTTCATTTTTAAGACTTGTCGTTCTAGACGGTGGAAAAAATTCGTTTACAAACTTTGTAACTAAGTCCTCCCATGTCTCAATTGAACGAGGGGGTTGTTTTTCAAGCCATATCCGGGCTTGTCCCTCGAGAGAAAATGGGAATAGAAGAAGTTTGATTGAGCTAGAAGGGATGTTCTTGTATTTGATGGTAGATGTAATCTTGTTAAACCATCGAATGTGAGCATGAGGATCATCCCTCTCAAAACCATAGAATTGGCTTGAGGTTACAAGATTCAGTAACCCGGTTTTGAGCTCAAAACTCTCAGCTACAATAGCTGGAACAACAATGGCATCTCCATAACCCTCGATGGGTGCTTGGAGAAGCTCATTCATCGGCAAATCTGCCATGACGACAGAATCAGTACGTTCCTCAGATACGACTGATGGAGCAGAACGTCTACGGCGCCTTCTAGGTATGTTTCCAAGCTCACGGAGAGGGCTTGATGACCTAGAAGAACGAGTGCGCATGCACTAAGACGAGTCTAAGAATCCTTTATAGTGGAGGAAACTCATAAAAGGGTAAGAAGATTCTTTTTGGATTTTATTTATTTATTGAGAAGTGAAGATGAAAACAAAATTTTTCAATTAAAATCAAGATCGAGAAAAAACACAAGTGAACTTAAACCAATAATCAACAGGCGTACGGTAGCTCTCTAACTGACAAACGCACAGAGTGGCGGAGAAGCAAAGGTGGGTAGTTACGCTCCTTAAAAACCCGCTTCTTTCAGTCCGACAATTTAATGTCAGACTATCCTAGAATGTTGATCCCAGTTGAACTTCACGATCTTATTAACTACCTTAGATAAATCTAAAGTAATCGGTATAGAAACTGATCTTAGGTTGTATATCAAATATTATGCGGAAACTAATATTTGATCTTAAGAAGAAAACACAAACGGATTATCCAACAACACTTCAATTATATTAATAACGATTGCTCTGAATAGCAATAGGGTTACAAGAAACCTTGAAGTGAAAACAATAATATGTATGCTAAGATAATTAATCAATCGACCTCTAACTCTAACCCTAGAACCTCCTTTTATAGCATAAGGAGTCCTAGTCGGTTTACAAGACTTCCTATACAAGTAAAATATTCATACGTATCTTTTCTATACTTATCTTAACATACTTTACATAATTAATAAGCAATAGAGTAATCCTTCTAGCAGTGTTATCAAAACAGCAGAGTCCTCGTGAGCTAGCAGCAGAGTTACACTATGCCTATTATACCAAAACAGCAGAGTTATCAAAACAGCAGAGTTCTTATGCTAATTAGCAGAGTTACATAACTATCCGGCAGAGTTGTAATTCTCCAATCAGCAGCATTTCAGACCCAACAATCCTCCCCTAAACTTGATATTTTTCTCCAAAAATCATCAAGTTTCCTTAATCTCAGATAACCACCAGGAGGATGCTTCCAAACACCTTACTGTTTTGAAACCTGTGATACCAGCAACTGTTTGTATTTCTCAATCAATTCTTTTGCTTGATTATTTGAATCAAATGGTCTTTGAAGTGTCAACTTTCCAGGTTGCAACATTTGATACAGAATAGATGTACTGTTGTTGATGACATAATCCTTCTCTACAAGCATATACACAGTCACACCTATACAAGACAAAACATGAACTCCACAACTTTGATATAAGTACCACTTCTGAACTGTAGAGCTCAGTAACTTCCTCCATTCAATACTTTTCTCATCTGGTTCAAACATGTTCTTCAAGTAGTAATAATTTAGCCTCTCATACACTATCTCTGGTCTAGTATCTCCATACCTCATCTTGTACAAATTCCAGAGTTGAGTAATATCATCTCTATCCATATAGTGCAGCATTTGAGAAAAACTAATATACCCCACACTTGAACCATTTGATCTCTTTACTATCCAGCATACACTACTATCAGCTAAAATATCATGTGAATATGAAATTATTGGATATTTTACTGATAAAGGTACTTCATTAAGTAACTCAGGCTCTTCTTGAGGTTCATGAACTGTGAGATCCATAACCCCTTTCATCTCATCTGCAGTCACTTCTTCATTCCCTGAATCACTATCTTCTTTCTCCTCTTCCTCAGAATCACTCATCACTACTGACTGAATTTTTCTCTTCTTCCTACTCACCTGCTTTACTCTCCTTCTATATCTCTTTGTACCAGCAGAGGATTCAGTCATTTCTTCAGTTTCAACAACAACTTCTTTCTCTTTCTCAGCATCAGATACTACAAACTTTGACACACTTCCACTCCCAGATGCTTTTAGATTGTCAGATCCCATAACTTCTGGATTTCTCTTCTTGTCAGAAACTTTTCTTGGATTAAGCTGAGCATAAGTTTCATAAAATTCCTTTTCAATTAAGTGATCTGGCTTTCCTTTGAAATCCTTCATCTGATAGTTTCTAGCATTCTTCAAATAGTATTTCATGTCAGTAACCAATGCTTTCCTTGAAGCTGACTTTGGTTTATAACCATGCTTCTGTGCTTCTGTTATCCTCTTAATCAGCTCTTCCCACTTAGCTAATCCATTCTTTTTGAGTATAAAAGCAACAAGCTCTTCTGTCTTTTCAGTACCATCCAACTGCTCATCATTTGATATCAGCCTAGCTTCACCTCTGACAATCATATCAGACTCAATGAAATATTGCAACTGCTCATCTAATTCTTCTTGACTAATCTCTTTAAATGAAGAGCTTTCCATAAGTTCAGTCTGATTTCCTTCTTCTTCAGCTGCAACTCTTCTAGCAAATTCTTCATCCTGAGCAATTTGAGCCTTTTCATCAGCCAACTTTTTCTTTCTTACAAGTTCTTCAGCAGAGTCAGCAACAGGTTGTGTTTGTGATGGTGTAGGTGTTTTAGTTTCTTTGTGCATGTTCAGCAGCACTTGAGCTAAGGTTAACTGTTCATCATCTGATTCATCATCAGCAGAGTTCTTAACTCCAGCACTTTTCTCTGTATTTTCAGCAGAAACATTCAACCTATCAGCAGAGTGTTCTTCTGCACCAGCAACTTCATCAGCAGAGTGTTCTACACCAGCAGAGTCACCCTTTTCACCAACATTTTCAACAACAGAGTCTTTTACAACTTCAACCTCATCTGAATCTTTTACACCATCCTTTTCTACCTCCCTGAACCTATCACATCCTCTTGATCATTTATAACAGCCTCTTCATCATTCCTCCCCTGTTTGGAAGCATCCTCTTCCAAACTTGGTTTGGACCTCTTCTTGAGCCTCCCCTCAAGATGTGTAACCCTTAATTTAAGCCTCCTAATTTCAGCACCTTGAGTAGATCTGACTGTCTTTAACTCCTTTCTTAGATCAAGAACCTCCTTTGACAATTTGGTACAATTTTCCGTCAATTCTTTCAATTGTTTCATGATATCCTCATAACTTCGGTCTGTGTAACCTGACCCGAGAGGTTGATCATTGGAATTGGCATTTTGTACTGGTGTGTTAGCCGTCAAATCATCAGTTTCAAGTTCAATTCTAGCATCAACACTTCGACCTGTGTGACCTGGTCCGAGAGGTGTATCATTTGCAATGTCAATATGTACATAAGTGTCCATCAATTCAATATGTTCATCTCTGTCCTCATCACTTCGAGATGTGTTACCTTCTCTGAGAGGTGAATCTTTGGACATAAACTCAGTCTCATCCCTAGGATGAACATCTGAGCCCCCCATAAAAGCCATTTGGCTGGGGTTACCACCAGTTGTATCAGGTTCCTGAGAACCTTCTACAAATGATGTTGCCATGGTTGAGGTCTTAAGTATGTTAGCACTGTCCTGTTGAAATCTTAACAAATTTCTTCATCCCCTCAAATATCATAACAGAAAAATCATAGGGCTTCCCTGTAGCTAAACATACTAAAGCCATTGCCTGAGATGCATTAAACTCACTCCACCCACCTATCTTAGGAAACAAGCAATGTTGTAGAGTATGCAGTAAAAACTTCCAATGGGGACACATACGACCTTTCAAAAATGTTCCACTATTCTCAGGTCTCTCATAACCAAAAGTCTCAAGTTCAGCCATCACAACTTCTGGGGTTATAGTAGGGGGTGTTGGGGTGCCTGACAATCTCAAACTTCTCTTAATTGTGGTTTCACTAACTACAATGTCCTCCCCATCTACACTACCTACCAGTCGTTCCTCACCATCTAAGACATCCAATCTAACAGTTGACCAAAATTGTCTCATATGAGATTTGTAAATTGTAGGGGCAACTGTTAATGCATACCTTAACTTAGACGAACCCAGAAAATCCATAACCTCGAAAAATCCATCCGCTGCATTAACCTTACTGAGAAACGCTATCTGATTGTGTTCTTCCGGAAACGTTCTTCGAGCCATTGGATTTGGGGGTTTGGGGTGAAATGATATGAATTGTTGTGTTTGAGTGAATGTAAGTTTGGAGCAATTAGAGCGTAATGAAATCAATTGGGTAAAAGATACTTTTTTTGATTCAATTAGGGTTAAGAACGCGCCAAAATTTTTCAGTTTGACCCTTCAACTTTCAAACTCATCAGCAGAGTTATGAAAGTATTGACCGAAAGTCAACAATCCCAAAATCGTTAAAAATCATCTCCTTAAATATCATACCAACCTCACAATAAACTCCATAAATCCTTAATCACTAAAGCAAATCCCCAATTCCAAACCCTAACATAACACCAATCCAACATGAGTTCATCAAAAACACCAATCATCGAAATATCTTCAGATTCATCATCGGAGGACTCAAAAGGTTGGGCTAGTTACTTTCCTAAGAATGCATCCACATCGCAAAACAAAGGAAAAGCAATCAAGGAAGATTCATACTCCGATCCACTTCCATCGACACCATCGTCATTTGAAGAATCAAGCGATGACGAAACAGCTGATTGGCCTGGGAAACAGCAAGGTTGGCCAAAACACATGACTTACTACCAAGGCTTGGGAGATCATCCCTCCAAAACAGCAAGGTAGTTAATAAGATCGTGAAGTTCAACTGGGATCAACAAGTGGTATCAAAACAGCAAAGTCCTCGTGAGCTAGCAGCAGAGTTACACTATGCCTATTATACCAAAACAGCAGAGTTATCAAAACAGCAGAGTTCTTATGCTAATTAGCAGAGTTACATAACTATCCGGCAGAGTTGTAATTCTCCAATCAGCAGCATTTCAAACCCAACATAGAACCTCCGTTAGAGTTTGTTTATCAATTAAAGGTGAGCCGATATTCGCAAGCGATACAAAGGCAAGTTTTATATCTTTGGTTTGGGAACTTATTATGGCCGCACCCCCAGTTAGGTAGTGCTCAGTCTTGGTTCTCGATGGTTAATTTTTATTATTTGTTTATTATTTTAACAAAGAAAATGGAAAATATTTTTGATGTTTTTATTTTTTATATGATATTATATATAGAAAAGAAAAGAAAATATTTTTGTTTTTTATATGGTTTTATGGGGAATAAGAATACGATATTTTTGGTGCTTGATCCGTTAAATGAGTTAACTTCACAAGCGTTTTGCTTTATATATGATAAATATACAAGAGAGAGAAGATATTCACAGATTGGGGTTCAAAGACACGATACTGCAAAACGTTTAGAACACGCAGCACACCTCCCCGGCAGCGGCGCCAAAATTTGATTGGCTCCGAAACAGTCAACTTAAATCAACCACGGATGTGGTCAAACAAAGTCAAACTAATCAAGAACACAATGCAATTATCCAAGGAGTATAGTTTTATCCCCGGGTCGTTTAAGTCCCAGCGAGATGCGAAATTGTGCTTAAAAACGGATCGTGATCAAGTGTTATTGAACAGAAAAGGGATTATGATTTTGATTACACTAATAAGATAAGAAAAATAGCTTTAACCAAGCTATATAAACAAGAATGTGAAAACAAGTTAACTAGAAACGTATAAAAACCTAAAAACGTACGTTTAAATTTAAATAAACGTAAACGTACGAAATAAAAAGTGAGATTTAAGAAATAAAAAGCCTACGGATATGAAATTTATATTTTTACAACCCTAATAATAAAATAAAATTATTGGAAAAAGAAAATTATTAATTTGACTTATTAATTAATTATTATTAATTAAAAACTATTTTTAACTATTAAATAATTATCTAAAAAATGAGAAAATAAGAAATAAACCTAGAAAAATGAAATTATCACTTAGATAAATCTAAAATATTATAAAACTTATTTTAAAACTGAAATTATATTTATTACACTTTTTATCTAATTATTATTAATTAATTATTATTTTAAACACTTTTTAATTATTTTAAATTCTAATAAATACTAAATAAGCAAAGAAAATTCTGAAACTTTTTATATAATTATTAAATAAGTACAAGAGGCTAAGAAAATTATAAAAATGAAATTTACTTAATTAAAATTTAAAAAGATAAATTCTATTAAATAGAAGCTATCACTTTATTTCTATTTTTGATTTTCTTAAGTCCTAAAAATATTTTTATATTTTTCATAGATTAAAAATAACAAAAGAAAATTATAAAAATTGGATTTATATTTTTCTGATTCTTTTTCTATTTATTATGATTTAATTACTATTTTAAACTAATTAAAATGATTAAAAATACTAAATAACTTAGGAAAAATCTGAAAAATTTAAGTTAAGTCTAAATTAATATTAAAAGGCTAGGAAAATTAAAATTGGAACTTGTCTAAGGCTGATGGACTGATTTGGGCTAATAAGCAGTTTGCTTATAAGCACAAAATAAGCTAAAAAGCAAATAAAGTTGCCAAAAGTTCAGGAACATGCTAATATACTAAAATAACCACAAATCAACTAAAAAACACAAATAACAACAAGAGATTAAACAGGATAAGCAATTGACTGATGTGAATCTTAACACAGAAATCTCAGGAAATAGCCCAACTTGCAGGCAAGATTAAGCACTAAAATAAGCTGCTGAGATTCAATATTAGGGGGGCAAAATCAAGGTGATACTACTGGCTATCTAAAAACATGAAAAGCCCCATGACAATCACACCAATTGAGGTCCAATTTGGGCAAAGATCAGCTGCTAGAACACTTGGTCTGCTGATCTTTTGACTTTTGCAGAAAAGAACAAAGGTTGACTTTGGTGAGATTTGAATGATCACTACTGACTAATTATGGTGTAATAAGCTATGAAAAGACTATACTAAGAAGCTTTAACAACAATTGAACTGATTTGATGATTTTCACAAACCAAATCACAACAGTGAAGCTGTTGTGATTTAATCTTGGTGATTTTGACTTTTCACTAAATAATGGTTTGTTTTTAAGGTTGTTCTGAACTTATATGACCTATAGTGACTTGTGAGATTCAAAAGCAACAACAAATAACAACTAGCACACAGACAATCTTGCAAATCCAAACACCCCTGATCAGGACAGGTTTACAAGATTTACAAAGCAACTCTGAATTTTAAAGCACAACACTTATTTCCAACACTTTCCTATGATTATATAAGACCAATTATACTAGAAAATCCAGAAATAGCAGCAAGAAACACAGAACTTGGCAAATTGCTATGATGGCTGCTATGAAGAATTTTTAGCAACTTTCCTAATCAATGAACAAGATATCTAAATTAAGCTATATTAGGACTTAATAACACCACAAAGACTGAAAAACACAAAGATTTAACCACCAAATTATCTTACACAGTAAAATGCAAATATTGACTTAAAAAGGCTTACAATTTGTGATCTAGCTTGGAACCAAGAACAAGGACCAAAGAAACACTCCTATAGGTTCTCCACAGAACCACTAACCCAAGGGCAATCCAATATTTACCCTGCTCCAGCAATAAACTCCATGATCATCAATTGTTGACTTTCTTTGACTTGTTTTTGTATTTTTGATTTTCTTATTACTAACTGATTTTAAGGATTACTAATAGCTTTTATAAGCTATTTAGGAGCTTATATGAACCTATGAAGTCCAGAAACAACACTAACAACAACATTCAATCATACATGAGATTTTTGAATTTGAGAAAAATGCATAAACTAAGATTGAACTGAAGACTTGAAATTAATTATTGGAAAAGATTTATATTACACTGGAACAACTAAAAACAACACTTGAAAGATTAAAATTACACTGAGAATTTAAATTTAACTAATTCGACACTAAATAACTAAAATTACACTAGATAGATCTCTCACTTCCTTTTTCTTCTTTCTTTATAGACTATTATCCCTTAGTCGACATCTCTGAGCATATCCCACTTCACCTGAGCCATTGATTTCCAAGAATTCATCAGATTCGACCACTTGGCAATTTTGGCGGGAAAAAGTCATAAGCAGGTTATTTTAATTAATGAGTTTTGGGTGTTTGTGGAGGTGGAGGGGAGAGATTAGTGACTAGGGTGATGAGTTGGAAGTGAAAGGTGGCTAAAAACCACCCTGGTTTTGGTGTTTCAGAGGTGGAGGTGGAGGGTGAACAGTGTTGGCGGTTTTTGGGAGTTTGACTGGGGTCAAACCCCGTTTTATTTAAAAAGGGTGTTGGGCTGGGGTTGTGTTGGGCCAGGAAAGGGATTGTGGGTTGGGTTTAGATAATAGTGGGTTGGGTTATTTAATAAAAAGGGTGGGTTGGTTTGTTTATTTAATTTTAGGTCCGGTTGGTTTTTAGATAAATCACAAGGACCATTTTGTAATTTCTGCAAAGTAGAGGGGCTGAACCTGTAACAATTTCAATGTTAACACAAGGACCAATTATGCCATATTGGAATAGTACAAGGGTTATGATTATTAATTTTCCATTTTAAATAACCCAGGGACCATTTTTGACACTTTTCAAAGTTGAGGGACCTTTTTGTAATTTTTGCCCAAACAATCATTCAAGGACCAAATTTGACAATTAAGATTATTTTAGGGACCTTGAATGATAAAATTCCACTTTTTTAGATTCTAGGGACTAGATTTGCCAAATTATGAAAGTTCAGGGACTAAAATGCAAATTATGCCATTTATTGTTTGTTTTTCCCTGAAACTTATAAAAACACAGTTAGATGATATTTTTATACATTTTTAGACTTTTTAAAGTGTTTTTGACTGTTTCTGTAGCTCAAATGTGAAAGAAATGATGAGTATTTACACACTCATCAGTATGATCAATCTTTAAAATCTTATCTCTGTATGATTTGTAAAAAGTTTTTGAGGATTTGTGCTGTTATTAATCAAATAAGTTGTTTCTAGTCTTTGCTATGCCTGTATGTTGTCTACTGCTAAGTTGGTTATTTTGGTGATTGTTATTGTGAGATACTCTTGTTTGTGTTTTTGTGGTTTTGGACTAACATTTTGCAGGTTAGGTCATATGGGAATGGTTGATTAATTAGACAAAGATGATTATGAAGTTCAGGGGAGGATAAGAGTAAATAAACACAAAGATCATAAACGTTTATTTATTATGTGGAGCATTCATTACATAAGCTGAAATTACTTTATCCTGGACTTGCTGGGAACATCATCAACACAAAACAAAACCAAACACAAACCTAACACAACACAACTACTTCAGTTTCCCTTTTCCTTTTCCTTGGACATCTGGCATGGTTTTGCGAACTCCTCTGCCACCCATGGCGTCAGACACCTTCTTGCAAGGGAGTGCCAGCACTACTGTTCTTGATTTTGGATCTTGCTTCTTCTCAGGAACAGGGATCCTCTTCATTGATGATGCAACTTTTTCAAACTCTTTTGTTAAAAAAACTGATAGCTCTTGAAGATCGTCATCATCAGATGAGTCAGAAGAGGAGGATGAATCATCCACATAAGGTGGAAGTTCATCTGTTGAAGGTTCTTCAGAAGAGGTTATTTCAACCTTTTTCTTTGAAAGGTTGTTTCTTGAGGTTGAAGTGTAGTTGGGTGGAAAATAGTTTTTCCAACCTGAACTTCCAGAATCTGAAGAAGAGTCGGATGAGATTTCAATAATGTTTGAGGAGGAAGGATTCATTGTGATTGGAAAGTTGAAGATTTGTGTTGAAGACTTTGTGTGGATGATTTGTGGCTTTTTATAGAGTTAATGAAGGTTTAATGACATTAAATGCGGGGTTGATATGAGGAATTAACTCTTGGGTTGGTATAAGGGCAGGAGGAGTCATGTGGCACTACATGGGCAACCCTCCCAAATTCCACCAATAACATCTCTCCAACTCATTTTACCCTTCCAACCCTCTCAACCAACCCTCCCAACTTAATTCTTAGGCATTCATCACTTTTTCAACCCTCCAAAAAAAAAAAAAAATTTCATTTAATTTAATCAAACATTTATAATAAAAAACTTAAACATTTCATTAAAATAAACTAAAAAAAAAAACTACATAAACGACATAAACATTACATAAACCTAAACATAATTAAAAAAAACTACATAAACGACATCATTAGAAAATAAAATACTACATAAAGACACCTAAATCAATGTCTCGATCGGTGGTGGCTGATCCGCTGGGTCATCAAGGTATGCTAAGTCCAAACCCGATATATGCGCTGTCAGATCATACCGGAGGCGATGATGGACTTCTTCGTCATGTATCTCCCGCAGCACATTCCGGTTATAAGCTATAGGGGCAGGTGGATCCATAATACGAACCTGTGATATTGCCCTCCCGTCGTCTTTTATGATCATGTTGTGCAATATAGTACATGTGGCGACGACTTTCCCGATCTTCTGTTTTGTCGTGAACCGGAGGGGACGCTCCAAAATCTTCCATTTCCCCTTGAGAACACCAAAGGCCCACTCAACATCCTTTCTTGCCGCCTCTTGGAGTCTTTTGAACTTTTTTTCGTCCTCTTCGATCGGATGCTTGTATGCCTTAACAAACGTAGCCCACCTAGGATAGATTCCATCAGTAAGGTAGTACCCATGCTTGTAATGTCGTCCATTTACGCTAAATGAAGTGTCTGGTGCGGATCCATTACGCACGTTTTGAAACAATGGAGACTGATTCAAAACATTCACATCGTTGTTCGATCCAGCAGGACCAAAATACGAATGCCAAATCCACAAGTCGTGAGAAGCAACACACTCAATCATAATAGTCGGCACCTTATGATCATCCCTCGTGTATTGCCCTTTTAAGTATCTAGGACACCTCGCCCATTCGATGTGTGTACAATCAAGAGAACCAAGCATTCCTGGAATGTGGTGTCTTTCTTCGTGTGCTTGTGTGATGAGAGCAACATCGTGAGATGTTGGCTTACGTAAAAACTCTGCTTCGTATAAAAAAATGACCGCATCACAAAAATACTCGAGGGTGTCGCGTGATGTTCTTTCCGCCATGCATAAATACTCATCGTACGCGTCTGGAGTTTCACCCGTCGCCAATTGTTTGATCGCCGATGTGCATTTCTGTAAAGCCGTGAAACTTTTTTTCCCCCGAGCGTTGTATCCTTCTTGAAAGTACTGGAACCCAGCTTCAATATCACCAACAATCTTCAAAAACAACCTTTGGCTCATGCGAAAACGATGACGGAAAACTGACTCGTCGAATTTCGAGTCTTCAACAAAATAGTCACGCATTAGTGTTTCCCCCGCTTCGACCCGTTCCCGATCAATGTACCTACGGGTGTCGGTAGAGCTTCCGGTGTCTTGATACGCGTCTAAAACCGTTTGGAAAAAGTTAAAAGTGCTCCCCGTTGACGAGTCGAAAAGAGAAGGCGGATCACAATATGAAGAAGAGGAGGAAGATGAATCCATTTTGTGATAAAAGTGATGATTTTGGGGTGAAGATTTTAGTTGTTTGTGGTTAAATATGTGAAAGTTGTGTGTTTATAAAGAGGATTTTTTTTTTTTTTTTTTTTTTTTTTTTTTTTTTTTTTTGTATCCGTTGCAATTTTAAAATATGGAGGAGCGTTTGCATTAAACACATCACATGGATCTAGTTCAACGGTCAATTCTTGGAAGAAATATGTGAGCCAGCAGCTGGTAGCCTTACCAGTTGAAACCAACCCGTTGGGCAACCCGCTGGGTCGGCGGCGGTGTTCCCCAACGGGTTCATCCAACCCGTGTGCAGCCCTTCATCCACTCCGTGTGCTCTAAGGAATTAATCCCTTGATGGAATTAAATTAATTATGGTAATTTTGGTGGAGTTGACCAAAAGGATGGGTATTTATTTTGGGTAATCAGAATCCATTCTGCTGCTAAAGGATATGCTGCTGAAGGTTAAACTATTGGATTCTGCTGCTAAATTTGAAAGTGAAGGGACTATTTTGCAATTTGGTGCGAATAAGCGCTAATTGGGTCTAAACGGGAATAAAAACCCAATTCGATCTCATTAATGTCTTTGTGCGCCCAAAATTGAATCTAATTCAAACCCTAACACTTATTTTCACCATTCGATCAAAAACCCCCAAAATCAAAACCCTTGTTCACAATGTCGAGACGCACTTACTCTGCTGAGCACAATCAGATAGCTTTTCTTCAGAAGGTCCCTGAGGCAGATGGATTTGCTGAAGTCATTGACTTTCTTAATGCTACTTCAATTAGGTATGCATTAACAGTTAATCCAACTATATATAGGTCCCACATGAGACAGTTTTGGTCGACTGTTACGGCTGAAACTCATAATGGGGAAGAAATGTTAATTGCCACAGTAGATGAAGAAAGAATTGTTGTTACTGAAACATCTATAAGACGAATTCTTCGTCTTGCAGATGATGAAGCAACAACTTGCCTTCCTACTTCTACTATTTTTGAGGAACTTGTCAAATTTGGGTATGAGAGACCTAACACAAAATTAAAATTTTACGAACGTCTCCTCTGCCCACAATGGAAATTTCTTGTTCACACCATTCTACACTGTCTTAGTCCTAAAACAAGTGGGTGGAATGAGTTTAGTTCAAGTCAAGCTTCTGCTTTGATTTGTCTAGCCACAGGCCAACCATACAATTTTTCGGCTATGATTTTTGAAGGGTTGAAAAAGAATATTTCTGGAAATTCTTATCTTTATCCAAGGTTTTTGCAATTAATCATTGCTAATCAGTTACAAGAACCTTTTGCACATGAAAAACCTTACAAAACTCCTGTGCTTGTAACTAAAATGTTTAAACACTTAAGGAAAAATGGGACTGGTTTTTCTGGGAGAATAACTCCTTTGTCCCAACACATTTTAAACATTGCTGTTGCTGTTGCTCAGGTTGAAGAAGCTGAAAACCCCACAGCTTCCCATCACACACCCACTCCTGAAAATTCAAGTGAATCATCTCATAATGAACCCCAAAAGACCCAAACACCTAGGCATTCACAAGAAAAGAGCACTGAGTTACCTCAGACTAGTGCTAGTATGGAAGCAGATGAGGCTGCCATAGGTGATGGAGATGGCATGAAGGAAGGGGCTGACACTACTGTTTCCAACTTAGAAGTTGAACAGGCCAGTGTCAACATAGATAAGACCCCAACCTTGGCAACATCTACTGCTGAAGGTTCTCATGAACCTGATGCACAAGATGGTAACCCCAGCCAAATGGCTAAAAAAGGGGGCTCAGCTGCTCAATCTAGGATTGAGACTGAGTTTCAGTCCAAAGATTCACCTCTCAGGGAAGTTAACACATCCCGAAGTGATGAGGACAGATATGAAACAAATGAGGAATTGATGGATGAAATTGTACAAAATGACAATGCCCATGATGTACCTCTCGGACCAAGTAACACAGGTCGAAGTACTGAGGCTAGAATTGAACTTGAAACAGAGGAATTGACGGGTAACACTAATGTACACAATGTCAAATCCAAGGATCCACCTCTCGGGTCAGGTAACACAGACCGAAGTGGTGAGGATAGTGTGAAACAAATAAATGCATTGACGGAAAGATGTACCAAGTTGGAAGCTCAAGTTCTTGATCTTACCAAAACAGTCAAAAGTTTGAAGTTCAGGGTCAACTTTTTGGAAAGAAAGCATAGGTCAAGAGCTACACTTACTAGAAGGGTCAAGAAAGTGAATTCCAAACCAAGTTTGGGAGAGGATGCTCCCAAACAGGGGAGGAATGAAGAGGAGGTAAACAAGGGTCAAGGGGAGGATGACATGGATATGGATGTGAATGTTGGTGGTATTGCAGAGAATGAAGTTGAAAAAGATGTTAGAAGTAAGGTTGTTGCTGATGTTGGTGAGAAAAAGACAGAGGATGATTCTGCTGCTGGTGCAGGACATTCTGCTGCTGGGTTAAAGGATTATGCTGCTGAATCAGATGATGATACTACTCCTATAGCCCAAGTTATGCTGAATCTTAAACAACAATCTTCACAAAAACCTAAACCTGCTGCTACAAAGAAACAACCAACACCTTCCAAACCTAAAGCTAAAGGAGTTGTCATTCAAGAACCTGTATCCATTCCAAATCCTGTACAACCAACCATTTCATCAACAGATAAAGGCAAGAGCATATTGGTTGAAGAACCAAAGAAGAAGTTCAAGTTTATGGATGCTGCTGCCAAAGCACTACAAAGTGAAACTGATGAAGAGGCTGCAAGGAGAATGGAAGCACAATGGAATGCAGAAGCTGAAATGGAAAGACAGAGACAATTACAGGAGGATTGGGAGGTGGCAATGCAAACTCAAAGAGATAAGAGAGAGAAGTACACCCTTGAGGAACGACAAGATGCTATAACTGATATGCTTGGAGCATTTAGAAAGAAGCAAAATGAAAAGAAGGGTGAGTACAAGAAGAAGAAACATTCCAAAACTGATGAATATAATTACATGAAAATGTATCTAAGGAATCAAGCTTATTGGAAGCCTAGTGCATTCAGAGGAATGAGTAGAGCTGCTGTTGCAAAGGCTTATTATGAAACTCATGCAAGAATTAACAGACCAATTGAGCCTATGACTGATGCTGAGATTAAGAAACTTACAAGAAGAGTGGATCCAAAGGCTTATCTTAATCCTGAGTCAAGTGTTCAAAAGCCTAAAGAAGTAAGTGAAATTGTGAAAGAGAAATAGGTTGTAGGTGATGCTGAGAAGGAAAAAAAAGTTGTTGAAGAGACAAAACCTGAATCAACTATTGGTGTGAAAAGAACAGGAAAAAGGTTAAAGTCTTTTAGAAGGAAAAAGAAAAGAGCTACATCTGTTGTAATGAGTGATTCAGAAAGTAATTCTAAGGGTGAGAAGGAGTCAAAGGATGATGAGTATGGACCTGAAGAAGTAACTGCAGATGATATGAAAAGGATTATGGATTTTACAGTTCATAAACCTCAAGAAGAACCAGAGATAATAAATGCAGTTCCATTGGAAACTAAACATCCAATCATCTCTTATACACATGATATTCAAGATGGTAGTGAAGCATGGTGGGAGATCAAGAGATCAAATGGTGTATGTCAAAAGTTTGTTAGATTCTCACAAATGTTGCATTGCATGGATAGTGATGATATTGTACAACTCTGGAGGTTATATAAGGAGAATTATGGGGATAGAAGACCAGATGTGATTTCTGAAAGGCTACACTACTACTACTTGCAAAACATGTTTGAGCCTGATCCAAGAGATATGGAATAGATAGATTTGTTAAGGTCAACCAAGGTTCATAAATGGTATCTATTTCAATCATGTGGAGTACATGAGTTAATTGGTAAAGGTGTAGGTGTATATATGCTGGTAGAGAAAGACTATCCCTTGAACAATAATTGTTAGAAATATAAATATTCAGATGAAGGTTCGGTCACCCCGAGCATCTATTTAGCATTCACATAGCTCGTAGGCTTATTTATATTAGTTTAGTACTATTAGTATTATTAGTATTATTAGTGTAGTTAAATATATTTGTGGAGTGAGTCGGGGCTTTCCCCACTGTCAGCTCACTCCACAGCCCACTAGGGGCACCAATATTAGGTACTATATATATAACCCTTCCCACACAAGGGAAGGGTGGAACTCTCTTCACATTTTAATCTAATTTTCTATTTTTGAGTTTCCCTTTCTCTCTCTAAACTTCTCTCTACAACCTAACTCTAACATGGATCTCATCTTCCATGAATCAAGACCACCCGAATCATCCACACAATCATATGGTTATGTCTTACAATTGGTATCAAGAGCCATGGTTAGGTTCGATTGATTGTGTGTGCTTGGACTTGGATTCGCGGTTTTCATCTTCTCTTGTTTTTCATTATTTTGGTTCGAATAGTATTGTGGACAAATCACAAAATATTCTCCTTGTTTTCAGTCTGTTTGAATCCGAATACTATTTGCTCAACTTTGTTAACTGTTTATGGATTTAAATAGTTTGGGCTTTAACTATTTTGGTCTTTAACAAATTCGTGGATTTGGATTGTCTGCTCAAGGCGTTAACAGCTTGTGGCTTTGGCATGTTTGCTTACTTTTGAGCATTAAGTGTGTGGTAACAGTTTGTGGCTATGTTACTTATCCTTTGTTGTTTGTGGCTTATGGTTCGAACTGAACGTGTGCTCTCTACTTCTTGTTTTTATTATTTTTTGTTTGGGTTTCTTTGGTGATCAAAATTCTTGGTAGCTGTTAACACAAGTCCAGTCATATTGTTTCTCAAGAGTCACTATTTTTCTCATCTCAAAGTTCCTCTTTACTTGGCTAGTTTGTGGTAAAAAGAAAGTCTTCTTGCTAGCGGTGTGCAAAGTTCTTGGCAGTGGTTTACATTGTTTCTAGGCAGCGGTTTGACTAGGTTTTCTTATTATTTGCATCAGCGGTTTGGCATAAGGCTTGGCTTGTATCCAAAACGGGTAAAAGGACAAACAGGCTTGATAGTGACTGTTTGTCGGGTTCAGGTGGCGGTTTGACCAAAATACAGCTGTTTGACCAAGAAGTCTGACGGTTTGACTTTGTGACTAGCGGTTTTGTGACTATAGCGGTTTATTGACTGGCGGTTTATTTACTGGCGGTTTATTGGCTGGCGGTTTATTGGCTGGCAGTTTATTGACTGGCGGTTTATTGACTGTGGCGGTTTATTGGCTGGCGGTTTATTGACTGGCGGTTTATTGACTGGCGGTTTATTGACTGTGGCGGTTTATTGACTGGCGGTTTATTGACTGGCGGTTTATTGGCTGGCGGGTTATTGACTGGCGGTTTACCACAGTTGACTAGTCAAGAATAGTCAAAGTACTCAAAACGATAAAAAGAAAGAAGATGAAGCAGCAGAGACCACAACCAATCCAATAATCCAACATCAAGAAATCCTCAACTTCACTCCTCAACACTCATCTCATTTAAACCAAGATTCTAACTCAAAGGACAACATGAATACAAGATCTCAGTTTGGTTATTTCATATCTCGTTCGAGATTCTCAGGACCTTCAAGATATTCACAAAACGAAATGAAACCAAGTCATCATCGATCTATTAGAAGCCAGGCTTCTATTGTTCAATATCCGACATGTGCTAAAGAATGAACGAGAACAAGAGTGTTTGAATCCATTCTTTACTCTCGGTTTTAATTAAACAAACAAATACAACTTATGAACAACCTTACCCGAGACCCAAAGGATGGATCTTGAAGACTTATTTCTTGATCGGTTTTGAGCATCGAAAGAAACTTTAGGATGCGTATGGTTATGTTTATGTTTATTTGGTTCGATTAGAAGGATTTGTTAATCGGATTTACATTGTGACAATGAGATTAATTGGATGTTGTTGTTCGGTTTTTGAAGGTGACCTGATGAGTTTAGATCTGGATTTGAGAGTATTTTTTGGGGAGGCGGTTGAAATGTATGTAAGTTATCTAATGATGCTTTTAGGGTAAGATTGACTTAATATCCGAAGAATTAGAGTAAAGAGCAGATTGGGTCGGATTTCTTTTGTTTGGGTCGGATCTTTCTAGTGTTAGTGGGCTGCAAGTATTAATATTCTTTGGATTTGATTGGGCTATGAGCAAGTGATGGACTAGGCTGAATGTGTTATGAATCCGAAATTAGTTAACTGTTTTGGCTGAAAAAATTAATTCTCAAATGTATTCCTTATACATTGTGTTAATTTATTGTGGTACAATAGATGGTCAAAAGAGTGTAAGTGATTTCTCGAGGATACACATGTCACGGCTAGTATTTGGGTTTATGAATGTCAACGTGATTACAGAGTTGTGGATTTGGCAGCGTTGTCCTATTGGTGCCTGTGATGTGAGTGAGCCTGCGATTTGATCTTTACGATTTGAGTTACAGTTGACTAATTGCGATTTGATTAATTGCGAATTGACAAGTTGCTATTTGACTTGTTGCAACTTGACTGATTGCAATGGTACCAGTTGCGATTCGACGTTGCGAGTTAACTCTTGCGACTTGACTTATTGCGATCTGGTTGATTACAATTTGACTTGTTGCAATTTGACAAACTGTGACTTGACTTGTTGCGATTTGATCAAGTTGAGATTTGACTTCTTTGACTTGAATTTTGAGGATTAGTATTGCACTTCACATTTGGTTATTCTTGTTGATTTCACGGTTTCTCTTGATGATTTTAGAAAATCCCGCGAAAGATTCGATTTCTCGGTTTAAATCTCAAGAGTTGTAAAATCCCGTCAAATTAATTTTGGACAAGTAGGCTGCACTTGGATTTAAACATAATAAAACTTACGGGGTTTGACCAATTTTTTGGGATAAGTTTGTGCTTCGAGATCGGCAGGAATTGGGAAATTATGGTAACTTTATTGGTTTGTTAATTCACGGGTTGGTGTACTTAGTGTCACAAACATCTCGGGGTGGATGGATGCACGATGTTTGCTGACCCTTGCTCGAGCGTATTTAAGGTGATTAGACTTGGATGTTCAAGAAGTGGATATATACAATAAAGGATGGAAGGTTGGGTATATATCACTACCTATATTTAAAGGAGTTACGTTATTGTGCTCAGTATAGGTACTAAATCACAATTTAGTGCAAGTTTAAGTCGCGGACTTGTTCTTTATCAAGTTTCATCAAGTGATTGTTGTTTCTCAAGCTTCTAATGGGATTGTAGTACAAGATCTTCTCAAGAGGTGGTCAGACTTAAAGACAAGAGGTGATTTGTTTGGAGACGTGTTTTAACCTTTTACTCACTCTAAAGTTAAACACATTTCATCAAGCGGTTTTGGCATATTACGAGCTTCAATGAATTATTAATCTACCAAATCATTGATGAGGAGTCTAGCAAGGGGTTACTACAAGAGAGTCTTAATCACCATCTTCGTTGCAGTAGTTTTATGTGTCTCATTCCATGTATTGTGCCTGACAAATTCACAAACATCACGGACTCTCAGCTTTGGCAAAAAGGTCATTTCATGTCCTTTTTGAGGGGGAGAATTAGCACAAGTTTCCTAGCGGTTCCGTCTCCAACGGTGTGAATCTTAGCGGTTCCTGTTACAGCGGGTCAGATCGTATCGGTTCAGTCTCCAGAGGTTTGAATCTTAGCAGTTCCGGTTACAGCGGGTCAGATCATAGCGATTCAGGATTCAAGGGTTCAGTCTCCAGATGTTTGAATATTAGCGGTTCCAGCTTCAGTGGTTTAGCTTTCAGCGGTTTGGGGCATAGCGACTTGCTTAAGATTTCAGCAGTCTGATACTTACTGTTGTGCAGTTTGTTCTTGAATTTATTTCTTGGTTAAATCTCTAAGAACTGTAAAATCCTGTACACAGTACGACATCTATTCCATGTACTGCATCTGATATCATCCAAGCAGCTGGGTCAGATAGCTATGTTTGATTGGACTGACTATGAGTCTTGGGCACTACTAATAATTAGCGCTTGTTTCTTCTCTCTTTGACTATTCAACCGCACAAATTGATTACGAAGTTAATTTGATATTCCTTGCTTGAGGGTGAAGTTGGATTTCACGAAAGAGTCTACCTATTTTATCTTGAAATCAGGGATGGTTGGATGCATGATTTCAATGATAACTTGCTCGTGCTTATGATGTAAGTTGAAGACTTGGGTTATCCAGTTTCCAGAAGTCGGGGTGGATGGTTGAAGACCTGGTAAACTATCACTTAAAGGAGATACATTGTAATACTCAGTGTTACACGTAGAAGACGTTGTGGATAATCGCAAGAGGTGATGAAAGTCTCATACTTTGTCAGGATAACATTAAGCACTTATTGACTTAACACCGTTCTTCCAACAACAATGCAAGCTTAGGTAACAATCTTGAGTAATTCTACTTCATTTGCAAGATTGGTATATCGGGTTTCCTACATCAAGTGGTCACAAGTGGTTTGTGTTCGAGGTTGGCTTATTGGACAAAGATTTTAAAAAGGTATGATGTGATCTGTAATTCTCAAGATATTCTTAACCCAAACTGATGTTCACCAAATCCAAATAAGTCATGTCACATTCAACCTGTTACTATCTCACGGTTTCTTCTTGGTTTTGTAAAATCCCGCGAAAGAACTTATTTCTCGGTTTAAATCATAGATTTGTAAAATCCCGTGATGATGGGCTATGCGCTCTTGACCATGATCGGGTTTAAAACCATTATCAAAGTTCAGCTATAACTTCACAAATGGCTGGATCAAGGCATTTAATCAACAAGATGTGACTACGGGGTTAGTTCAGTATTATTTATTTGAGGCTGAAGTGAAATTTCATGAGTGCGTGCACTTAGTATCTAAAGATATCGGGGAGGTTGGATGAAGATTCTTCGAGATCCTTGTTCAAGCCTTCAATACAATGACGAGGACTTAGATATCTAGTTATTTTTTATTTCTCCCTATTACAAAATAACTATCACTTTAAGGAGTCACGTTGTAGTGCTCAGTGTCACACGAAGTTGTGGATATCCAAGAGGTGATGTACGTCTTATACTTGATGGTTGGTTGGTTGAAGAGTATAGAGTACTTAGGGATTCGATGTTGCACGAAGTCTCTACACCGCTCTTTGTCACGCATTAGTACAAGTTTAAGTCACAAGTTCGGGTTATATTACTTCAGTATCAAGTTCATCATATTGGGTTTTCTCCATCAGTGGTCACGACATCAAGCCGACAGAATGATAATGGGGTTGGTAACGAGTTAGTTGAGAGAAGTAGTAAAGAGAGAGATAATGACGTCTGTACACATCAGTGCAGGCCTCGCTCTTCAACATAATGACGTCTGTACACATCAGTGCAGGCCTCGCTCTTCATCATTATGACGTCTGTACACTTCAGTGCAGGCCTCGTTCTTCATCATAATGACGTCTGAATACCTCAGTTCAGGCCTCGGTCTTCATCTTTATGGCGTCTGCTGACATCTCTTCAGGCCCCGTTCAGCAAAGAAAAGAAAAGTGTACGCTTGAGTGCACTTTATCTTCAAAAGAAGAGGAGTCTTCTTATTTATGGCCATTCTCATCAACAAGTTTTATGCTCTTTCCGTGCTTATTCAGTCTTCAAGTGGATCGGCGCATATTGGAGTATATTTTTATTCACGTATTCAACCAAAAATTGCAGTTGACAGACATATGCAATTTTTGAGGGGGGAAAGGGTGAATAAACAACATGTCAGTCTTCAAGAACCGTCAAGTGGAGCTACTTACCGTTGATGGTATTCATATTCACTAGTTCAATCATCAAAAATTGCAGTTGGCAGGCATATGCAATTTTTGAGGGGGGGAAAGGGTGAATATTAATCTACATGTTGATTGATGATTGAGAAATGGTCATACGACTCCTGAATACGTCAGTTCAGGAGTCGTGCAAACCATGTTTCTCCAACACTACTTCTTCCGTCTATCAAGGTGTTGAAGAACATGGTCATGGAATGCTAATCTACATATTCTCACGGGTTGGTTCAATCAGCATCAAAGGGTTTCTAGTCAATGCTTCATGTATACGTCATTAGGCTGCATGCACACATCATGATGATGATTCCGATTAATCGTAACCATCATGGGGGAGAGAAATGTGTACACCAAGGACGCACAACAGGTTCACGTGATCGGGCTTTATACTGCTTCCGAGTTGAAGTTATTCTGGTGTTGATAACCGCAGAGATGATCAGTGGTTCAACTTGTTACCTTGGTATTATCGTTTCGCTTTTACGTCATGGGCTGATTAATCGTAACCATCAGGGGAGAGAGAATGTGTACATCAAGGACGCACAACAGGTTCACGTGATCAGGGCTTAATATCTAAGAGGATACATACTATAGATGATCAGTGGTTCAACTTGTTACTTTGGTGTTATACTAAAGACTGAAGAAGGTCGAGTCGTCAGTCTATTCTTCATTCTCTGCTGTGTGTTATCGTCTCATGTGCACGCTGCGGGTTGATGGGTTACATGTAAGATTACTGGAAGGCATTTGGTGAGATTAAGATGATTGGTATTCTGTTCCTCCACATTGGGCAATCTTGAAGAAGGTCGAGTCTATAGTCTTCTCTACATTCAAAAATGTTGAGCTCTTTTCTTACAACTTGATATTTAACTTAATCCCATGACAGTTCTTGTTTGATGAGTTGTGGAGTTAAGTTAGGTTCAAGTTGTTATGTAGTTTAAGGTTAGGTCCAACTTGATTTTAACCTAATCTCATGACAGTTCTTGTTTGATGAGTTGTGAGGTTAAGCTGAAATCAAGTTGTTACTGGGCTTAAATTTGTGGTTTAGCTTAACCTCATGACAGTTCTTGTTTGATGAGTTGTGGGGTTAAGCTAGATTTCAGTTGAGGCTCAACTTAAACTATCAAAAAGATGCCTAAGGTTTTTGACGGCGTTACTCAAGGACGGGAGTGTTAGAAGACTAAAGACGGCATGCATTTGGTTATCAAAAGACTTCTTCATATTATGGGCGTTCATCCAAAGTCTTCTTCCTATTATGGGTGTTCATCAGGAAAGGTTGTCAGATTGGGGGAGAGCACTAATTCGGGGAGAGTGAAAAGCCAGAATCATTCCCTGATTAAAAGTGCTCACATTGCTCTTCAGCAAGTCAAGTGATGAATGCGGAGAAGATTCAGAATGCTGAGGAGTAATGACTTCTGGTTCGTATCCTTGTATATATTTTGCTTCTTACATTCTTTTTCATATCTTATACCTTTTTGTAAATAGATATATAGAAATCTTGCTAATTGTAAATAGAGAAACGTAAAATCAGAAAAACCATAAAAAATTAAAAAATTAGAAAAGACCAAAAATAGTTTCACCTATGCATGTCTTCTGTTTATCGATAACATTTACGGACTTAGAAATGTCATTCAATAATGGCACGGGTCTTTAAATGAAGCTCGAGCAGAAGTTAAAATGGATTCTTAAAACATGTCTAAATGGCTTGCTATTACTTTAGATAGCAACCCACGCTTCAAACTGGGGAAAGCACGTCGCCAAAAAGACGGCTGTTCCTCCAACTGGGTGATGTTCACCTGGGCATGGATTACTTTATATCCATGTTTCTTCGATCTGATGTACGTTTCAGTGCATCATTTCTTGAAAAAGAAGAGAAATCTTCTTTGTATACAAATAGTTTTCATTCAATGATTCTTCTGAAAATTATTTGTGAGACACTTGGTGATTATGTGTTGTATGAAATTTGTTTAAACTTGGATTATGCATAAAATTTGTCACTCAATCAACGACTACAAATCTTTAACTAGGTCATTGATTGAGGGGGAGAGTGAATTCAAATTTTATATCATCAAACGAATTTATTGGTTTAATCATACTTGTTAGAAATGGTTTTGTAGTTAATGGGGTATTAGTTGAAGAGGATCTTGCTAAAATTTTATATCAAATGGCCAAATGTGTGAATTGCTAGAAAGTTTAGGACATTATGTGCAATGTGCTAATAGTTTCCTAGCTTTATATATCTAGAAGGTTCATTTGTGTTACTTTGGAATCCTCGTGTAATCCCCTTAATACTTTAAGACTCAAAACCTAAAAGAAGTAAGAAAACCAGTTGCAGTTGATGTTTTTGAATACTCCTATGACATGTGTATGATCTGAATGAATGAGTTTCAACTGTTGTTTGACTCTTGTTAGTCGATTGCTGCTTAATTGTTGTTGATATTGTGCATATGTTCTCAGGATTCGCTTAGGTATATTGCTATTATGTTAGAATCTTGTTCCTAAGATCCTGAATTGAATGATGAAATATGAGTGAATTGCCATGTTCATGATTGTCGTTTGCTCTTCATGATAGATAGTAGTTTGACGTATTTCCTGACTATGGTTTGACTAAATGAATTTGGTATTATTATGTGGCAAGCTGCTGAAGGGTAGCTATTAAGGAATAGTGTATCTGTATGTATGTATATCTATGTTGATATTCTTATGCAGATTCCATAGCCAAAATGAATGTGCCAGTTCCCATTCTAACCATTTGATCAGAAGTTCAAACTCTATTGATTGGCTCAGAATTCACCACAACAACAACGTCGGCAACAACAACAACAACACCACTTTCACCACCACCACCACCATTCATCTATTTTGGTCTCGCCAAGTGGGGATCAACTACATTCGCGAAAGATTTGTTGGTGGATGGATGATTGATGTTGACCACTGACTTACTCAGAAAAGCGGGTGATTACATCGTCTGCGCAAAAAGGTCAAAATCATATGTGTCATAATAATCAATTTGTGCAAAATAAGCAGTGAATCTCCCTCCTAGATTAAGGGGGAGCATAGTATGTCCCATCATCAGACTACATTAAATCGGACACATTTTCTCCCACATTTTCTAACTTATTTAAATCAATTGGGATCACAAATCTCAAAAGGTTTGAAATTTTTGATCGGGGGAGAGAATGTGATTTAAATATGAAACCTGATGAAAATGTGATGTTTTGGACTTAAATGTAAGCTCTCCCATATGTGCTAAACTCTTTCGTATATCGATGCACATATTGAGGGGGAGCGAATTGACAAAAAGGATTTGGCATGCATCTTATGTGAGCAAGGCTCAGACTTCACCAATGAATTGACGATAGCTAAAGTCAGTAGTCAAAAGGACATGTCCTGGACGGGTAATAATTTCAAGCCAGTTTATCTGGTGATGTAAGCGTGTCTCGCAAAGGACGTGTCTGAGTAGAATGTACCGATTTCGAGCGACTTTCCTTGAATGTGATCTGGACGGGTAATAATTTCAAGCTAGTTTTCTAGTGATGTAAGCGTGTCTCGCGATGATCATGTTCTTGGAAAATCAATCAATTCAAAAGTGCGAGCTTCACCTGACATGTGCAAATTTATAAAACAATCATTTGAGCACATGTTGAGGGGGAGCATTTGAAAAATATAAAACTCTCAAGTGTTAGCAAAAATGTGTTTTCAGAATAATGAACACTTTGAGAGATTTTTCAAGGATTTGGTTTTATGGCAATCGTGGAAGAATACCAAAGACTGACCATTTTAATGAATGCATGGAGTTATAAGGATGGTTAGGTTAGGCTCAAGTTCCCACGATCCCCCCAGAGCCGGAGGGATCTACCCAGGGACAATCCACTAGTTAGTGTAGAAGTCCTTAGGTATGATTAAAAAAGGAGAAAAGTGGATAAGGGAAAAGTGCCGACTGAGATGGAGCTAGTACTGGAACAAACCCAACAAGGTGCTAGTTATGAAGTCTCGGTAAGCACTGAAGGGGTTGAAGAATGAAAAAGAATTGTAAAGATAAAGGGTGAAAAGAAAGAAGCCCTCCTTACAACTTAGGCAGAAACCGGGTCAATACATATGCTGTCAGAATCACTTAGTTGATTGCTGGCATTGAAGACAAAGTATCATGGACCCAGTGATACGCTGCACAACCCTCCCTAGCCACTCAAGGTCCCTCAAAGGACTCTTGTTTCACTTGTCATGGAGATCAATACATTTCTATCGTCTCTCTCACTCCGAGTTAGATGATATTGAAAAGGTGGCAGTCCTCTCCAGCCTCCGATCACCAAATCAAAACGCACTATTGAGTCTAGAGCCACGAGATGCATAATAAGATCTCTTAGGGACACAAACTATTTCTACACTGGTTGTTCAACATCAAGGACACCAGTTGTAAACTTATGAGTCCTACGCAGATCTTAGCAATCTGCCAGAACATTTATGAGAGAATTTACAAATGTAATTCTCAATGATTGAATGGAAATTCCTGCCAGGGTCAACATCAAGCAGCCCTGAAAGCAGGTCACTTCGGTAATTCTTTATGGATTACGCTTAGTGGTCACGGCGGTTTCAAACGGTCTACAGTCGTGGAGTGATCTCCAGCGACTCACCTAATCGTTGATGTGCTACGGTTCGATCTTAAAAAGCCCTCTGTGGGTTTTCGATTAGGAACGGTCTTGGTAAGGATTAGAGAGAGTTTTCACACTATGCTGTTAACAATCTCAAAGTCCGAACCTGTAAGTACCGGTCGATTTGTTGCTAACTGTCGTATGCAGGAACTTCTGGCGATTGTAGCTGTGGAATGCTGTAGCTGGTTGCTGTTGTAGCTGGTTGCAGAAAAGATGCCAATCCTCTACCACATGTTCACACTACATCATCATTGTAACTCAACAAAGTCATGATCAACCTAAAAGACCTTTAACACGGCTTCTGCAAACTCTGATGCTAAAGATCATGACACCAAATAGTGTGAGCATGTCGGCTCAAAGAATATCACATCACAAGGAGACATACTACTGAATGATGGCTAGAAGATACATGCTGGATGATATTTTCAAAGAACACTTAAAATCATCCATGACAACGGAAAAGTCATCAAAAGTCCACTGCTGAATGCACAAAGTTTCATGACATTGAAGAATCAAAGACTACGAGCTATGAAGACAAGTTCTGAAGACAAAATGCTAGAATTCAAGTTATTATTTCCGGGGTGACCTCCCTTAGGGGGAGATTGTTAGAAATATAAATATTCAGATGAAGGTTCGGTCACCCCGAGCATCTATTTAGCATTCACATAGCTCGTAGGCTTATTTATATTAGTTTAGTACTATTAGTATTATTAGTATTATTAGTATAGTTAAATATATTTGTGGAGTGGGTCGGGGCTTTCCCCACTGTCAGCTCACTCCACAGCCCACTAGGGGCACCAATATTAGGTACTATATATATAACCCTTCCCACACAAGGGAAGGGTGGAACTCTCTTCACATTTTAATCTAATTTTCTGTTTTTGAGTTTCCCTTTCTCTCTCTAAACTTCTCTCTACAACCTAACTCTAACATGGATCTCATCTTCCATGAATCAAGACCACCTGAATCATCCACACAATCATATGGTTATTTCTTACAATAATACTGCTGTTATCACCCAGATGTTACAACATGGAAAGTTGAGGTTACAAAGACCATTTTTGTCAGATCATCAAGCGTATGAGTTGGTAGAAAAGTATAGAAAAATTCTGAAATCAAAGACTTCATAGTAGTAAGTGTTTGGAAGCATCCTCTTTGTGTATGTCTGTGCTTTGGAAGAAACTTGTATATTTTGGGAGAAAATATCAAGTTTAGGGGAGGATTGTTGGGATTCTTGATTTGATGAGACAAAATAAATATAAGAATGAAACAAAAAGGGCTTAAAGTGACAAAGGATGAAACTTCAAAAGAAAGAAAAGATTCTACGATATCTTTTATTTATTTAGTATATATCCTTTGTAACCCTAGTATCTCTATTATATAAAGAGATACAGGGAATTAGTTTTTAACAATGTCTTCCACAATGTAGAATACAGGAAAAGTGTGTGTGTGTCTAGGGCGTAGTAAATTGTAAACGCCTAGACTAGACTAGAGTTTGTGTAGTCGCTTCAAGGATCTTTGATCCCGGTTACAAATTAAGTGTAACCGTATTATTCTGATCAAATAATATTTGAGGTGTGGAGTGTTAAAGAGAAACTTTGTGTCAATAACAATTGATGTTTTACTTATTCCGCTGCATATTAATATTCATTGTTATTGTTGAACCCTAAGGATCAAAACGATCCAAGAAACTATCTTTAGCACATCATTGGTTTCTACAATCTTAGAAAGATTTTGAGATATTTTGTTTAGATCTTCAAGCAAAAGAGTTGACATTTGAAGATATGGAAAGATATGACAAGATTTGGAAAGATTTGAAGATCTCTTAGCTGTCCTGCACTGGCTGATCCAAACCCATACAAGGGCGGATCCAATTTTTGGGATCCGCCAACTGTTGAATCAGTTTGTCTATAAATAGCAAGCTGATCATTTGGGCATCATTATCACTTACATAGCATAAATTATACATACATTCATTTATACATTACTAACCCATATCATTCATCATTCTTAGTGATCTTCCTTTTTGTAGCAAAAGAGATCAAGCATCAACAAGCTTCAACATACTGTTGCAAGTCTTGTAAAGTAGAAACTGTGTGATTAGTTAGAGTTTACACATCATTGTTATACCTCTCATTCAGTAAAGTCCGGTTAGTGTTTTAGTCCTCAAAACACAGAGTAAACAGGAGTAGTTGTACCCTTGTAAAGAACTTGACATTTAGCTTAGTGTCGGTAATTGTATAAGTGACGTCAGGTTGGTTCTTCCTTGAAGTAGAACCTGGTGTTTAGCTTAGTACCGGATAAAGTATAAGCGACGTGTATAAAGGTTTTCTCCGCCAAGAAGGGAGTTTGTTTCTTAGTGAAGAAAAACTCTCGAGTTAGAGGCTCGAGGAGTGGAGTAGGGCAAGGAAGAGAGTCCTTGTAGCTGAACCACTATAAATCTTCGTGTTATGGTTTGATTGTTCCTATCCTTACTTACTTTACTTATATTGTTTGTTTGTGAGTATTTACTTTGAAATCACGTTAAATCACAAAGCGAATTAAAATTTAAAATGGTAAAAACTATTCAACCCCCCCTTCTAGTTTTCCACACGGACAAATAAACGAACACGAATGCTTAAACGGACGAATTTTCTTGTTTATGTTCGTTTATTAGTAAAATGAGTTGTTCATGTTCGTTTATGTTCGTTTATTAAGACACTAAATGAACGCTAAACGATTGGACATAAATGAAAATAGACAAACAAACATAAACTTTATTGAATTATGCACAATATATTGCTTTATAAGTGTTGTTTTATTTAAACAAACCAATTTTAAAATTCTACAATTAAAATATATTATATACGAACATAAATAGATAAATGAACATAAATGAACGATAACGAACGCGTAATCGGACGTTCACGAACATAAATGAAAGGACACGAATTTTGTTCATGTTCGTTCATTTAGTTAAACGAACGTAAAATATTGTTCATGTTCGTTCATTTAATAAATAAACGAACATAAACGAACTTTTTACCGAATGGTTCATGAAATGTTCACTGAACGTTCAGTTCGTTTACAGCCCTAAGCAAAACTAAGTATACTTAGCAGCATAAACAATTTATTGACCTAATAACAGTACTAATCCTTACAAAACTTTACAAAAACACAAAGAGATAAGAATTTTCAAAGATTTATCATTCCAATACTGACAACCAAAAATTGAAATCTACCCACATCAAAAGCTTTTGTGAGCAAATCTGCAACAATATTATCAGTATGAATTTTAACAATTTGAATTAACTTCTTTTCATAACAATCTCTTATAAAATGATGTCTTATCCCAATATGTTTTGTTTTTTTTAGTGATAAATAGGATTTCTTATAATGCACTACTGCTATTATCAATATATATTTTTGTATGCAAAAAATTATACCCATAATCCAGCAATTGATTCTGAATCCAGAGCACTTGTCCACGGCAACTTGAAGCAACCACATACTCAGCTTCTGTTGTGGAATTTGCAACAACAGTTTGTTTCTTGCACTGCCATGAAATTAACCTGCACCCTAGAAATTGACAACCTCCTGTTGTTGATTTTCTATCCAAACTAGCTCCAGCATAATCACTATCAGTGTATGCAGCCAAATCAAAAGGTGAATCTTTTGGATACCAAAGGCCCAATTTAGGTTGACCTTTCAAATATCTAAAAATTCTCTTCACAGCATTAAGATGTGAAACTTTTGGTGTAACTTGATATTTGGCACAGGCACACACTGCAAACATAATGTCAGGTCTTGAAGCTGTAAGATACATCAATGAGCCAATCATTGATCTATATAAGTGAACATCAACTTCTTCACCATCTTCATCTTTGAGCAGAGGCTTGGAAGTTTCCATTGTTGTCTTTGCATGCTTCACATCAGCAAACCCAAACTTCTTCAAAATTTTAGCTACATACTTATCTTGACTGATAAATATGCCATCCTCCTTTTGCTTGACTTGTAGCCCTAAGAAGAATGTAAGTTCACCCATTGAACTCATCTGAAATCTTTCATGCATTAGCTTCTCAAATTCAACACATAATACCTTGTTTGTTGATCCAAATATAATATCATCAACATAAACTTGAACTAACAAGATATCATCTTTGTGCCTTCTGATAAACAAATTTTTATCAATCTTCCCTCTACTAAAACCATTGTCCAACAAATATTTTGACAATGTGTCATACCAAGCTCTAGGAGCTTGATGTAAACCATAAAGTGCTTTTTTCACCTTGTATACCTTGTCAGGAAAATTAGGATCTTCAAAACCAGGTGGTTGAGAGACATAAAATTCTTCATCAATTGTCCCATATAGAAAAGCACGTTTTACATTCATTTGATACACTACAAAGTCTTTGTATGAAGCATAAGCCAAGAATAACCTTATAGCTTCAAGTCATGCAACTGAGGCAAATACTTCATCATAATAAATGCCTTCTTCTTGAGTGTATCCTTGAGCTACTAACCTTGCCTTGTTTCTAATCACAATACCTCTTTCATCCTTTTTGCATCTGAAAACCCACTTAGTACCAATTGCCCTCTTCCCATTAGGCAAATCTACCAGAGTCCAAACTTCTTGAAGCTTGAATTGTAAAAGCTCTTCTTGCATAGCCTCCACCCAGCTTGGATCCTGTAATACTTTATGAGCATTCTTGGGTTCTACTTGTGATAGAAAACAAGCAAACAAACAGTTTTGAAGGTCTTTATGATTGTTTCTTTGATGAAGGGATCTAGCAAAGAAACCTTGTTCCTTCAAACCTTTTGTCATGTTTCTTGTTTGAACAGCAGATTGTGGCTCTCCAATGATTTATTCTTTAGGATGATTCTTGTGAATTCTTGTAGTTGGAATAGGACTGACATGAACTGCATCTTCCATATTGGTTAAGTCAGCCTCTGCACCAAGTACATCATCATTAGTATCAGGATATATTTCTTCCAATGGAGGCATGTTTGGATCATCTGGATAGTCATCATCATCAAAAGATATGCCTTCCTTGTCAGCAACATTAACACTTGGCTTAGCAGTATTAACAGAGTTAGTACTGCTAGTGTTATTTTCTTCATTGGCAATATAATCTGATACATCACCCTTTACTTGTTCATCAGTCTGCTTTCCTTCATTAACCACTTTATCATCATCAGAAGATTTTACACCATCTTCTTTAGCATCTTTTGGATCTTCATCAAGATCATCTTCTTGTGAACTCTTTGACTCTTGGGTTGAGAAAGGTGGATCTGCAGTCCATATGGGTAGCAAAATGTACTTCTTTGCAGGTTCAGTCTCCTTCCTAGTTTGTGTACCTGCATCAGTATTAGCCTTTGTACCTACATACTCATTAGATTGTGTACCTGCAACAACTGGCTCATAATTCATTGTCTTGGTTAATGAATCAATATCAAACAGCCAGTTTGGTCCACTCCCTGCAACATTAGGTGTACTCTCACTAAACCTAACATGCAAGTTCTCTTCCACTTTTCTGGTCCTACTATTGAACACTCTAAATGCTTTGCTATTCATTAAGTATCCAACAAAGAAAGTAAGAAACATTCATCAGCCTTGCCATCAAACTTGCCTAAGTGATCTATGGTATTCAAGATAGTAACAGGACACCCAAATGGTCTTAAAAAATCTAACAATGATTTTATACCATGTAAAAGTTCATAAGGGGTCTTGTTATGAGGCTTAACTACTTTATTTCTATTCTGCACATAGCAAGCAGTATTGACTGCTTCAGCCCAAAAAGTAGTAGGTAATTTAGAATCAGCTAACATTGTTCTAGCAGCCTCAATTAGTGTCCTAATCCTCCTCTCAGCAACACCATTTTGTTGAGGAGTTCTAGCTACACTATACTGTCTCTCAATACATTTCAACTCACAAAACTGGTTCATATCCCTATTCTTGAACTCAGTTCCATTGTCGCATTTTATCACTTTAACCTTATGATTAACTAGGTTTTTCTATCCTGGTTATGAAAGTCTTGAGAATGCTACTGGTTCCATCCTTAGATGCTAAAAAGAAAACCCAAGTAAACCTACTATAATCATCTGTGACAACTAGGCAAAACATCATTTTCATTAAACTTTTCAAAAATGTTGGTCCAAATAAATCCATGTGCAACATATGTAAAGGCTGACTTATAGAGTTCACTGCTTTGGTCTTACAAGAAGGTCTGTGTTGTTTTCGCTTCTGACGAGCAACACAAATTTCAGTATTTTCAAAAACTTTTGAAGGTAACCCTCTTACAAGGTTTCCCTTAACCAATTTATTCATTGTTTTGAAATTTAAATGTCCAAGCCTTCTATGCCAAAGCTTAGATTCATCAGATGTGGCCTTTGCAAAGAGACAAGTCAAACCTCCTTTCGGAACCATATTCTTTAAATCAACACTGTATATGTTGTCTGTTCTAGGAACTTTAAGCAAAACATGACTTTCATCAGTCAACTTAAAGTCAGGAAATAAGACTAAACATTCAGTGTCAGTAAAAAGAACACTGTTCTTTTTGTCACACATTTGTGAGACACTAAAGAGATTAAACTTAAGCTCTTTTACAAAGTACACATTATAAAAATCTAATTTACCAGTTTTTATTGTACATTTGCCTGTGATTTTCCCTCATTTGGAATTACTTCCAAAAGCAACATATCCACCATCAATTGCTTCAAAATCTGTGAGACAGGACATGTTTCCAGTCATGTGCATTGAGCATCCACTATCAAATACTCCTTTATCCTCTAATTCCACCTGTGGATTGCCCTGCACATAAAGTAAGAAAATCAGTTCATTTTGGGGACCCAAGCCATTACTGACTTGGATCTGCCTTGTGCATCAACATAATCATACTTCTTTAAAACTATGGATGCATAGCTGTGTCTGGAGACATGATCTAAAACTTTAACTTTTGGTTTCTAAACCCAACAAGCTGAGGCCTTAACAACATAAACATGATTTCCCAAAATAGTATCAGTCACTGCTTTTGACTTAGCAGTAGTAACTACTGCTTTTGCCTTAGCAGCACTAAATGCTGTATTCTTTTGAATGGGTCTATGTTCAGTTGAATGTGCTCTTTTTGAAAACTTTGACAATTGTTTAGCACCATTCACTGTCCCTTTTGTGAAAGCAGTACTAACTGATCTAGCAGTATTAGTTAATACTGCTGGTTTAGAAACATGTTGCTTGGCAGTTTTAACTGATATTAAACCATATCTCATATGTACTACTTTTGGAACTATATTTGTTTTAGTATGTGGGTGAGTATTTTTAGAAAAACTATGATAATTCACCCTCCTTGCATAGTTCCAAACAGGCTTTTGATGGTAAGAATAATTTTCCTATAAATGCTCAAAACTACCACAGTGATAACAAGCCTTGTTAAACATCTCAAAGTCACTCCCTAATCTTTGTGACATCATGTTATTCCAATTCATCTGGTTACCTCTAGGCCTGTTAGTGTACTCCCTAGGTTGCTCAGTGTATTCAATAATTTTCCTAGACACCTTATCACCAAACCTAGGTTTGACAAACTTAATATGTTCAACACTAGACGTAACTGTTTTTCTTTCAACCTTAGGTGTAGACTTCACTTGTTCCTCATCATCATCAGACACCCAATCTTCAATGATAGGTGCATTAGTATATGTCTTTTCAACCTTAGGTTTCTCCTCATTAGACTTACTATTCTCACCTAAAGACTTATCATTAGACTCAACTAAATAAGACAATTCAGGTATAGGAGGTATATACTTTCCTGTTATTGAAGGAGGAACTTTATTATAACCTATACCACTACCTCTCCTCATAATTTGACACTCAATTGTCTTATTTACACTTTCAGATGCAAATTCAAGATTATTTACTTTAACTTGATGTTTTTCTTTTTCCTGATAAGCTGCATCTTTTTCTTTTTGAGTATTTTCTAACCTTTTAGTAAGTTCATTAATGACATTCTCTTTAACATAAAGCTTACTTTCAAGAACATTAACTTTTTCTACATACTCTGACTCATTTTGTTTAAAGAATTCAAGTCTTTACTCAACAGATTTTAAGCCTACTTTATAGCCTAAATTATCTAACTCTAGCTTCCTTACATCTTCTATTAGTTTTTCATTCCTAGCCTTAAGTTCTTTAATAGTATCTAAACAAGATTTATAAGAACAACCAGAATAATTAGATACCTCATAATCAGAACTTGATGAAGAAGAGTAAGCCATAAGTGCAAATTTTGGTCCTTCTGCTGCTTGGTCACTCCAATCATATCCACCCAAGCCATCACAAGACACCAAAACTATAGAATTATTAGGTTCCTCAGACACAACTTTTCTTGAGCTCTCTCCATTCTTGTAGTCTTGGCTCCTTGGTGCCCTGCATTCTCTTGCAAAGTGTCCCTTCCTGTGACAGTTGTAGCATTCAATCTTGGATTTATCAAAACCCATGTTATCCTACCCATTGACCTTGAGGTTTCTTCATGTCTTCTTCAAAAATCTCCTTGCCATCATTGTCAACATTGCCATCTGCCACTTCAAGTCCATCTCTTCAAGATCATCTGGATGAATCTGTTCCAAATCTTCATGCATAATCTGAGGACTAGTAGATTGACCAGCTAAGAAAACATAGATAACAGCATCACTCAAGTTATCATGGGTTGCAGACCCAACAACATTAACTTGTGTGCCAGCAGTACTAACTCCATGAGCAGTATTAACTACTTCATTAGTACTGCCAGAACTGTTATTGGAGGAGGACACAAAAGCTAAGTTTTGTATGCTTGTAGATGAGCTAGATCTTCCTTTGACTTCAGGTTCATACACTTTTAGATTATTATACAGATCATCTAAACTCATTGTATCAAGATCAGCCTTGTTTCTCCACACCACAGTATGTGTATTCCACTCTGGTGACAAGCTTCTCAGAAACTTTTGATTTATATCTTCTTGAGGAATTGTTACTTCCACAAGTGCTAGTTAACTAATAAGTTTATGAAGTCTGTCAAAGGTCTGATCAAGGTTCTCAGAACTTGGAGCAACAAAATTCGCATATTGTTGCTTCAAAAGGTTCTTCCTGGTCTTCTTGGTAGCAACATTCCCTCCAAACCTTTTCTCAATTGCTTCTAACAACAATTTAGCATCCTTGATGTGATTGAAAGTAAACTGATGGTCATTAGGAATGCCCATCATGAGAGTGCTTCTTTCCTTAACTTCAAGTTTTCTCTTTGCCTTGTCTTCAGCAGTTTTAATAGGCAAGATAGTGACAACACCATCATCAGAAATTTCTGTTTTAGGTAAAGTATTGCCAGTCTCAATTACTTCCCACATAGAGTAATCAACCATCTGAATATACTGCTCTATTCTCATTCTCCATAGCTCATACTCTCCAGACTTGAGCATTGGCACCTTTGATGCAGTAATCATATGTGTAGATTCTGACTCCATGTCTTCAGTAAAATCAGAACAACCTTGAGTCTAAACAGGTTCTTCTTGATCACAGCTTCTAGATCACAAGCTCTGATACCACTTATTGATTCCAGTTATTAACTTGATCGAATTCCTTAGCTTGTAAGGGTTAGTTATCATAGATAAATCTAAAACAACTAGGTATAGAAACTGCTTTGAAGTTTATCAAACACAATGCGGAATTTTGTATTTGATCTTAAGAAGAACTTTGTATTGTATAAAACAGTAAACAAGAACACAAGTATATCAAACTAAACACTTCAATATTATTGATATAATACGAATACTCAAAAGTATTAGGGTTTACAACCTTGAAGTTCTATAAAGAATCGTGTGTATGTGTGTATCTTTGTGTATATGTATGTAACTCTATGCCCTAGGACTTCCTTTTATATACTAAGGAGTCCTAGTCAGCTTATAATGACTTTCTATACAAGATAAATCTTTATAGAATCTTTTCTATACTTATCTCGACATACTATACATAATAACCGGCTCTAATACTCTAGCAACACTAATAATGCATCAGCAGCACTAACTCTTTGTTCTGGCAGCATCAAGTCTCTAGCAGCATTAACTTAGTACTAGCAGTACTAAGTTTCCTTCTAGCAGCATTAACTACTTAGAGTATTTTTCTTTGAAGTCTGTCAGCAGTCTTAATGTACTCTAGCAGTCTTAACTTCCATAAGCAGTATTAACCTTTATAACTAGCAGCAGTAATAACTTGGAGCATTTCCTGTGTAAACCATGAGCACTCTTAATCATGTAAGCAGCAATAATTTAATAAGCCTTTAAAACCCAACAATAAATGAGCACGACTGTTCGAGCACAAGTACTTTCCAAAATATCTTTCGAAATAGTTCACTCATAGATTTTTGAATCTTTAATGTAAAAAACAATTTGACATACATAAATGGTATTACGTATTATACACTTTTTTAAGCATATATCTATTTGACAGATGATATCGGGTGTGTTTGGCGTGGAATATTTAGGAGCATTTAAGAGCGGTAAGCGTTGAGTGTTGTGATTTTTAATGCTCGTTTAGTAAGCACCAAGTATCTTTATCTATTTTTTCAGAATGATCATTGTTTAACGCTACATGAAGTATAGAAAAGATTCTATAAAGATTTATCTTGTTAAAACTGATACTTCTCACAGTTAATACTTACAGCTATTACACACTGCTAGTGTTATTTTTTTCCAAACAAACCCAATGTAACTAACTATTGAAAAACTAAATCTGTGAATTAACAATTATTTAATTTAGTGTTTTCTACAATTTGCTTGTCTATTCTCCGATTCAAAGTAAAGTTGAGGAAATATCAGTCCAGTGAACTTGAAGTTGAATTTGATTATAGCTGGGTTAACTTGATGAAATAATACTCAACACTAGTGACTAGGTGAGTGCTTTATTTGGGTTTACAAAGCCCAATCCAAGAAACGGGACCTCGGCCTTCGTGTCACTAAAAGCAGAATTTTAACATGTTTTAGAAAAAAGCATAAACCAACGAACCAACACAAACTCACTTATTTTAGTTACTTCCTCCGTCCCAAAAAAAAGTCCACCTTACTATTTATGTTTGTACCAAAACAAATATCCAGTTTTTATATATAGACAGTAATTATGACTAGTTTTCCTACTTTACCCTTCTAATCAAAACTTGCATTAATTATTTATTTTTTATTTTTATATTAACCAATGTTGCAAAAATCGTGAATCGGTACTGAGGCGGTCCGGGGCCGATTAGCGATTTTTTACCGATTAATCGGCCGATTTTCTTGACTCGGCCGATTAATCGGCCGATTACCTTGGAATTCTCTCCAAGTTCCAGGGCCGATTACCTTGGAATCGCCGATTAATCGGCCGATTCAGCCGATTTTTGCAACACTGATATTAACTATGAGGGTAAAAATGATTTTTTGTCAATCAAAACTAGCATTAATTACACATATCATAATTTCTTTATTTTTTGTTTATGAACACTCTTTTTGAGACGGATGAAGTATTTTCTATTTTTAATTTTAGGTTTTTCTATTTGAAAAAAAAGGTCGAACCATTATAGCAAAGAGAATCTAGTGTCATTTTTGTGGTAATTTTTAATTACTTGGTAGTAATTAAGTTTACATTTTGTATAATATTTCTTGAAAAAACTTGCTTTCAAATTTTCATAAGTGATCAAGGAATTTGTAACTAAAGATTATTTTTCGTTGATAATAAATACTAGTATGTAAGTATCAAGTTATTAATAGACTTCATTTGATAGAGTAAATTGCAAAAACCGTCCATGTGGTTTGCTAAAATTGCAGAAATAGTCCCTGGTCTTTCATAAGTGCAGGCGGCGTCCCTGTCACGAAACCTTTTGATCATTTTGGTCCTTGGTTTTAACCGGTGTTAAGTGGATTCCGTTAACAGTTACACGTTAGCTCTTTTTGTCCAACAACCGTTGCAACGTTCATCCTTTAAACTAACGACCGTTAATAATTTAAATTTTTTTGGTTTATTTTATGTTTTTCGATTTTTATATACATTTTTTATAAAAAAATATATGTTTTCATATACGTTTTTTTTATACTTTTTATATATATTATATACGTATTTAGAAAAACATATATGTTATTATATATATATACGTTTTTAACACATTTTTATATACTTTTTATACGTTTTTATGCACTTTTTTGCATACGGTTTTATATACGTTTGGTATACGTTTTTATATACGTTTGTGTATACGTTTTTATATACGTTTTTTATACTTTTTATATATTATATACATATTTATAAAAACATATATGTTATTATATACGTTTTTATACACATTTTTATATACTTTTTATACGTTTTTATGTACGTTTTTGCACATTTTTATACACATTTTTATATACTTTTTATACGTTATTATATACGTTTTTATACACATTTTTATATACTTATTATATACGTATTTATAAAAACATATACGTTATTATATACGTATATAAAAACGTATATGTTTTTTAAAACAATGTATAAAAATGTATATGTATATAATATATAAAAAGTATAAAAAAACGTATATAAAAACGTATATAAAAACGTATAAAAACGTGTATATAAAAACGTATATAAAAGCGTATAAAAACATATATGAAAACGTATATGTTAAAAAAACGTATAAAAACGTGTATATAAAAACGTATATAAAAGCGTATATAAAAACGTATATGTTTTTATAAATACGTATATAATATATAAAAAGTATATAAAAACATATAAAAACGTGTATATAAAAACGTATATAAAAGCGTATAAAAACATATATGAAAACGTATATTTTTTATAAAAAATGTATATAAAAATCGAAAAACTTAAAATAAACAAAAAAAAAAAAAAAAAAAAAAAAATTATTAACAGTCGTTAGTTTAAAGGATGAATGTTGCAACGATCGTTGGCCAAAAATGGCTAACGTGTAACTACTAACGGAATCCACTTAACGTCGGTTAAAACCAGGGACCAAAATGATCAAAAGGTTTTGTGACAGGGACGCCGCCTGCACATATGGAAGACCAGGGACGATTTATGCAATTTTGACAAACCACAGGGACGGTTTTTGCAATTTACTCTGGATACTAACTAATCAAAACCTAAAAATACCCCTAAAAATCCTACGACATGATATTAGGAATGTCAAATGAAAATCCACTTTTCCTCCATGTTGCGTCATTTCTTCAAAAAGTTTAAATCGATGAAAAAACCTCAACTTTGTATACCCGTGGGTGTCGAGTGTCGACTAACCTTCCACAAGGACGAGCCCCAAGCAATGCTCACATGTACCCTGCGAATCGGCGGGGGCGGGGGAGTTGGGATTAACCCTGGACCTATTTTTTTCAGAAGCCTTCCCTTTTCCTGGCCTCATAGAGCCATTTGCGCTGAGAGAATAGACGCCTAAAAGCTAGCCCCAAAGTTTTGTCAAGGATTTGAGGAGGTCTCACAAATATGTTTCAATTTTTAATTCTTGCCCAATATCCATGACCATTTTAAAGGATTTTCTTGAACTTGAGACGAGGTTGCGGATAAAGTCATCAAGACAAACAAAATAAAAACAAAACTAGGTTATGGGTCTGCTCAAGTTGGTCGATCGATCCTTCATCTATTTCCCCTGCCTCCGGGAACTTGGAATAGATTTCCTTGGAAAGTTCCTTGTTGACATAAATGAAAGAAGAAGTTCTTGAGTCCTCATCCACATCTAGAGGTGTTCATCGGTTCGGTTTTCGGGTTTGTGGGTTATATGGTTCGGGTTTATCGGTTTGAAAATTTTTAAAATCAAACCAAAACCAATTATAGAACGGATAAAACCATATCATACATCACATCCGAATTCGGTTTGGTTTCAGTTAAAATCAAGAAAATCAAATTCAAGTAAACGTCATAATATAACCTAGAAGTAATAAATAAAGACCTAAAAGTTCAGATAAGATTAACAAATAAAAAGTTCTCATGAAGTGCTGAATTAAATCATCAAAATAAACAAAAAAGTTTCACGACTTAACGGAAGTAAATTAATGGTAGAAGTACATGAAACGGCATAGGAATTATTAAGGATCACGTATATGTTAACTCAGTCGCCAGCATATGCATCACGATGCTTGATTTTAGGATTTTTGTAATTTTAAAGATATTTTGAGATTTTAGGATTGTTAATTAGAATGATATGATAGAAACTATATGTATAATTATTATTATTTTTGTGTGTATATATAGATATTCTTTTTTTTCATTTTAGTTTGGTTATATTTTTGTCAAACTATACACCAAACCAAATACGGATTAAGTATTTTGGTTCAGTTTCAACCCAAACTATACACCAACTAAAAGTTTCAATGCGATTTTATTCATTTTCGATCTGAAATATTTTACAATTTATTAGATGTCAAACCAAAAACCGAACAAGCGTATCCACATCCTCAAAGTCATGTAGAGGAAATTCATGCGAGCCTTCGGACATCGTCAACTCCCATCTAAAGGAATATTGGTCCTCCACCACACAAAGACACGAGATCCTAAGTATTTTAGTAATAAGATACTTTTACATCTCCTCAATTTATATTTAAGTGCCGAGTCTTTATTATTATTAAACAAGTAAGGCGGCGGCCGGCCGCGTTGCGGCCTAGCGGGATTTTTTTTTGCGTTGTATTTATTTATAATGTTGTTTATTAATAAAAATTACTATTATTATGTATTTGAAGCTGTTCGTTAGTTTTTTTGCTGTTTTCTCATTTTATTGATGGCAATGTTGTAGCATTATTTTGCTAGTGGAACTCTAAATGAACCAATAACAGCAAAATCCACATTTATATAGTTCAAAATCCATCTGCCTGTTTTGGTGTACTGGCCCATATCTCTCTTTTTATACAAAGTCTAAACCATTGCCACCACTCGATCGTATTGCCTAGATCGTACTTTTCCACCCAACTATACTAACATATGGTCCAGATTGTATTTGCAGTACAACATACATGTGCAATGGGCACTATGGCTGCTATTAGAACCCTGTTCATATCAAAAGCAGAAATATTTCATACAAAAGCTTGTTTATATATAAAAGACATTGCACATGTTTGTTGGCTACACTTACCTAAGTAGGTTTGCCAACATACTTGGGACAAAAGAGGCTGCAAATGCAGTTAAGGTAGTAGTACATAGTTAGATGTCTTTGAAGGCAACCTGCGATTTGTTACGATATTTTACATAAAAGGTAGGAGGTATGCATCTAGGTAATGCACAGAAGTAGTTTCCTGATGTTTTCGGTAGCATATCACTTGGAAGGCCTTTTTATCATCCGTCTTTTTTTGTTCTTTTGCGAGCTGTTTGTGTGGCTGGATCATTTTCTTCTGAGAAAAGGGTTTTACGGGCTGAGGTCTTTCTGGGGCCATACTTGAGTTTCGATGGTTCTGTTAAGTTGGTGTTTTGTTTTGGTGGTGTTGCCGGCATTTGGTGTTCTTCTACTGTGTGTGTTGTTGGTGGGCTGAGAGTTGTGGAAGAACCTGGACTGGTTTCATTTTCTACAGGCGGGGTGGTCAGTATTTGGTTTTCATCTTTTTTGACAGCTGCTAACTGGTGAAGATTTGTCGGTATTGTTGTTTGTTGTTGTGCATGGATGGTTGTTGAAGCATCTGGTATAATTTGAAGAGCGTTGTTGGTTTCTGCTGTGAGTAATGGTGTGTCGTTCCAGGCTGTGTCTAGAAAGAACACTCGTTTTTCTTTCGTGCTTTCGGGGGAAAAGTGCAATTGAAAGATCTTTCTTTGTTTTTCTAATGTAAGTAACTCTGGTGGATATTGGTAGGGGTTAAACCTGATAAGGTGGTTAAACCTTTGTTGCTTTGTGTATGTGATAAGTTGAGTTAATATGATCAAGTACGCGAAATTTACTTAATCACACTTAGAAGGTTATTTGTGTTGTGGAAATGGAACAGTTATGCTTGTGTATATAGAACGAAGAACATGCAATGTTATCACCAAATGATTCAATATTATTCAAGATAATACGAGTGATCTTCAATATCACTAGGGTTACAAAGACCTTGAATCTTATGTTTTTCTATGACTTGTGATATATGTTCTATGTTCTTGAGAGTTATTTTTTAAGCACTTAATAATTCACACACTATTATCTATTCATATATGTATCACTAGTCTAAGATCTTTCTTTTATAATACAAGAAAGATCTTTACAATATTGTCAAGTCTTATCGAATGCTTGCTTTGAGAGTGTCAGTCATTAAGATACAACTTGTATCTATGTTTACAACTTGTTCTGTGAATATAACATTATGACTGATCACATGGGGTAAGATATTATCTACCGTATATTGTTGACTTAATACACATAATATCTTTTCATACTTATCCACTCAGCAGCAGAAAGTATCACCAGCAGCAGAATCATAACACTAGCAGCAGAAACACTCAGTAGTAGAATGTTAATGCTAGCAGCAGAATCCTATGCTCTAGCTGCAGAATCATACTTAGAGTATTTCTTTGAGTATAACCCGATATTAAACTTCTTGAATATTTAATTCCCAACAATTTCTATTTTAGGTTCATGGAAGCTCACGACAAAGAAAACCAAGAAAAAGACAAAGAAACGATCAATAAACGAAGATTTATGCATATACGAAGAATTCCCGACAAAAGCGAGTCTCTTGGAATATATTTGAGAAGATAAAGTCACGAAGTTGTCACTCCAAAGACTCAAAAATAAAGCACAAGAGGGAAAACAAGAAAAGAAATGAAGAAAAGAAGCTAAAACGAAGAAATAATGGAAGACTCGTTGTTCCCGACACACCTCCACCATTTTGGCCATAATTTGAGCATACGAACTCGGATTTAGATAATTCAAGCGGCCACGGAACTGGGAGAGAAGGATCTACAACTTGCGTGCTTATCTTTTCTGGCAAAAATGCTCTATCCGATCGGTATTGGCCCACAACCGATTCGGATGGAGCTAACTTTTTCATCCATCCGATCGGTATGGTCCCGTATCCGATCGGATGGACCAATCTGACCTTCCCAAGTTATTTTTAATGCATTATTAAGTGTCATTAAACCCCAAGACCGATCACTTACCTCCATTTACTCCATTTCCTGGTATTTTATGACACTTAGTGCCCAAGTTTCATACTTAGAGGCTAAGAGTTGATTTCTACTATATATATGAGTGCTTAGGCTTGGTTTTCATTGTGAAATTCTACCCTCCACCCTTAAGGATGAATTTTCACCAACTTATCTCTCCCAAAAGACCACCAACCTCTGCCATTTTCAGAAGAAGGCTCAAACACATGGAAGAAGGTGTTGGGTATTATTTTCCGGCTTGGCAGAAAGCGTATAGTTGATTGGAGGCTTGAAGGTTGCTATAAATCCTTTACCTTTGCCTATTGTAATTCATACTTTGGGTAAACCTTGTTACTTTTATATTTCATGATGTTTATGATTACCATGATTGTTGAATCTTTGTGTTTGATTGAAATAACCATGGAATAGTTTTGTATACTTGTTTGGATATTATGATAACTTGTGATAAAGGGATGTTTGGATATTTGTAGTGTTTGTTTGGAATATGATGATAACATCATATTTGGTTAAATTGGAACTTGTCTTGTTTATTGTCTTGATTAATCATTGTTGAGTCTAAATGTCGAAAGGGTTCTCAATAGTGGTTGATTTCAATTCATTAGTAGACGAATGTTTTGGTCTTGTACTTTGTGACAATTGTATGAGAAACTTAATAAACATAACAAGTGAAAGTTTAATTTAGATTAAGGGTCGAAAGGCATCTTTTGAATATGTGTTCTAATAATTTTTCAAGTAAATGAAACTTCACGAAATAATAACATCAAAGTCTAAAGTTCGAAAGGATTCTTTCTTGTTATAGGCATAAGGCTCATAACATGACCATTTGATTGAGGCTTATACATATTTGATTTATAAAACACTAAATTATTATTGGTTCTAAAGGTCGTAAGGATTACTTTTGATAATATATTTTCCAAACTAACCATCCTAATATCCATGTGATCATTTGTCCAAACATGTATGTTCTTTGTGTGGTTGTTCTTATATTGCTTTTCTTGTTGGTTTGATCCGTGACAATCATAACCATCAACTTGTTACATGCTCAAACAAACAAACAACACTTGAGTGCAACCAAGTCTCTTGGGACGACCTTGACTTACCAACCTCAATACTACATATGACTAGGGTATACTTGCCCGAATGTGTTCCTAGTTAATCGGTAATTCTTGTTTATAAATTTAAAGCTTCGATGAAGCGCATCAGCCAGCGCAGCAAAACAGGCCTGTGGATTTTGGGCTGGAGAAGGGCCTATTTTTCTGGCGGGAAAACGCAGAGCAAAACGTCGACGTTTTCTTTGCTCTATAATATATACTTATAATGTATGTTGTCCCTCAAAATAAAGGAAAAATTAATGAAATAAACTAACTGCTTTACGAATTATTACTTTTCAGGTCTAAAATTTTCAAAACTTCAAAATAGATCAAAGGCGACTCATTTTTGGGCAACTTGTGTTTATGTTTGACACGTGTCCTTAAAATTAACAATCAAATAAAGATTAATCCACCTATAATACTTGCCCAGTCGTCGAGTCTATTTTGAATTTTCAAAAATTTTAAGCCTGAAAAATAATAAGTCATAAGCCGACTGGTATATTATGATAATTTTTCCTAAAATTGTTAGATGACAATATAAACTAATTTAATAAACCAAACCAAAGTTGAGATACCCAAAATTCCAAATTTTAAACAACCAAAAATGAACTTGAACTCTTCAAAATCAACCGAACCAACCTAGATAAACAATGTTACGTGTCAATAATATCATCTCCTCACCATTTAACAAAACCTCCGCACTTTCATCTCCACACACCAAAAAATTAGCAAAACTTACAAAAATGGGAACAGAAGCTGCTGCTGCTGCTGACATCACCACATCCACATACAAACTCGTTGGATTCAAAAACTTCATCCACCAAAACCCACTCAGCGACAAATTCTGTTAGAAAATTTAGTGCACTTGAGGGATCAGTTCACACCTGGTAATGGGTTAGGAGGTACGGAGTGTACACCCATCAGGTCCCTGGCTACCTTGACTCAAATAGCGGTTAGGAGTAACTCATCAGAAGGTTTAATCCTTCACTGAGTTACTACTGCTAGTATTAAGTTAGTACTGCTGGAGCAGAGTTAATACTGCTAGTAATAAGTTAGTATTGCTGGAGCAGAGTTAATACTGCTAGTACTTTGTTAGTACTGCTGACTTAGTACCGCTGGTATAAGTATGTAACTGCTTTGACCTATTCAAGTGGCAGTTAAAACTGCACTTATGACCACGCTTAATTGGTCATGTAACCACTAGTTTTGCTATAATGGAGATAATTATGAGGCGATTAATGGGCCGATTAATCATCATAATTCCATTTGACTAGCTATGAGTACTTTCCTATATATAGGAAATCAATCAAGCATGAAGAAGAGAACAGAAAACATAGACACTTGGATGCGCAAGGGTTATTGATTGGTGCCTAAATCATTAACATACATTTGGTCTTATCCCAAGTAGATATTCATGATACCCAAGCATTAGGGTCGAATAGTTTACTTTGAAAAGTGATAACACGATTCCAAGTGATATCCGGTAACCATTATTGGTACGTAGTTAGGTCATTGATTATCTTCACCCTGTTCTGGGCCAACCCCAACCAACAAATTCTCCGTCAAGTCGTTCCACCACATCGAATTCGGGTGCAGCGACGCTACTAACATATCCCGGTGCTTCTCATGGGGCCTCGGTATGCCTCTCATCGCTAAATCGATCTCTCAATTGGTAACTCATCTCATGCTTCTTATCTCCTCACTTCCGGTACTCTCAACTTCTTATGCACTGCTCCTTACTCACCTAATCTCATAACTAATGACGTCACCAAAACCAAACCTGTTATTCCATCTTTTTCGCATACTAAGTGCCGCGAGTTTACCGCTTCTCATGGACTTGCTGTTAGAGCTGTTGCTGTTGAAGTTGAAGATGCTGACACATTGCCTCTGTCCTGGTACAAAAGGTTGATAAGTTTGAAGGGGTGGACTTCAGGAGATGGCAGAAGAAGATGCACTTCTTGCTTTCAAGCATGAGTGTGGCGTATGTTCTGAGCACTCCTATTCCTGATGATGGTGATGATGCTACAGTGGAACAAATGAGGAAGAAGAGCAAATAAGAGAATGATGATTACATTTGCAGAGGTTTAATCCTCAATGGTATGTCTGATTCTCTCTTTGATATTTATCAAAATGTTGAATCTTGCAAAGGACTATGGGATTCCTTGAATGCCAAATATATGGTTGAGGATGCATCAAGTAAGAAGTTTCTTGTAAGTAATTTCACAAATTACAAAATGACTGATTCAAGACCAGTTATGGAACAATACAATGAACTTCTTGGTATACTTGGAAGGTTTTCACAACATAAAATGAACATAGATTAGGCTATTTCAGTCACTTGTATCATTGACAAACTACCTCCTTCTTGGAAAGATTTCAAGCATACCTTGAAACACAAGAAGGAAGAACTGACTCTTGTTCAGTTGGGCAGTCATCTGCGTATTGAGGAATCCCTCAGGGCGCAGGATAATGACAAGCCAAAGAGTAGCAATGCTACTGGTGCATCTGTTGTCAATATGGTGGAACATAACAACTCCACCAGGTACAATGACAACAAGGGCAAACGTAAACATCATGATAACACAAGGGCTGGCCCTAACAAGAAGGCAACACCTACTTGTTGGAAATGTGGCAAAACTGGTCACATCAAAAGGGATTGCAAAGGTGTTAAGGTTCGTGGTAAAGCAAATGGTTCAGGCACTAGTGGTTCAGGGAGTGGTGGTTCTGCTAACTCACTTAAAGGTCAGAATATGTTTGATAAATCCTTTCAGATTTATTATGTTACATATGTATCTGGATCTAACTATGTGCAGGATGATGATGTTGCGTGGTGGGTTGACTCTGGAGCAACTGTTCATGTGTGCAAAGATAGATGCAGGTTCAAGACTTATGAGTCACTGAATGATGGTTCTATTCTTCACATGGGAAATGAGTCAACAGCCCTGGTGCATGGTTGTGGTTGTGTAGATCTTAGTTTTAGTTCTGGAAAGATTGTAACTTTGTTTAATGTTATTCATGTTCCTGATATAAGAAAAAACTTGGTTTCAAGTAGTGTTTTAAATAATCATGGATATAAACAAGTTATTGAATCTGATAAATTTATATTATCTAAACATGGTGTGTTTGTTGGTTATGGCTATTTGTGTAATCAAATATTCAGACTTAATATTGTCACTGATATTGTTAATTTAGCCTTTATGTCAACCTCTAAACTGAACGACTCTACCCTCTGGCATGCTAGACTTGGCCATGTACACTATAAAAGGATGCAAGATATGTCTAAGGATGGGTTAATCCCAGCATTTGACATGGACACTGAAAAGTGTAAGACTCGCATGTTGACTAAAATAACTAAGAAACATTTTCAGGGTGTAAAACGTGAGACTGAGCTATTGGAGCTAATACACAGTGACCTGTGTGATTTGCATGCCACTCCCTATTTGGAGAATAAGAAGTACTTTGTGACATTTATTGATAATGCTTATAGGTTTTGTTATGTCTATCTTTTACATACTAAGGATGAAGCATTAGATAAATTCAAAGTATTTAAAACTGAAGTTGAATTACAACTTGGGTTCCTAATCAAAAGATTAAGGACTGATAGGGGAGGTGAGTACATGGATACTCTGTATTTTTAGTCTGTTGGTATAATACATGAAACGACAGCTCCATATACTCCTCAGCAAAATGGTATCTCTGAAAGGAAAAACAGAGTGCTGAAGGAGATGGTTAATTCCATGTTGTCTTATTCAGGGCTGAGTCAAGGGTTCTGGGGTGAAGTTATGTTAATAGCTTGCTATTTATTAAATAGGGTTCCCAACAAAAGGAACAAGGTTACCCCTTATGAACTCTGGACTAAAAAGAAACCTAACCTGAACTATCTCAGGGTATGGGGTTGTAGGGCTGTTGTAAGACTCCCTGATCCAAAATTAAAAACTTTGGGTGAAAGAGGCATTGAATGTATCTTTGTTGGATATGCTAAGCATTCCAAAGGTTTTAGGTTCTATGTTACTGAACCTAATTAATATGTTTCAATTAACTCAATAATTGAATCAAGGGATGTACTCTTTGATGAGAATAGATTCTCATCAGTCCCTAGACCAAGTCAGAGGATTCCTAATGGAACTGATGACATTGGTGTTTCAGAGGTCTCTGATGAGGTCCCTGATGAGGTTGTGGTTCAACAACCTGAACCTGAGCTTAGAAAGAGCAAAAGGATCAGGACTCTAAAGTCATTTGGACCTGAGTTTCAATTATACTTAATTGAAAGAACAAGGGATGAGGTCTCTGACCAATACTCCTATTGCTTTAATGTTGAGGATGACCCCAAAATATTTGATGAAGCAATGAAGTCCCAGGATGTTGCTTTCTGGAAAGAAGCAATAAATGATGAGATGGACTCCATCATGGGCAAAAACACTTGGGTGTTGGCTGATCTACCACCTGGTTGTAAACCTTTGGGTTGTAAATGGATTTTCAAAAGGAAAATAAAAGTAGATGGAACTATTGAAAAGTTCAAGGCTAGACTAGTCATTCAGGGCTTTAAACAAAAGTCAGGGATTCACTACTTTGATACCTATGCCCCTGTGGCTCGTATCAGTACCATAAGATTGCTGATTGCTTTGGCATCAATTCACAATTTGATTATTCATCAGATGGATGTGAAGACAGCTTTCTTAAATGGTGAATTGGATGAGGAGGTTTATATGAACCAACCTCAGGGCTTCATCATGTCTGGCAATGAAAACAAGGTGTATAAACTGATTAAGTCTCTCTATGGACTAAAACAGGCACCTAAGAAATAGCATCAAAAATTTGATAAAGTGGTTTTGTCTAGTGGTTATTTACTTAATCAGTCTAACGAATGTGTATATAGCAAATTTGATGAATCTGGTAAAGGAGTCATCATTTGTCTATAAGTAGATGACATGCTGATCTTTGGCACTGACCAAAATCAGGTTGACCTGACAAAGGAATTTTTGTCATCAAGGTTCTCCATGAAAGACATGGGGGAGGCTAATGTTATCCTTGGTATAAGGATCAAACATGAGAGTAAGTGAATTTCTATCACTCAATCTCATTATATTGAGAAGGTACTATGGAAATTCAACCACTTTGATTGTACTCCAGTGAGTACACCTATGGATACAACTGAGAAGCTATGATGCCTAATACTGGCAAGGCTGTATCTCAACTTGAGTATTCTAGGGTGATTGGCTGCCTAATGTATGCCATGACATGTACAAGACCTGATATTGCATTTGCAGTGGGAAAACTGAGCAGGCATACTAGTAATCCTAGTGCTCAGCACTGGCAAGCAATTCAGAGGGTGCTGAAGTACTTGAAGAAAACTATGGATTATAGTCTCTCATATACTGGTTATCCTTTAGTATTGAAAGGATACAATGATGCAAGTTGGATCAGTAACACTGAAGACAATTCGTCTACCAGTGGCTGGGTATTCCAACTTAGTGGAGGTGCAATTTTTTGGGCATCCAAGAAGCAAACTATGTCAACCCGCTAATTTACAGGTCAATACTATTCAACAAACTTGAATTTATTTTCTTGACATTTATTTGAAAACAATTTGCATATAACTTTTACTTGAACCAACGTGAAACCTAGAATATATTTCAAGTGCACTAGGACTTAGGCTATATTTAGTCCACAACGCTCCAGTATATTGCTCTTACTCTGGTTCACAATTTTAAACCCTACAAAAAATTTCCTTTTCTTTAATTACTTACGGTTTTCAATTCAACAAACGCTATTCGTAATTTAAAATTTAAACACCGATATATCCAATTCTCCCAACGATTATTTTCAACGTATTTTTATACTTCCTAAAAGATTACCAAAGTTCCAAAAATATTTCCTGTTGGGAATTAAATTTTTTGAAGATTAGCATTTGGAATTACATGTTCACAAAGTTAGTACTGCTGGTACAAAGAAGGTACTGCTAGTGCTCAGAAGGAAAATACTCCAAGTGTTATTCTACTGCTAGTGTTGGAGATTCTACTGCTGAAAGGATAAGTGTCGCGTATACTACTGCTGAGTGGATAAGTATGAAAAATATACCTGTGTATAAAAGTCAAATATATACGGTAGACAATATCTTTGTTAAAGTGATCAGTCAACAAGTTGTGTACACAGATACATGTTGTATCTTTGCTACTGACACACACAAGCTAGCGATTAGACAATACTCAAGTGTGCATGTGATGCGTGGTTTTGTAACCTTACAACAGGTTTTACCTCTCGAGGGATCTCAAGAGGCTTACAACCCCACCAGGCAGTGTACCTGACCGATGTAGTATAGTGTAGTGGTAAGTACGGGGGATTGATCGTTCTCCACAGGGAATAGTGTTTGTTAGGTATGAAAGGCTACTCTAATTAGGTCTAAGGGTTGAGGAAGATTCTTTTTATGTTTTTATATTTTTATGAAAGCAAGTAAAATCTCGGTTTTGAAAGAGTGGGCGGAATTAGTTGCTAGTCAACTAACCCAAAATTACTACGGATGCAAATAAAATAAAATAACAAAAATGAAAATGTGGTGAGAAACTTATGTGTAGAGAAATGTGTTTACTTAGATTTCCTTACTCCCTAACTATCTTTTACCGGTTAATTAGTGTGTATTAGTCGCGTGGATGACGGGTGTATTCCTTAATACCATTCGTGGGGTGGCGTACTTACTTCCCCAACTCTACAAGCTCCTACTTCACTCCTATGTCGAGCCGGCTAGGAAGCTCCTAACATGGGATCACTAGAATTCGCTTGTGCATTAAATACAACCATAAAAACCTTTAGTACGCATTTGGTTCATGTTTCTTAAGACGTTCAAGCAAGTTACCGAATAGGAAGTTAGCCAGTTTTCTTAAGCCTAACATAGATAAACAATCATCCAATACAACTAATAACACACTAATAACCAATAATCAATAGCTAGGTTTCATTAGATCTAAGCAAACACAAGATAAATTTAGCCTAACATGTTAATCAAAAGACAAGAATAAGATAAAATCAAACAACACATAGACATATTGAATGATTAATTGATAACTTATCTTCAATGTAACATGGAAGATCTCAAGGCAAAAAGCCTTGAAAAAGAAGCTGAATTCGTCTTAGGGTTTTCTCCCAAAATTCCACACACTAAGCTCTCCCTTATGACAAAAAATTAGAAAACTATATATAGATTTTTACATCTGACGGCGTCACCTTATGGATTGTGACGCCGTCACCTCGCCGCTTCTAGGGTTCCCGGATGACCTTCTTGACGCCGTCCCTCTTTAGCTCTTCAAAAATCCATTCTGGCTTATCAAGGCTTGACGCCGTCTAACCTTGAACGTGACGCCGTCCCTCTTTGATTTAAGCCGTGACGCCCTTGATCAAGTTAAAGCATGACGCCGTCAGAATTTACATGCTATTTTCACTGGCTTATCATGAGTAAATTTCACGTCCACTTTTTCTTGCCAAGGCATGACGCCGTCTGGGGTTAAATGTGACGCCGTCAAAGGTAACTTTTAGCCGATTTTTGAGACTTTGTCGTTTTCTTCACTTTTATGCTCCAAAAACGTCCAAAATGCCTCCTTTTCCAGATTTCTCCTCAAAAGTACCTAAAATGACAAAAGGAACGATTTAGGGCAATATTTGATCAAATAAATACGATTTAGGGCTTAAATGACCCCTTAAAAGCGGTACACTTTTCGCCTCATCAAATACCCTTACACTTGAGATTTGCTTGTCCTCAAGCAAATGCGCTTTTATTCTAATCAAAATACAAGTTAGGGGTCATTTAATGCTAATATAAAAGTAATTACAACAAATAATCGTTCCACTTCAATCATAATAAGCACGGAGATTACATACTAGCACCTCACAAGTAGTGTTTAGATACTCACATCTCTCAGGTGTCATCAAAATAAATCTCATAAATGAAAACGGATAATATCTTCTCACTACCTGTCATAGCAAATAGATTACCATAGGCTTGGGAAAGGATCGAAAACCTCCTCCACTAGGCGTAAGCACCTAAGATAAACTATCAAAGAGGGCTTTTAAATGGGTTATAACGTTAGGTGTAGGGAAAAGGAAAACACGGTTTTGTTGGATAAGGGATATTTTACTGGTGGCGAGTTAAAGATCTTGATCAATTACATGTACTATACAATGTTGCTAAGCCAAGACTCGACTCAATCTTAAGCTAAAAACAAAATAACAAAAACATAAAATAAACATAAAATGAAACGGGATGGTAGTCCGTATGTTTTTTCTACTTTTCTTTTTCTCATTTTTTTGTATTTTTCTTGATTTTTTTCATTTTTTTTTTATTATTATTATTATTATTATTATTATTATTATTTTTTTTATTATTATTATTATTATTATTTTTTTTTTTTTTTTTGCATACACTTTTGCCCTACCATCCAAAATAACACATCATAGGGGCATTGCATCCCCCTTACACTTGAACTTTTACATAACTTTACAAATACTAATCTAATGACTCGAATTAAGATAATTGAAAAACTTGGAGTACTTTTAAAACATTTAGCACATATGGGGGTAATAAATGATGTTCTTCCCCATTACTCCATTACACTAGTACTTTACCCATGAGTCCCAATCGTCCCAAAACAATATGTACAAGGATATGACTCGACTTAGCAACCATGTAATCAACTAGATAATTAACTTGGGTTTAAACAAATGTTGTAACAATAATGCACTAAAAATGAGTGCATACAAGGTAGGCTAAGGCGATTTAGGTGTACATTTAAGTGGGGTGTAACAAATTCTTCCTTTAAGTAAAATGCTTAAAGGTCGAAACGAAAAGATAGGCTCTGGGGGGTGTACTAGGGGTATCGTGTACTAAAAATGAGTACAACGCAAAGGGTGTGGGAGAATTACTTGACCAATGTAGCCAATGTAATTATAACAAAAACACAGGTGTAAAACAATGGGTTAATCCTAATGCCTCTTATCATGTAGTAAATCTAACTACACGAATGTAGTCTCACTTGTGGCCTCAGAATGGTCCTAACGCAAGTTCTAGAATCTAAGTGCTACCGGTACACACATCATAGCATAAATGCTTTTCCTACCAATTCTAGGGGCGAACCTCACATATTTGGGGGTGGAAAATTTTTTAGTGGTACGGTTTTTGTGCTAGTCATATAACTCCTATCCGTGAGACGCTCATTAAGATCAAAGTTTCACTCCTATATGTTGTAAAAAAATTTAAATTTGGCACTAAAATTGCCCTAACAGGTATTTATCTCAGTTTTATTACACATCTACTATTAAACAAACAAAAATCAAGCGCAATGGCATTCTCTAAAATCGTACTTTTACCCCCCCTTACACTTAAGATGAACATTGTCCCCAATGTTCAAATAACAAGATGTAAAAGTATAAAGTAAAAGAATGAAATCAAATACTCCCCTGATTCGCTCGGTGGATAATGAAATTACACGGTTAGATCTTCCTCCAAAGTAATGTAGAAGCTCCATGACTAATGCATCACCACAAGCTTGATTCAAAACATTTCCTTGTCCAAAATAACCTGTTAAACCTGAGAAAACAAACACGAAAACCTGCATAACATCGGCGGGAAAAATCTATATATAAGGATATAATGCTTGTGGAATGATAACTTTGCAGATTCCTGGAGATTATAAGTTGGAGATTTTAATAAAAACTTTTTTTTTAAAAACAAAACTTTCAAAAATTTCTGAAAATTAAATCTGACGCCGTCAGGTTATAAACCCTGACGCCGTCAGAAATGACCTGACAAAAATTTTCATTTTAAGTTTCCGGAAAATTTCTGGAAAAACCTTTACCTTACTTCCTGGAAATCCTGCAAAACATCATTATGACTCGATACAAGCATTTGACTCAAACACACACTAATATATATGTTAATTTATTATTATTACGATTCATGTTAATTTGTGTTCTAATAAACCGATTTAGATTTCCCTTACACTTATCTTTTGCAAAATACCTTTATATGTAGTTAAGACGAAGTTAAAAACAAAATAAAGCATTTGCACAAATTACTTTTGAACATGAATCAATACTAAAAATTAAACACACATACGGAAACAAATAAAAACAAACAAACAAACAAATAAACACACAAAGCAAATAAAGCTTATAACGCTTGGGTTGCCTCCCAAGAAGCGCTTGTTTTTGTTCGAGTCATGAGCCTGACTCTACCCTTATTTAATGGATAAAGGAGAGGTTTTCCCTACACTTAGGATTAAGTGCGGGTGATAGTAGCGATACACACCAGCTCGGTAGGAGTATGCCACGTGAGGAAAGAGTGGTGGATGAATTATATGCTCAAAGGGGTGTGCTCCTTTCATCATAACCTTGCCTAGTTCACTTTGGTCAATGGGTGATTTTGAGTTTCCTCCTAAAAAGGGATCATCTTCTATCAACTTCGAGAGACTCCTAGTTGGGAATCCATCTTGACCTAATAAACCCGGTTTAAAACCCATAATGTTTCTTGTGATCAATCATGAATGGGTGATGTAAGTATGTAAGGTCATGTTTCACTCCTATATTGGCTTCCTCTCTACAAGGCTTAGAGTCTACTACCTCCAACGTAAAACTACCCGGACTATATGGTTTGATGGGTGGATCGGGACCTTTTTCATTTCCTAAATTCACATCTAAAGATGGAAGATTAGGTAACGGTTTTGGTTGAGGCTCTGGTTCATCAAAACTAGGAACTTCCATAGAACTAAGAGTAAGGTTGTGATCACTATAAGCATTCAAACCTATATCCTCTAGTTGTGTTTGGTCCAAGGGTTCTACCTCTATTGGGGTTCCTATAGTCTCTTCCACTTCTTTCGGGTAAGTCACGGGCGGTGTGTGTGCCTCAAATGATGGTAGGACTTGTGGGGCACTTGGTGGGCTTATGTTACTTACCTCATCATTCCTTACGTCAAGCTCACCTATATCCTCATCATGCGTTTTAGTAGGATCTAACCCAAACATTTTCCCAAGTATCTCAAGTGCTTCTCTAGGCATTTCAACTTCTATGTCCAAATCATACGGATCATCCTCAATATTCTGACTGCTATATTCAAACTGCCTAAAAGATTCATCATGTGTTTCTTGAGATTCGACGTCATCAATCACAAAACCTAGGTCTTTTTGATCAATGTGATCATGTTCGGCTAAATCCTCTGTCATATCAAGGTCACCTATGTGTTTGTTTTGTAATATGGCATTACATGACATCCACTTAGGTATCTCAACACTAACATATTCATCCCCAAACAAACTTATTTCATGATCCTCGAAATTTGTGGTCAATTGACTTGTACTAACGTTTGTTGGGTTGTCTACTATATAATAATATTGGGCACACTCTTCAATAGCTTCCCATGCTTTCTCAGCACTTAATTCCCTAATATCCCTGCCGGCAATATGGTAAATGTCCCTTTGGGCATGTCGGTCGACATGATTGTAAAAGATTTGAGTTAGGGACCAAAAATCGAAGTTATGATGAGGGAATTTTTGGAGTAAATATTTAAAACGAGTCCATGCATCATAGAGAGGTTCATCTTTATGTTGTTTAAACATCAAGATGTCATATGGAGTGGGTGAATTACGTGGCTGGTAGTATGGTGGATTCGCGTTCTCCATAATGGTGAACGGAAGAGTCAATGGTATTACGAACAAACACACAAAGAAAATAGATAGACTAAAGAAAACCTAGAAAAAGAAAATAAAAATCTCACTAGAAAGGAATCTAGTGAGTAGACCTATAAAATAAAAATTCAACCTAAACAATAACTATTCCCCGGCAGCGGCGCCAAAAACTTGATGCGTGGTTTTGTAACCTTACAACAGGTTTTACCTCTCGAGGGATCTCAAGAGGCTTACAACCCCACCAGGCAGTGTACCTGACCGATGTAGTATAGTGTAGTGGTAAGTACGGGGGATTGATCGTTCTCCACAGGGAATAGTGTTTGTTAGGTATGAAAGGCTACTCTAATTAGGTCTAAGGGTTGAGGAAGATTCTTTTTATGTTTTTTATATTTTATGAAAGCAAGTAAAATCTCGGTTTTGAAAGAGTGGGCGGAATTAGTTGCTAGTCAACTAACCCAAAATTACTACGGATGCAAATAAAATAAAATAACAAAAATGAAAATGTGGTGAGAAACTTATGTGTAGAGAAATGTGTTTACTTAGATTTCCTTACTCCCTAACTATCTTTTACCGGTTAATTAGTGTGTATTAGTCGCGTGGATGACGGGTGTATTCCTTAATACCATTCGTGGGGTGGCGTACTTACTTCCCCAACTCTACAAGCTCCTACTTCACTCCTATGTCGAGCCGGCTAGGAAGCTCCTAACATGGGATCACTAGAATTCGCTTGTGCATTAAATACAACCATAAAAACCTTTAGTACGCATTTGGTTCATGTTTCTTAAGACGTTCAAGCAAGTTACCGAATAGGAAGTTAGCCAGTTTTCTTAAGCCTAACATAGATAAACAATCATCCAATACAACTAATAACACACTAATAACCAATAATCAATAGCTAGGTTTCATTAGATCTAAGCAAACACAAGATAAATTTAGCCTAACATGTTAATCAAAAGACAAGAATAAGATAAAATCAAACAACACATAGACATATTGAATGATTAATTGATAACTTATCTTCAATGTAACATGGAAGATCTCAAGGCAAAAAGCCTTGAAAAAGAAGCTGAATTCGTCTTAGGGTTTTCTCCCAAAATTCCACACACTAAGCTCTCCCTTATGACAAAAAATTAGAAAACTATATATAGATTTTTACATCTGACGGCGTCACCTTATGGATTGTGACGCCGTCACCTCGCCGCTTCTAGGGTTCCCGGATGACCTTCTTGACGCCGTCCCTCTTTAGCTCTTCAAAAATCCATTCTGGCTTATCAAGGCTTGACGCCGTCTAACCTTGAACGTGACGCCGTCCCTCTTTGATTTAAGCCGTGACGCCCTTGATCAAGTTAAAGCATGACGCCGTCAGAATTTACATGCTATTTTCACTGGCTTATCATGAGTAAATTTCACGTCCACTTTTTCTTGCCAAGGCATGACGCCGTCTGGGGTTAAATGTGACGCCGTCAAAGGTAACTTTTAGCCGATTTTTGAGACTTTGTCGTTTTCTTCACTTTTATGCTCCAAAAACGTCCAAAATGCCTCCTTTTCCAGATTTCTCCTCAAAAGTACCTAAAATGACAAAAGGAACGATTTAGGGCAATATTTGATCAAATAAATACGATTTAGGGCTTAAATGACCCCTTAAAAGCGGTACACTTTTCGCCTCATCATGCATGTGCTTAGATATTTTACATATATAGAGAGTTAGTCATTAGTTAGAAAGTGTGTCTAAGTCGAAGTGTTGAATAGTGCTTAATGTAACTAACCAGAAAAACTAACTCAGTTGATAGAACAAGATAGAAAATAGTTTTTTTTTTTGTAATAGAGATTCAAGGTTTGTAACCCTAGTGATAGTGAAGATCACTCGTATTATTCTTAATAATATTGAATCGTTTGGTGTTATACATTCATTGTTCATTATCAAATTCAACAACCACCACTGTTCCATTTCAATTAACAAATAACCTTCTAAGTGTGGTTAAGTAGATTCCGCATACTTAATCATATTAACTCAAAGTATCGTATACACACGTTATAAAGGACTAACATCCTACCAAGTGTATTATAATCCCTCGCATTTCCTGACACCTAAAGTAATTTCTTTATATCTTACGTTTAATTACGTATAACTTTCGTTAATCACCAAACCAACAACCAATACCTATTTTTAACACCCAATACATACAACATATACACTCTTGTATCAAAACAACGCATCTAATCCCATTTTATTTATATTGCCGCCCCCCCCCCCCCTTAATTTATAAGTATTGCTAGACAAAACTCACATGGCATTAATTAGCCTACCAAAATCCATAAAACAAGGAGTCCAAAAAAACACAAAGGAGGCTTGACTAAGCCAATGTTCCCCCCTAAACCCCCCCAATTGGCCCAACCTAATTAATCAAGCCAATTAAGGTTTTGACCTCACTATTACCCCTTTGAAAACTTCAAGTATAAATAGGTTACTTGTGCCTTCATTTGCACTAGTTAGAAAGAAGAGAAAAAAAAAGATATCACCTCAAATTCTACATATACCATTCGACACACATAAGAGGAGCAAGGAAGAAGTAGCTTGATTGTGGTTAAGTTCAAGTATAATTAGGGTACTCTAGCAAGGGTTTGGAACACTAATCTTGGGGTTAATCAAGTGTCTTACATACTCATCTCACTAATCTCTTTTGTAAGTAATCTTACATTGCAAAACTTCATGCTTTTTATGTCCTAATGCTAGTTCAAGTGTATATACTTAGTTATCAATTTGTACATGTTGACAAAGCTTTAAATCCACAATGATCTTTTAACAAAAGGCTATGTTTTTAAACAAGTTTTTATTACAAGTAAACTAGTTAGTAAAAATCTCCACAAGAAAGTGATGAAAAACATTATATATATATATATATATATATATATATATATATATATATATATATATATATATATATATATATATATATATATATATTTTGAAAAGTGGATTTCATTATATATATATATATATATATATATATATATATATATATATATATATATATATATATATATATATATATATATATATATATATATATATTAGTGAACTTGTAAATTTTAACCATTCTTGATGATCATTTACATGGACTCTTGAATATTGCTAAGTTAGTGTTAGATCACTATTGTTATGTTGAGAAGTTAATGGATGAACTAGGACTAGATTTGGAGTTGTTGTTAAGTGGTTATAATAACTAGAAGATTAGGAAAAATAGTTTGACACTCTTGATAACGAATCTGTCCCGTTTTGGTTAATACAGAAAACTCAGTAGCTTGGTGATAAGTTTAGGCTAGAAATATAAAAAATAGACTCAATAACGAAAACGTAGCCGCTTGAATGAGTTAAAACGGGCTTATAACGAAAAAGATACGCTAGTTTCAATTTATACGCCGAAAACTAAATTTTCAGAAAAATTGTTGAAGCTGTTAGAGAATTTGAGTAATGAAAACTGATGATAAATGGTAACTAGACTAGCCGAGACCTTAAAAATCTGATAGTATATTTAAATACCTTCGCGGGGATAGGTAAAACTTAAGAAACGGAGCTACGACGCAAAAGTTATGGCCTAACAAAAGTTTACGACGACATATACGTTGACAGCTTATATTTTTGCTATTAGAAAAGCTGTTAGAATTAATTGAAGTAGATTTTGGACCCTTTAGAGTGTATTTTGGCTAAAATGACGTAAACGAAAATGGTAGAACATTATATACACTTATTAGGCGCGTTAGAGATTTTCAAAATACCTATTAACATGACGACTAAAATTTGATCATGAGATAAACAAGTTACGTTTTCTAAAAAGGGTAATTTTCTAAATAAACGATCAAATTGACGCAACTATATTTTGACGATAAACATTACAACAACATGTACAAGTGATAAAGTAGAGTATGAACTTGCGTGCATGACCTTGTTTTCGAACCTAAGACATATGTATTATTTAGGTCGCGATTAGAGTTATCGGACTTAATTTGCCGTTTACCAATTTGCCAATCGAGATTTGCTTTTGCTAAGGTGAGTTTCATAGCCCCGGTTTTTACATTGTTTATACATGATTTCTAAACCCTCGGGGTGGGAATACATTGCTTGTTTTTACAAACGGACACAAGTACTAAAACCGTTACTTTGCCTAAGTTACCGCATTGCCATTAAAGTCCCCTTTTGAATCATGAACCGTTAATTACTTGTAAGCGCGGATGTTATGAATAGATCTATTTGGGTTGACACCCCGTCTGAGTTCGTCGCGCCAACCTGTCAAACGGACGTATATCATTCAGATTATTTCAGAGTGTCTGGCAAACACTTATTTGGGGCATTATTATTATTATGCTTGATTGCATACCATTACATCGAGCTTCGGGGTCACGAGCTTAGGCACTGTATATATTATTTTTGGCTGTGACATTATAATTGTTATAATTTTCTTGATATTGAAATCTTGTGGTCCGCATTACTGTTTACTTAAACCTATGATTCTCACCAACATTATTGTTGACCCTTTTAGCATGTATTCTCAGGTAATTAGGTGATGATGATACACCTTATTGTATGGAGCACTTTTGAGTCACATTTTGGAAGCACATCATGATGAAGATTTTCTTGCATTATTTAGCATTTGGTTTTGTATTTAAATCTTACATTTTGATTGTGAACTCTGATTTGTATGTTTTGTAAAACGTTAACTTTAAATCAAACGCTTGTTTTAAAACGACTCACTTAGAGGTCGTTCTTTATTCCTTGTACTTTGTTGGCCATGAACATCACGCCCTTGGAATTTCATTTCACTGCAACCACAGATTTTGGGGGTGTGACAGATTGGTACCAGAGCCAAGTTTATAGAGAACTAGGATGCATCATTGACCCTAGACTATAACCACTAGGTCATGACACTTCACAACATCATGATGTGCATAAACATGTATCGTAATCATAAATCATACGTTTTTATTTACTTATTTTATATGAGTACTTGTACTTATATATATTTGTATTGACCTGGTTTACAGTTATATGTCTTCACCTACCCATCCTATCATCCTCGACTCGGATTCAGATGTGGACGATTCGTCATCATCCACTGTTCCGATCACACCAGTCATTCCTGTTCCTGTATCCTCCGGCGATGAGTCTGCTGAGACTGGGCCATTTGAGGATGCTCAGACCATATCTACACCACCCGTACCATCACCACCAGTTTCACCTCTGGTACGCCGTGCTAGGCGTATTCCTGTAGTACAGCCGGATCAGATTCCTATTGGTCGCCGCTATCGGCTATATGAGACTGGCCCTGTCATGCTTTGTACCGCTAGGAAGAGGGTACGCTCTCGACCCAGCCGAGTACCAGCACCTACTACTCCACCTCATATCCCATCACCACCATCATCTCCACCACCACCATCATTCACTTACCACCAGACTACCACAGTTCCATTACCACCATCACCCAAAGATTTTTCCGATAATTTGCTACCGCCTCGTAAGAGGACTTGTACCATGGCACCTTCACCTTCAGATCCCTATGTTATGGCTGCTGCTGAGGCCTCTACTCAACACGAGGTTCATAGACGGGTTGACGCCCGTAGGTGGTCATTCATTTCGCCTACTCTCAGTAGATGGAGATACGATGAGGGTACTCCGAGAGCGTTCGAGTTAGGAGAGAGTTCGAAGATGGCTGCTGCTCGAGTTCTGCCGGTTACCGATGAGCTGATCCATCATACTATTCCACTTCTGATCGCTAGGATGTTCCGTCATGAGGACCATATTGGCCGAGCATTTGATCATCTCGATGAGGTTCCCTTAGAGCGCATTGAGACTATAGAGACTCATCTAGAGCACCAAATCGTTGCACACTCCCGGATTGCCACATTTGAGCATTTCGTGGAGGATGAGCAGGCGCGACGACGTGACTAGGATGCGTTGATTGCTAGTCTCCTCGATCAGATCAGGGATCTCCAGCGCCGTCTCGATGGTGCATCAGGCAGTGCCTAGACTAGATTTGTATCATAGGTATCTTTTGTATTTATATCCTAGCCACAGGGTGTGTGGCATTAGTAATGACGCTAATGATCTTTTGTTAGTTGTACAACAATGTAGCAAGTTATTTTGGGATGTATTGTATGGTTACTCTATGGTATGATATCGGTCGATGTGAACCGAGACTTTTCATTTTGTATTCATGTATGTTGTGATTATATCTACTCATGTTGTGATTATATTATGGTTGACGTGATTTATTCTAATTGTGGTTGATTTTTATCACGCCATATTCTTACCATGATTTATCCTTGTCGTGATGTATTTTTTTATCTTGTTGTGGTTGTATCTACTCATAGTGAAAGTATGTTATGATTATTGTGATTTATTATGGATGATCCTTATCACGTCATATTTCTATCATGATTTATTTTTGTCATGATTTATTCCTACATTGTTGTGGTTAATCTTGTTGTGATTTTCACATGTCATGGTTGTATATATATGCTTATGATGACCTTTGTTACTTATGGATCCTAATTATTGTTGTTTCTTGTGATTAGAAAAACAATGCCACCTAAGAAACAAAGCATGAGTACAGCTGAGATCGATCGACTCGTTGCCCAACAGGTCACGGCACAGGTTGCTGCTGCTATGGCTGAATACGAGACCAATCGCAACAGTGGTAACGGCAGAGAAGCTAGTGGAACGGCAACTAGGGTTGAAACCACGACTCGTGGATGAACTTACAAGGAGTTTTCGGGTTGCAAGCCGCAGACTTTTAGTGGCGCGAAAGGAGCTGTCAGTTTGGTACGATGGTTCGAGAAGTTGGAATCGAATTTTCGTATGTGCAACTGCGCGGAGAAATGTAAGGTGAAATATGCTACAGGTACCTTGTTGGATGGTGCCTTATCATGTTGGAATGCTTATGTCCAATCAGTGGGAATTGATGCTGCTTTTGAATTACCATGGGCTGAATTCAAGGAAATGGTAACCGCTGAGTATTGTCCGAGGAATGAGGTTCAAAAGTTGGAAGTTGAATTTTGGAACTTAACAGTGAAAGGGTATGATATTGCAGCTTATACTAAACGATATCATGAATTGGCTACTCTCTGTCCTGAGATGGTTTCGACTACACAGAAAAAGATTGAAAGGTACATCTGGGGACTTCCATCTTATATTCAAGGAAATGTCACATCTTCTAAGCCAAGTACTCTGGATGAGACAATCCGAATGTCTCACAATTTAATGGATCAAATTGTTCGAGCCAAGGCTGCTCGAGATGGCAATAACAGTAACCGCAACAATAACAACAACAACCGCTACCACAACAGTAACAACAACAAAAGAAAATGGGATACTACTCAAGGAGGAAATGCTGCTCAACAACCCAACAAAAGACAAGAAGTCTTTAAGGCCTATGTAGCGGGCCCAACTGAAAAGAAAGGTTATGAAGGAAATCTTCCTAAGTGTGACAAGTGCCAACGTCACCACAATCCTGGACGTTTCCCTACTCCATGCGGCAATTTTAAGAAAATTGGGCACTTAACCAAAGACTGTAGGTCTCCTACTTCTGCAACAAATCAAAGGGTTCCCAGAGCATGTTTCGGATGTGGCGAAACAGGACATTTCAAGAATCAATGCCCAAAGGAGAAGAATCAGGGAACAGGAACTCAAAATAATGGAGCTCGGGGAAGAGTCTACTACCTCAGAAAAAGAGAAGCTACAGAGGACCCGAACGTTGTCACGGGTACGTTTCTTTTCAATGGTCGTTATGCTTCAGTTTTATTTGATTCGGGTGCCGATAAAAGTTTTGTGTCTACTACTTTTGCTCCTTTATTTAACATCTCACCGACCACCTAAGACACTGCCTACAACATTGAATTAGCAAATGGTAACTTAGTTGGCTCCGACACCATAATCTGCGACTGCACCTTTAACTTCCTAAACCATCCATTTAACATCGACCTTATGCCTATCAAGCTCGGTAGTTTTGACGTCATAATTGGTATGGATTGGTTATCTAAACACCATGCCAGGATCATTTGCGATGAAAAGGTTGTTCATCTCCCTTTTAATGGTGAAACCTTGATTATCCGAGGTGAACGAAGCGGAACTCGATTAAACATTATATCGTGTGTCAAGACCGAAAAGTATATAAAGAAGGGATGTCATGCTTTTCTAGCACACATAACCGAAAAGAAATTGGATGAGAAACGATTGGAAGACGTACCGATTGTTCGAGATTTTCCGAAAGTCTTTCCCGAAGACTTTCCTGGACTACCGCCTACCCGTCAAGTAGAATTCCAGATAGATTTGGTGCCAGGAGCAGCACCAATAGCAAGAGCACCCTACCGACTAGCACCATCAGAGTTGCAAGAATTGTCTAATCAGTTGCAAGAACTACTAGACAAGAGATTCATTAGACCAAGTTCCTCGCCTTGGGGAGCGCCGGTTTTGTTCGTAAAGAAGAAGGATGGATCATTCCGAATGTGCATAGATTATCGCGAACTGAACAAGTTAACGGTGAAGAACCGTTACCCACTTCCAAGAATCGATGATTTGTTCAATCAGTTGCAAGGTTCCAGTTTTTACTCGAAGATTGATTTGAGATCGGGTTATCATCAACTAAGGGTTCGGGAAGAAGATATCCCGAAAACAGCTTTTAGGACTCGTTATGGTCATTACGAGTTTCAAGTGATGCCGTTTGGATTAACTAATGCACCGGCGGTATTTATAGATCTCATGAATCGTGTGTGCAAATCGTACCTGGACAAATTTGTAATTGTGTTCATTGATGATATTCTAATCTACTCTAAAAGCAAAGAAGAGAACGGAGAACATCTCAAGACGATCCTAGAATTACTCAAGAACGAGAAGTTGTACGCTAAATTTTCTAAGTGTGATTTTTGGATCCGAAAGGAACAATTTCTTGGGCACGTAATTGATAGCCAGGGATTGCATGTTGACCCTGCTAAGATCGAGGCTATTAAAGATTGGGAAACACCTAAAACTCCCACAGAGACTCATCAATTTCTGGGTCTTGCCGGGTATTACAGAAGATTCATCGAGGGTTTCTCTAAGATAGCGAAGCCTTTAACCAAGTTAACGCAGAAGAATCAGAAGTACGAATGGGGAGAGAAACAAGAATCCGCCTTTCAGTTGTTGAAGCAAAAACTTTGCAGTGCGCCAATTTTGGCATTACCCGAAGGAATGGAAAATTTTGTAGTTTATTGTAATGCTTCGCATAAAGGACTTGGAGCTATGTTGATGCAGAAGGAAAAGGTCATAGCTTACGCTTCTCGACAACTCAAAGTTCATGAGAAGAATTGCACCACTCATGACTTGAAGTTAGGAGCAGTTGTCTTTGCGCTAAAGATTTGGAGACATTACCTCTACGGTACTAAGTGTACAGTGTACACCGACCACAAAAGTCTTCAACATATCTTAGACCAGAAAGAGCTTAATATGAGACAACGTCGTTGGCTAGAAATACTCAGTGATTATGATTGAGAGATCCGATATCATCCTGGCAAAGCGAACGTAGTAGCAGATGCCCTTAGCAAGAAAGAGCGACTTAAACCTCTAAGAGTAAGATCATTGGGTATGACCATTAGTTCACCCCTTCCATCCAAAATTCTTGAGGCTCAGGCCGAAGCACTTAAGACTGTAAACCGACCTAAAGAGAATCTTCATGGTATGCCAAAAAGTAAGAATGGCTTTACAAAAAGATCTGATGGAATGTTATGCTTCAAAGATAGGAGTTGGATACCATATTTTGGTGGCCTACGAGAGTTGATCATGCACGAATCGCACAAGTCCAAATATTCCATACACCCAGGTTCCGATAAAATGTACCAAGACCTCAAAAAGCTGTATTGGTGGCCGAATATGAAGGCCGACATTGCTACTTATGTCAGCAAATGTCTTACTTGCTCCAAAGTTAAGGCCGAATACCAGAAGCCGTCCGGTTTACTACAGTAACCAGAGATTCCTCAATGGAAATGGGAATGTGTCACTATGGACTTCATCACTAAACTCCCTAAAACTTCGAGCGGTCACGACGCTATTTGGGTGATCGTTGATCGTCTCACCAAATCAGCTCATTTCTTGCCAATTAAGGAAACCTACAAGATGGATAAGTTAACCAGAATCTATATCCAAGAGATCGTCTCGAAACATGGTGTACCAGTTTCAATCATTTCAGATCGAGAAAGTTGATTCACTTCAAGATTTTGGGAATTGCTTAACGATGCCTTTGGTGTTAGAGTTTTGGAAAAATATTAAATCGTGTATGACTAGAATCGAACCCGGGACTGAGGGATTGCACACTTTACGTATGAATGATCAAAGGAATAATTAATATATATATATATATATATATATATATATATATATATATATATATATATATATATATATATATATATATATATATATATATATATATATATATTTTAATTATTTGGACACGTAGTAAATAAAGGAGGGGGTTAAGTGTCGAGTTTTGGAACTTGAGGATGTATTAGACTCAAACTTGGAGAACAAGTTTGGAGGCTATATATACACCCTCATTAGCTCTACAAAAGTCGACACTAATAATAACCTAAAAGTCATGCGACATATTATAATATCTTAACCGATTGTTCAAGCCATGAACAGATCGACATTATAATACTCAATAGATATCACTGTTCGCTATGTATATCTATTTGACTTTATGAATTCATGTTTCTGCATCGTACAGTACATATAGTTGATATCTTTGATTTACTGTACATGCATAATGATGATATCATATAGCATAAACACATGCATCGTACAGTGTGTTTGTATTATTCTTTCCTTTACTTCTTGAATAATAGATTCAAGGTTTATTGAACAAAATAGTTTTGGTTTAATAATCGTGTTCATTCACTAGCATCAACCTTTGATCGAGTAATAGTACGTGTGTTCGAGAGCTCAGTAATATCTTACTTTAGATATTAATCTTGGATTGGGGAACAAAAAGGTAAGGGGTTCCACGTTAATCCTTTTGATTGTTCAAGTGAAGGAGAAAGAAGATTTGATCCTTGTTCTTGCTAGGATCATAACGGTACGTTCCTATTTAATATTCGGTAATACTTTGTATGTGTTAAATTAAAGATCCCGCTTCCGCTATTATACGTGCTTTGATGTTTATTTATTTATTTATTTGAATGTCAAGATATTTAAATCCAACAGTGGCATCACGAGCCAATTTAACATGTAATTGTTATTATCGAAACACATAATAAAAATCAAATCTTGATTTGGATTTACATGTTTGTTAGTCGATTTTTTTTAGGGTTTATTTACTAGAACTAAAATAATTCGAACCATAATTTAGGAGGGGGGGGGGGTTCGACCCTTCTTAGTTAAAAAGTTAGTTTTGTAACCCTAAATTAGGACATGTTTATGTGTTTATTTTAATAAGGGTTACGTTCCTGGCTAATCCATAATTCTTCATGCAAGGAATTATGAATTAGGGTTTTGTTTTATGTGCTACATGTTTAGATAAATCTAAAATTAGGGAAGACCTAATCTATTAAATTAATGAATCAGTTATGTGCAACGTGATGTATTATTATTAAAACTTACGCGGTCAATTGTTAGCGTCTGTGGTCCATTGGGTACAATGCGCTCGAAAACCAATGGGAGTTTTATTAATTATATACATAATAATTACACATATAGATTATTAATAGGATTTATCAAAAGGTTGCATGTGGCTATATGATTTAATTGTTAAGATTATATGCGTTATTTGTGTTTATTTAATTTTTGTTAAAATTACTTGTCTTATTTGTTTAAATTATTCTTGAATTGTAAGCAAAAAGAGGGTGATTTTTGGTATAAAAATTAAATGGACCTAATAACTATGAAACCTTGATGTAGTAAATTATTTATTGCCAAGTCTTATGTGCCGACAGTGGTTCGCTTCGCACGGTAATTTGCTCCCAGGCGAGACTAGCAATTTAATAATTTACAACATAATTTTATAAGACTTAGAATCATAAACTTTTAATTGATTGATGCAACTGTACAAATGGTTGAAGCGGCGGACCTAATGTTGACAAACTATAAAGTGGGTATAAGGTTGGTTTCGCATTAAATTGTGGCCTTAAAGAGACTCCATTCTGTCTCTCCGCTCGCCTGTGCGTCAAATTAGACTTACCAAGTACACCATTATATGTACGAAGCATCTTAAGGCAAAGTTGTAAGTTACTCAACGCCTCAATTAAAACTTTGTTGATTTAACTCTTAGCTAATTGGTAATTAAAATTGTTTTGAAAACCTATGATACAAAGATGAGTGCATGCATCTTTGTACATATTTTGATTATAACATCAAAATAAATACCCTATAAAATTTAAGTCCATGCTATCTAATTATAAGAGACACTTGAAGTTAATATCTGGCGTAAGTGAGACCTTAAAAATTACATGCTTTTATTGCCAGCAGATCAACTGAGTGTAATAAAATTATGTGAATTTACATGTTTCTAAATTAGACGACTTAATTAAGTTATAAGTGAGACCTTGAGACTTAAAGCATGAGATGGGAAGAAACATGCTTACATTGCAAATTGTTTGGCAAATGTAATTCCCATAAATTTAGGAGTCGGAAAATTGTTTCGCGATTATTGTACGACAATTACCATCTTTTGTACTTTCACTGCTAGCAGATCAACTGATGTGGTGGAACTATGGAAAGTTGGATCCTAGTTTTCAAGAAAATTAAATGGATGTATATTTCCTGGGTAATTTTCTTTTCTTGAAAAATTATTATCGAAAATACTAAAATTGAATTTTGTAAATTCATTTAATGTATTAATGCAACATTAAAATTGTAAACGTGGGGCATTCTTTTAGTGGTAAATTGATCTACACCCGTAGGGTTTTTGGTTAGAGTCAACTTTACTAAAAGAATAAACCAAGTCTACTTTCTTTGAGAAGAGTGAGACTTAAACCATATACCTTTTCATGAATGAGAAGGGTATAATGGGAAAATTAGAATTGTCTAAATTCTAAGAAATAACTCATAGCAAATTTTAATAGTTAAGAAAATTGCACATTTTATGAGTTATTAAATTAGAAGCTAGACTAGTTACCGCAAAATTGGTAAAAGGCAAACTAGCACACTTTGTCTAGTTGTTGTGCTTTGACCACTTTTAGATGCTACATACCATTGTGGGGATGGTAGTCAAATTAAGGAAGAAATTGCATGCCCAATATTTCCAAGTTAATTGAATTGATGGATAGTCCATCATTTACAAAGTAGAATACATTCTTTAGTACCTAAGTAATTGTTACGTATGGGATTACTCAAAGGTGTAGGAAAGTAAATAGCACACTATTTACTTTTACTGGTTATGAAACACTTATAATGTTGTCAAATCCAGTGGGAGCATTGTGTTGTAATTACTGAATAACATATATTAATGTAATGATCTGTAATTCAGTGGGAGCTACAAGCTTGTTATCTTGGTAGTAACCCAGATTATCTCTAGAATGTCTTGAGATAATTACTTTCCAATTGTAGACACTTGTGGGTTTAAGGATAGTCATGTGCGTTTTCCTTACTAGACAAGGTGGTTCTATATCTACGAATATCTATGACACAATCATATTGATCACATAAATAAACGATTGACGAGTTGTTTATCTGATACATGATGTTGTTCCATGCACAAGTGGGAGAAATCTTAATTGTGTGCAAGCAACAACACAAAGGAATATGATTTAAAGGATTCTCTTGACTGCATCGTAAGAGATTAAGGTTCTAATGTGATTTATTCACATCTAATAAATAGAACACATGGAATTAATATCTAGTGTAAGTGAGACCTTGACATAGATATTAATGACAAGGTAAATTACATACTTTCATTACTAGCAGATCAACTGATGTAATGAAACTATGTTAATTTGCAAGTTCTAAATTAGATTCTTATTAGAACAAGTGTCAATATGATAATGCGATTACTTCAAACTAAATATTTATGTATTATTGAAATGACATAAATAAATGAAGTAATCTAATACTACTTCAAATTTGAATGTTTATGTATTCTTGGAATGTCATAAATATATGAAGTAAATAAATTAACTTGAAATACTATTGAAACCAAATTGTGGTGTTCATGATTACTTTAGTTATGCATATTTATATTTTATTGTAAAGATATAAATATGAAGTCTTTTCATTGTTACAAGACTTATAATAAAGTAAGATGTTTACATGTTATGTTTTAATTAAGACATATACAAGAAGTCATTGAGTTGATCAATGATTTATAACGTAGATTGGGATTATAACAGTTTATGTCTTCTTGTTAAGACATGGACATGAAGTGACTTGGTCAAAAAGTACTTATGTTATATAGCATGCAATTGGTTTGGAATATCTATTTCACCATTAACTTGATTTAGTTGGGAAATAGGTGAGCCAAAACAAAATATATTTATCTTACATATTGTAAGATTGTCTTACAATATTAATCCTAAATGAAATACATAATGGTTATGGTACGTTCAGTTAGGAAAATCAAACTCTTATTATATTTTTTGATTAAAGATAACTATATCTTCTTTTCTTCCAAATTGTTATCAAGGTTAGGAAATTGAGTATGCATTGTATATACTCAATGAGATTCCAACCTAGAAGATTAATAAGACACCATTTATTATGGTATGTGATGAATCACATTAAGTCTTAAAATTGAAGTTCTGAATTTGTTAAAACTATTTTGAGTAGGTTATTAACAAACTTCATGTAAGGAACTGTCAATGTATATTTGTAATGTCCCAAAAAGAGAACAATTTTGTGTTGCTCTACTTGCTAAGTATTTATAGATAGTCTATAAATTGCAAAAGGAAAGTGGGAGTTTTATCTTGAAAAGATAAAATTACAAGATACATGATCTTCTAAAACACACTAGCAAATGTCATGCGGAGGATTAAACATGTTAATGTTAAATCTCAAGATGATGGAATTCTCATTCATAGATCCGCAAGGATATCTCAAATATTTGTATAATATGTTGAGGATTATGAGTTACAGGATTATGGTAAACCTGCTGATAAATTGCAAATATGAATTTGGCAAGTTACTCATACGATGAATGATTAGATGCAGTCCATAAAGATAATTAGTTTTGGAAACTTAATTAATCTTGAACTCTATAGTTACACTATAGAATAATGATGTGTTTCTCAAAAGAAATAAAAATCCTAGAGATTTAAATTCCTGTGTAGAAATCATAATGGACAATTCTTTATACATATTTAATGTATGAAAAGATTATCAAACACACTTAAGCAATTAACTGTGATTGGAATTCTTTCTAAGCACATTAAATGTATAAAGATTATGATTGTCATTCTTAGTTTCATTTATATGAAATTAACAATGGAATATCAAAACTCTTTCTTGAGTAATTACTTGTGCGAGGACGATAAGTAATTGAAAGGAGTATTTGAGTTCAAATAATCTTTGGAAGTATACAAAGTGCAAATCATTTATGAATGGATTAGTGCATGCATCTGAATATACTTATGTTTAATTATTAAATCCTAGTTTTGATTTATAATTAAAATAAGATATTCTCTTAATATTCCTGAAAGCTAGTGGGAGTGTTATATTTATTTTCTTATTTCATGTATGTTGTATAACATATAGGAAGTAGCATTCCATTAACATTAAATGTTAAGTCTTAGTCTGGAATGAAACTTCATTATGGAAATTTAGAAAATAAACATACAGCCTTGAATATATGTTTATTGTTATAAACATAAGCGGTAAAATAATTGATTCTAATAAACATGATTATACTATTAGAAAGTCTAGATAGATACATATCTTTGAAAAGATATGACATGAATAAATTCTATGTTTGAAACAAGGATTTTTCATGTACATCATGTTGTTTGTTGTATCATGCTTGATGAAAGATGATTTGACAACATTAATATCTAATTGGAAGTTATTAGATAACTAAGTGTAATGGATATGGTTAGATTTAGAATTAACATCCTCATCCTGGAATAGCTCCTGAATTCTAAATATGAACCATATGGCAATTGTTGCGTAATTGATATAGCCGACAAATCATGAAAGATTGGAAGGTATCAAACATTACACATTGGATATTAAAGTTTACGGGATTTTAAAAGGCATATTGTTGTTTGCATACAATGATGCTGATAAGATTGAGATGACACTCAATATTAGTCATGGTAGTAGTTCATCCTAGTTAATGGTCAAGTGTACTAGTTATGCTTAACTGTAAGCATAGTTGCATTTTACATTAAAGAATTAGAATACTTTAAACTATAAAAGGTTTGATAGTTTGCTTGTCATAAATTCGTGGTTGAGGATGTCACGTATTTTATGAAATATTATGTGGCATTATCAAGATAATTGATAGCACACATACAAGAACTTCATTAATTGAATTCTTGAAATAAGTATTCTCAAAATTCCCATAGATCAAAATTAGTTGATTTATGCCTTGTTAACAAGTATGTTAGACATGACTTGAGGCATAATTCATTAATGGGTATTATCATGTATTGATCTATTTTAGTGTTTGGATAACGGATGTTATTGAACAGTTATTATTTTAATGAAATAAAATAATGGTTATGTTTGTTTATCATTTTCTTAATAATATATCCTATATTTGCATGTTTATATCCTTGAATACATTTATATATTCTAAACTATCCGTTGCCAGTTAATGATATGGGAATATCATTAAATTAAGGTAAATCTGAGTATTGGTATAATATACTTGAAAGTATATTGATGCGTTGTCATACCAATTTTACATGATATTCAAAATGTTTGAGTATAGGACTTAATCCCGCCACATGAGTTTACTTTATGGATATTGTCATTAAGTAAATCATGAGTATATAGTTATCCTCAGACTTGAGATGCCAGATAACTGTCATGCATGTAGTGCATTTCTTTGATTCAATTTAACGCTATACGTAACTGGTAGCTATACGGATTGTTTTGGGAAGCGTTGCGAAGTGCATGTGTTATGCTCGTAGTCAAGAAAGAATTTGTTCCTTCAAACTGTTTGGAGTTTAATATTGTTGGGCCCCTCGTAGGGTTGATAAGATGTTTGTGCGGCCGCACCCAAGATCTCCCCTAAATAGGTTCAGATGATTTGGTAATCTTGCTCAATCATAAACAACGAGAAACATAATTATTAATAAAGAATGACTTAGATCCATATCTTTATTAATGTAGTATTAGAACAAAAGGATAAGTATGATGATTAATCATCAAGTGGTTTTTCCAGGAGACCACCACCCGAGTTGTACTAGGGGCATTGGCGTGTTGCTAGACGCTAACCAATGTCATTACCCTTTTAATAGATTTCCAAGTGGGAGCTGTTAGAGTTTTGGAAAAATATTAAATCGTGTATGACTAGAATCGAACCCGGGACTGAGGGATTGCACACTTTACGTATGAATGATCAAAGGAATAATTAATATATATATATATATATATATATATATATATATTACTATATTATATTTTAATTATTTGGACACGTAGTAAATAAAGGAGGGGGTTAAGTGTCGAGTTTTGGAACTTGAGGATGTATTAGACTCAAACTTGGAGAACAAGTTTGGAGGCTATATATACACCCTCATTAGCTCTACAAAAGTTGACACTAATAATAACCTAAAAAAGTCATGCAACATATTATAATATCTTAACCGATTGTTCACATGAACAGATCGACATTATAATACTCAATAGATATCACTGTTCGCTATGTATATCTATTTGACTTTATGAATTCATGTTTCTGCATCGTACAGTACATATAGTTGATATCTTTGATTTACTGTACATGCATAATGATGATATCATATAGCATAAACACATGCATCGTACAGTGTGTTTGTATTATTCTTTCCTTTACTTCTTGAATAATAGATTCAATGTTTATTGAACAAAATAGTTTTGGTTTAATAATCGTGTTCATTCACTAGCATCAACCTTTGATCGAGTAATAGTACGTGTGTTCGAGAGCTCAGTAATATCTTACTTTAGATATTAATCTTGGATTGTGGAACAAAAAGGTAAGGGGTTCCACGTTAATCCGTTTGATTGTTCAAGTGAAGGAGAAAGAAGATTTGATCCTTGTTCTTGCTAGGATCATAACGGTACGTTCCTATTTAATATTCGGTAATACTTTGTATGTGTTAAATTAAAGATCCCACTTCCGCTATTATACGTGCTTTGATGTTTATTTATTTATTTATTTGAATGTCAAGATATTTAAATCCAACATTTGGAACCCGTCTTGATATGAGTACAGCCTATCATCCACAGACCGATGGTCAGAGTGAGAGGACCATCCAAACACTAGAGGACATGCTCCGTGCCTGTGTGATTGATTTTGGTAATAGCTGGGATACTCACTTGCCGTTGATTGAGTTTTCCTACAACAATAGTTATCACACAAGTATAAAGGCTGCACCATTTGAAGCACTCTACGGTAGGAAATGCCGATCACCAGTCTGTTGGGCCGAAGTCGGAGATGCTCAACTTACCGGTCCAGAAATTGTTCAGATTCGGAACAGACTAAAAGCCGCCAGAGACCGTCAGAAGAGTTACGCCGATGTGAGGCGTAAGCCCTTAGAATTCAAAGTTGGAGACATGGTAATGTTGAAGGTATCACCTTGGAAAGGTGTGATACGATTTGGGAAACGCGGGAAATTGAACCCTAGGTATATTGGACCATTTAAGATTCTAGCAAGAATCGGTCCAGTGGCATACAGACTTGAACTCCCGCCAGAGCTTAGCAGTGTGCATAATACCTTTCATGTTTCTAATCTCAAGAAGTGTTTATCCGACGAATCCCTCATCATCCCGTTAGAAGAGATTCAACTCGATGACAAGCTTAATTTCGTCGAAGTGCCAGTATAAATTATGGATCGTGATGTCAAGCAATTAAAGCATAGTAGAATTCCTATCGTCAAAGTTCGCTGAAATTCTCAACGAGGTCCCGAGTTCACTTGGGAACGAGAAGACCAGATCCGTCAAAAATATCCGCATCTCTTCACCGACAACTCTCCAATGACCAACACTGACTGAATCTCGGGGAAGAGATTCATTTTTATGGGTGGTAGACTATGACAACCCGCTAATTTACAGGTCAATACTATTCAACAAACTCGAATTTATTTTCTTGACATTTATTTGAAAACAATTTACATATAACTTTTACTTGAACCAACGTGAAACCTAGAATATATTTCAAGTGCACTAGGACTTAGGCTATATTTAGTCCACAACGCTCCAGTATCTTGCTCCTACTCCGGTTCACAATTTTAAACCCAACAACAAATTTCCTTTTCTTTAATTACTTACGGTTGTCAATTCAACAAACGCTATTCGTAATTTAAAATTTAACACCCGATATATCCAATTCTCCCTACGAATATTTCCAACGTATTTTTATAAATCCTAAAAGATTACCAAAGTTTCAAAAATATTTCCTGACACCTAAGGTAATTTCTTTATATCTTACGTTTAATTACGTATAACTTTCGTTAATCACCAAACCAACAACCAATACCTATTTTTAACACCCAATACATACAACATATACACTCTTGTATCAAAACAACTCATCTAATCCTATTTTATTTATATTGCCGCCCCCATCCCCCCTCTTAATTTATAATTATTGCTAGACAAAACTCACATGGCATTAATTAGCCTACCAAAATCCATAAAACAAGGAGTCCAAAAAACACAAAGGAGGCTTGACTAAGCCAATGTCCCCCCCCCCAATCGGCCCAACCTAATTAATCAAGCCAGTGATGGTTTTGACCTCACTATTACCCCTTTGAAAACTTCAAGTATAAATAGGTTACTTGTGCCTTCATTTGCACTAGTTAGAAAGAAGAGAAAAAATATATATATCACCTCCCATTCTACATATACCATTCGACACACATAAGAGGAGCAAGGAAGAAGTAGCTTGATTGTGGTTAGGTTCAAGCATAATTAGGATACTCTAGCAAGGGTTTGGAACACTAATCTTGGGGTTAATCAAGTGTCTTACATACTCATCTCACTAATCTCTTGTGTAAGTAATCTTACATTGCAAAAATTCATGCTTTTTATGTCCTAATGCTAGTTCAAGTGTATATACTTAGTTATCACTTTGTACATGTTGACAAAGCTTTAAATCCACAATGATCTTTTAACAAAAGGCTATGTTTTAAACAAGTTATTATTACAAGTAAACTAGTTAGTAAAAATCTCCACAAGAAAGTGATGAAAAACATTATATATATATATATATATATATATATATATATATATATATATATATATATATATATATATATATATATATATATATATATATATGTTAGTGAACTTGTAAATTTTAACCATTCTTGATGATCATTTACATGAACTCTTGAATATTGCTAAGTTAGTGTTAGATCACTATTGTTATATTGAGAAGTTGATGGATGAACTAGGACTAGATTTGGAGTTGTTGTTAAGTGGTTATAATAACTAGAAGATTAGGAAAAATAGTTTGACACTCTTGATAAAGAATCTGTCCCGTTTTGGTTAATGCAGAAAACTCAGTAGCTTGGTGATAAGTTTAGGCTAGAAATATAGAAAATAGACTCAATAACGAAAACGTAGCCGCTTGAATGAGTTAAAACGGGCTTATAACGAAAAAGATACGCTAGTTTCAATTTATACGACGAAAACTAAATTTTCAGAAAAATTGTTGAAGCTGTTCGAGAATTTGAGTTATAAAAACTGATGATAAATGGTAACTAGACTAGCCGAGACCTTAGAAATCCGATAGTATACTTAAATACCTTCGCGGGGATAGGTAAAACTTAAGAAATGGAGCTACGACGCAAAAGTTATGGCCTAACAAAAGTTTACGACGACATATACGTTGACAGCTTATATTTTTGCTATTAGAAAAGCTGTTAGAATTAATTGAAGTAGATTTTGGACCCTTTAGAGTGTATTTTGGCTAAAATGACGTAAACGAAAATGGTAGAACATTATATACACTTATTAGGCGCGTTAGAGATTTTCAAAATACCTATTAACATGACGACTAAAATTTGATCATGAGATAAACAAGTTACGTTTTCTAAAAAGGGTAATTTTCTAAATAAACGATCAAATTGACGCAACTATATTTTGACGATAAACATTACAACAACATATACAAGTGATAAAGTAGAGTATGAACTTGCGTGCATGACCTTGTTTTCAAACCTAAAACACATGCATTATTTAGGTCGTGATTAGAGTTATCGGACTTAATTTGCCGTTTACCAATTTACCAATCAGGATTTGCTTTTGCTAAGGTGAGTTTCATAGCCCCGGTTTTTACATTGTTTATACATGATTTCTAAACCCTCGGGGTGGGAATACATTGCTTGTTTTTACAAACGGACACAAGTACTAAAACCTTTACTTTGCCTAAGTTACCGCATTGCCATTAAAGTCCCCTTTTGAATCATGAACCGTTAATTACTTGTAAGCGCGGATTTTATGAATAGATCTATTTGGGTTAACACCCCGTCCGAGTTGGTCGCGCCAACCTGTCAAACGGACGCATATAATTCGGATTATTTCAGAGTGTCTGGCAAACACTTATTTGGGGCATTATTATTATTATGCTTGATTGCATACCATTACGTCGAGCTTTGGGATCATGAGCTTAGGCACTGTATATATTATTTTTGGCTGTGACATTATATTTGTTGTAATTGTCTTGCTATTGAAATCTTGTGGTCCGCATTACTGTTTACTTAAACCTATGATTCTCACCAACATTATTGTTGACCCTTTTAGCGTGTATTCTCAGGTAATTAGGTGATTATGATACACCTCATTGTATGGAGCACTTTTGAGTCACATTTTGAAAGCACATCATGATGAAGATTTTCTTGCATTATTTAGCGTTTAGTTATGTATTTAAATCTTACATTTTGATGGTGAACTCTGATATGTATGTTTTGTAAAACGTTAACTTTAAATCAAACGCTTGTTTTAAAATGACTCACTTAGAGGTCGTAATTTATTCCTTGTACTTTGTTGACCATGAACATCACACCCCCGGAATTACATTCCGCTGCAACCACAGATTTTGGGGGTGTGACACAAACTTGCATCACCAATTCAACAATGGAATATGAATTTGTGGCTTTAGCAGCTGTTAGTAAAGAAGCTGAATGGTTGAAAAACTTGCTTCTTGATATTCCAATGTGGCCTAAAACTATAGCACCTATTTCTATCCGTTGTGATAGTGCTGCTACATTGGCAAAGGCTTATAGCCAGATGTACAATGGGAAGTCTAGACACTTAGGTGTCAAGCATAGCATGATTCATGAGCTTATCATGAATAAGGTGGTATCTATAGAGTTTGTTAGATCTCAACAAAACTTAGCAGATCACTTGACGAAGGGATTTGCTTGAGACTTGGTTATAAAGTCTGCTAAAAGGGATGGGTTTAAAGTCCAACTTAGTCACTGAATGCTAAGACACCCAACTCCCTCCTGAGGAAACTTAGGAGCTGAGTTCAATGTGGAAAGCTGAACATTCAGTGGACTAGAGCACATGTTTTACAATCATCCCAAGGTTGTGCTCGGAACCTGCTGGAAAGGAGGATGAAGTCTTTACTTCTTAATGGTTAATTTCTTTGAAAAAGTGCTAAGCAGGAGTATGAATAAAGAGGAACCACCTATGTGAATGTTGAAGTTTTGCCGCTTCAGAGAGCTTTGGACTTTTGGCTCTTACAACATTTATGAATTGGATATGGACACATGGCTTGTAAAGTGTCAGGAGCATTTAAGTGTTTGAAAACTTGTGTGTATTTTATCTTCAGGTATTCAAATGGGTTGAAGGGTTCAATTCTTAGAACAACCTGATTCTTGAATATTTGAACGTGTAATGTACTAATATGGAAATTCAATCCTCAGGATATTTTCGTTTATGTACTTGTTTTGTTTAGTGTTTTATTTTCATGCAAAGGAAGTGAACTAAATTTGGGGAGGATTGTTGGAAAATTTAGTGCACTTGAGGGATCAGTTTACACCTGGTAATGGGTCAGGAGGTACGAAGTGTACACCCATCAGGTCCCTGACTACCCTGACTCAAATAGTGGTTAGGAGTAACTCATCAGAAGGTTTAATCTTTCACTGAGTTACTACTGCTAGTGCTAAGTTAGTACTGCTAGAGCAGAGTTAATACTGCTAGTACTAAGTTAGTACTGCTGGAGCAGAGTTAATACTGCTAGTACTTTGTTAGTACTACTGAGTTAGTACTGCTGGTACTGAGTTAGTACTGCTGGTATAAGTATGTAACTGCTTTGACCTATTCAAGTGGCAGTTAAAACTGCACTTATGACCACGTTTAATTGGTCATGTAACCACTATTTTTGCTATAATGGAGATAATTATGAGGCGATTAATGGGCTGATTAATCATCATAATTGCATTTGACTAGCTATGAGTACTTTCTTATATATAGGAAATCAATCAAGCATGAAGAAGAGAACAGAAAACATAAACACTTGGATGCTGATGAACTCAAATAAGTACATTTTATTATCATCATTTATCCTATTTATTTGACTTGTTTTATTATATTATACATGAGAATCGATACATTAATGTTTACTTTAGTAATTCTCATGTAAAAACAAGCATTATGTGAAACTTGGCGATTTTGGACTAATTATGGAGCAAAACAAGCAAGATGTCAAAAGCCTACTGAAATCCAGAAGATCAAGCTCATTCTACTCAAGATACTTTGCAATATACTTCTAACATACGGCGTATCACTATCAAGATTTCACAAGTTACAATCCAAGTACATGCGCCGCATACAAAGACCAAGATACGCCGCATCTGAAGACGGTGTACGAATATTCCAGAATATATTAATCTTGGACCCCACGCGAAGTTAAGTCAATGCGGCGCATCTATCAACTCTATGCGCCGCATCTATCCCTGAGACAGAAACTATAAATACCCCAAGGACAGACGAATTTGAGAGCTCTCTGAGATATATAGAGACCGAAGACCATATAACCCTAGAGCCAAATTCAGACGACCAAGCATCACAAGACACACCCTAAACGAAGATACAAGAGCTGTAAGAAGGTCCTGCATGTATTCAATTCATTAAGTAGTTTTGTTTTATTGTATTAGTACACTTTAATTCATCAGGATTGATGGGCTTGTGTCATGTGACTACGGAAGATCATGCACTCCCCTTAATATTGCTTTCCCATTAATTAAAGTTTATATGTTGATGTCTTTGGTGACTTTTATTAGTGCATTGATAACCTCTGTGTCTAGCTGAGTCTTGCTTGGGTCGCCATGCCCCTTCCTCGCCTATTTGTTTTAGCGTCTCTTAAATAAATAGGATAGACATAAGTAATCATTAAGGGTTTACTCGCCGATAAGATTAGAGCCAACGAGAAAGGTTTAATTATATACACTTCATATAAAACTATCAATAAAACAAGTGACAAGCTACTTAATTATCAGGACAGGTCTTCTTATTGTCTCAAGTATCTATCTGTGTACGTGTGTGCTAATCGCTTATTCGTGCTCATTAGTTTAGTTTTCTACTTAATTATAACCAAACCGTGCCAGTCTCTCAGGCTGAACCCCCTTGCATTAGATTAGGTTGTATAGCTAACTTAGGATATTAAAATACTGATTAGAATAACTAGATAATACGTTCCACTCTTAGTGATCGACACTCTACTTACCATTATATTCATACTGACCGGGTACACTGCTCGTTAAGTGTATGTGTTATTGATAAGTCGGCTAAATATAAATTTAAAACTTGAGTAGGCATTAATACTGCTAAACCGCAACGACACATCACGCTCCATCAAGTTTTTGGCGCCATTGCCGGGGAGTGAATTGTTATTATCTGTTAATTTGATTTAGTATTTTAATTAGGTTTTTCTTTTTAGTTTTTTTTTTTTTTAAAGATTCTAACCACTAACCCTGTTATATATTAGATAGATTGCATTCATTGTATAATTTGCATATTTTCTGTTTTTTTTTTTTTCTGTAATTTTTGTTTCTTTTTGTTTATTTTTATTTTTGTTTTTCTTTTCTGTATTTTTCTACATTCTGCTATCGTTGTATTGAGCTGATACAAACGATACGGAGCATCTGTTTTCACAGATACGGCGTATTGCGTTTAATTTTTATAAAATACAACGCGTTTAATAAATTCAATACGACGCATCTTTCCCCAAGATACGGCGTATTCTGTTTTTAATAAGAAATTTTTCTAAACCCTAACGCCATACGACGCATCTGTTTTAACAGATACGGCGTATTTTCTATTTAAATTAAAAACAGTTTTTCGAATTTTTAAACAAAAGTGACGCATCGATCTTTATCGATACGGCGCATCTACTAAATCAAAAATCTTGTATTTTGAAACGTAACGAAAATACGGCGCATTAACTTTTGTTAATACGACGCATTTAATTTTAATAAATATAATCGATTTTTGATAATTTAAACTTGATACGGCGCATTCTAATTCATAAGCGGTGTATCTGTTTTCTGAATAAAAGTCTGATTAAATTTTAACGTAATAAGATACGGCGTATCCAACTTTCTGGATACGGCGCATCGTTTGCAGATATCAGCAACTTTTATTTTTCGTATTCCGTTTTCGTTGTTAATTTTCTGATATATTACTTTCTTGAACATACCCTACTGATGCTTTTGTGATGATTTCAGGAAGTGCATGACCAGGAGTTCAACTAAGAACTTGATTAAACCTTTCGAAGATCCTGAACGAGCCTTACATTCGCTTAAAAGGCTTTTCAACACAAAAAGCTTTGAAATTTCAAGTTCGTTCGAGCTTGATTACTTTTCTGAAGAGAAGGAGGAAGAAGAAACAGAAACAATGACGGAAAACACCACTATGGAGGAATACATGAACAAAACCCGTGCTGATTACAGTTCAGGAGTTGCTAGACCAAAGTTTGATGAAAAGTCAAAGTTTGAGTTGAAGGGTCAGTTTCTCAAGGAGCTAAGAGAAAATGCTTTCAGTGGAACAGAACATGAAGATGCTAATGAACATGTTGAAAAAGTCCTCGAGATTGCAGATTTGTTTACTACAGAAGGAGTCTCTGACGATCAACTTATGCTAAGAATCTTTCCAATTTCGCTAAAAGGAGCTGCTAATAAGTGGCTAAGGAATGAACCTGCTAGTTCAATCACAACATGGGAAGATTTGAAGAGCAAATTCCTGAAAAGATATTGTCCACCTGCTAAAACTGCTAAAAAGATGGAGGCTATCAACAATTTCAAGCAAGGGCCTGATGAAACTCTTTATCAAGCTTGGGAACGATTTAAAGACTTATTGATGAAATGCCCTCAACATTATCTAAGTCCAATGCAGGAGATAATATTGTTCTATCAAGGATTGGACGTGCCTACTAGACAAATCTTGGATGCTAAGGGAGCTGTGCCTCAAATGAGTGCAGCCGATGCTAAAAAAGCTATCCAAGAAGCTACTGACCACTCTAAAAAATGGCACGACGGAACCTCTACTAGATCTAAGAGCAGCACTAATTTTGACGGGTTTGCTGCAATTCAAGCTCAATTGGATAAAATTAGTAGAGAGATGAAGAAGCGTGATGAGAAAGTTTTTGCTGCCCAAGTTGGATGTGAAAAATGCGAAGGACCTCACTACACTAAAGATTGCCCTAATAAGAATGAAAGTGAGACTTTTGAAGAAGCATACTACACACAATTTGGACAACCATTCCGACCTTCAGGAAGATTTAGGGAAGCTGCTCCGGGATACTATCAAAAGAACAACTATAATCCCACTTATCAAGAAAGGAGGCAGACTTTGGATGACACTCTTAAGAAAATTATGGCCGATGCTGCTAAAATACATGAAGAGAACACCGCTATGATCAAAGAAATCCGAGCCTCAACGGATACTATAACAAGAAATCAAGGAGCTTCGATCAAAGCATTGGAACAACAAATTGGACAAATGAGCAAAGTTCTTCAAGAAAGGGGATACGGAAGTTTACCTAGCTCAACTGAAACTAACCCAAGAGATCATGTCAAGGCCATATGCATTACTGAAGAAGTCACGCCTAACATACCTTTTCCTAGAAGATTGATGAATGGTAATGATGCTGCAAAGCCCGAATTTTTCTTTAATTCTTCAATCAGTTTAAGGAGGTTACTCAAAGAGAAGGAAAAGATTGAAGAGGAGATCAAGGCTACAATGAAAGAAGAGAGCTCTGCAACCAACTTACGTGCCTTGCCTCATAAGAAAAGGACCCAGGAAGTTTTACTTTACCTTGTTCAATTAATGACATATCTTTCAATAATGTATTAGCTGACTTAGGAGCTAGCGTTAGTGTTATGCCTCTTAAGACATTCACTACCGTAGGACTAGGAAAATTAGCACCAACTAAGCTGCTTATTGAATTGGCTGATAAAACGGTAAAACGACCTGAAGGGGTTGCTGAAAATGTGCTAGTTAAGATTGAGAAGTTTGTTTTCCCCGTAGACTTTGTTATATTAGATATGCCCGAGGATGTTAAGATTCCTTTAATCCTTGGAAGACCTTTCTTGTCTACCGCCCAGGCTAAGATTAATGTGTTTAAAAGAAAAATCTCATTAAAGGTAGGGAATAATAAACTAGTCTATAAGTGCCAAAATCCTGCTAAGAGCATAATTAGAGGCGTCTATGTGCTAGGATTAAGAGAACGTATGGACCTCGATCTAGAAGCTAGGCTTATGGGAGAAACATTGATTCAAAACAACTCAACTAATCCTAATCATGAGAACCTCGAGGAATTTTTTGACCTTAATGTACCTACCGAACTTAGGCGCGATATTGTTAATGATTCTGATGATGAGTGGTATGATTGCGAAGTAATTAACAAACGTAGGAGAATAGTTGAGAATACAAATTTGAATAATGATATGTTATTGAACTACCACCCCACCTTGCATATTTATGCCTATATAATAATAAGAATTTCCCGTCTATCATTTTGTCATCTCTGCCCGAAAGGGACAGAACTTTGTTTATACAGATATTAAAGAAGAATGGCATGGATATTAAGGACGAGCAAGGAGTATTCAATATTACTGGACTGGTGATGAGGGAGTGCGATGCTTCCAACTCTTTCAGTGATCAGTATTAAGGAGCGGAACGTGAGTCTAACTTGAAGACTCTGGAATAAAGACAAGTGCTGACCGGGAGACAACCCGAAAGAAAAATTTTTACTTTTCTGTTCTGTGTCGAGTCTGTCAGACCTGCAGAAGATGCGGCGCATCTCCATCATAAGATGCGACGCATCACCTGCACTGGTCATATCTTATTTCATTTTCTGCATTTTTACTTTTGACTTTAAAACTTTCTGTCAGTTTATTTAATGCGGCGCATCCCTAGTTAAGGATGCGACGCATCTTTTATTCTGATTCGTACTTATTCTAGGCTCGATACAGCGTATCTTCTTCCATAAGATACGGCGTATCGACTGACCTGATGATTTACAGTTTAATTTTTAGGTTTTATTTTTACTAACTACTAATGTATTATGCAAGTTTGAACCTTCTTAACTCAGGTGTGTTAAAGTCTAAATGGTATTATAGATTCCTGCATTCTTGTGGATACATCATTTATGAAGCTTAAACGTTCTCATCCACAAGAAAGTTGATTTTTGCTCTTATACGAATAATGGAGGATCATACCGAGCAAATCTTAGGGGAGTTTTTCTGTTCTAATTCTTTTATTTTCCAGTTTTTAACCTTTGACGCAAACAACGAGGACGTTGTTTAACTTAAGTGGGGGGATGGAGAATTAGAACACTTACTTGTCCTAAACTTTTTCAAAATATGCTTAAAATGCGCTTAATATATCAAAATTTAAATTTTTTTAGCATGTTTTTGTTTAAAGTCTAAATTACATAACCGCACACATAACTCTATTCTTTCAAAAATATTAAAACTTTAGTGTGCTGGTGACTTGTAAACTTTAGAACTTGGCTTGTATACTATTCGAGACCACCATAATGAGTATTATCTATATAATTGGAGTGACTTGTCTAAATTGGTAAATTTCTAGGATTACACCCAAATAGCCTTTACATGTTATGTGATATTAACTAACTACACTGGTTAGTTAACCCCCGTATAAACCCTTTGTTACTCTCACTTTTAGAGTAAGATACCCCTAGAAAAACCCTCAGAGCCATTCCTTTCGTTTCTTACACCTTTGTTATAATGTTTTGATACACCCTTACACCTTAGCCTACCCTGTAGATTAAAATCCGTGGTTAATTGCTTTAGGCAAAGTGTGTTTCCTTACATTACCTGTGTTCGCGTGCGTAATTCATTATCTTTGGTTAAGTCGGGAAATTGCACAATGCATTTGGTATGAAAGTAAATATTGTATAACTTTTAGTTTATTTTTCGTGTGTTTGCTACTTTCACTATTACAGTTATTTCTGAAAGTATGAAGAGTATGGAAAAATTATCCGGAAAAATAGTGATAGAAAAGTTGTGAAATTTTACACATATAAAGTTCAAAAAAAAAAAAAAAAAAAAAAAAAAAAAAAAAAAAAAAAAAAAAATCGAAAAAAAAATAGAAAAGAAAAAGAAAAAAGTAAAAGTTGGAAGTTTGTTTTAACCAACTTATGTAAAGTTTTGTATTAAGTGGGAGATATCACCACTATTTGTTGTTGTATATTATATTTATGGATTGAATGGGAGTTGGCCGTTATGGGAACGCCAACTAAGGTTATTCTTTGATTGAGATCTTGTTGAGTATAATTCGTGTCTACCTAAAGCGTGTGTTTCAAGTGTTAAAGCGTGAATTATTCAATGATATGAGTCTTATTCATGGGATGGTTGGGAAAGTGATTAACCACACTTAGGATTTTAATTTATCTGTTTTGTTTATTTTTCATTTTACACCAATTCGTATCCCAAATATTATCCATACCCTATATCATTCTTCATCCAAACCTTTGATTTATTGAGATTAGGGATTTGAGCAATCTTAAGTATCGTAGTCGTGGATTCGGCTATGTATTTATGATTTTGTTGCCCTTTTTGATATAATATTATTGGTGAAGATTACTTGGTCCTATCTTTAGCCCATTCGAGTTAAGGAATTGAGCAATTGCAAGTATCGTGGTCGTGGATTCGATCATGTATTTGTAATTTTGTCACCTTTTCTGGAATATGAGATCGATAGAGATTAAAAAGGATGATCAACCCTTAACCAACAAACCCTTTTTACCGCTTTAGACTTGTTACTCCTTGGCTTTAGTGGGGGAGATGGGTATACTTGCCAAGCCTATGATAGAATATTCGTCACGACTAAGCAACTAAACGATTTAGAATTGTTTTACAATTAAAATTATTTTGGTTTCTACTTCGTTAAGTGTTTGGTTGTGTGATTACGAGTAGGCATTAATACTGCTAAACCGCAACGCCACATCACGCGCATCAGATGCGCAAGGGTTATTGATTGGTGCCTAAATAATTAACATACATTTGGTCTTATCCCAAGTAGATATTCGTGATACCCAAGCATTAGGGTCGAATAGTTTACTTTGAAAAGTGATAACACGATTCCAAGTGATATCCGGTAACCATTATTGGTACGTAGTTAGGTCATTGATTATCTTCACCCTATTCTGAGCCAACCCCAACCAACAAATTCTTCGTCAAGTTCTTCCACCACATCGAATTCGGGTGCAGCGACGCTACCAACATATCCTGACTCTTCTCATGGGGCCTCGGTATGCCTCTCATCGCTAAATCTGATCTCTCAACTGGTAACTCATCTCATGCTTCTTATCTCCTCACTTCCGGTACTCTCAACTTCTTATGCACTGCTCCTTACTCACCTAATCTCATAACTGATGATGTCACCAAAACTAAACCTGCTATTCTGTCTTTTTTGCATACTAAGTGCCGCGAGTTTACCACTTCTCATGGACTTGCTGTTAGAGCTGTTGCTGTTGAAGTTGAAGACGCTGACACATTGCCTCTGTCCTGGTACAAAAGGTTAATATACTTTTTGATTATTCAATTATTTATTTATTTAACTTTTGACATTATAAGCATCTAAAAATATTATTGTTAACGCAGAAATTGGAATTGGAACAAGAAAGACGTGAAATTATTGGTACGTTGAGTTATCAACACAGAAGAATTATCGAAGCTTCCAAGCCGTTGTTAAAAGAAGATAAAGTTGCAATTTTGGTGAGTTCAGATATCACGTGTTAGATCTTTGCCTTAAGATGATGTTTAAATTGTATAGCCTAAATCTTGACCTTCTTTTATGCAGACCAAGAGAATGCAACAGGTGTAACTTTGTAGTTGTTAAAAGAACTCCCTTAATTGCAAGAAAAAGGGCAATCAAGGGGTAGTAGATTTGGAAATGGTGGTGGGTAAGTTCGAAAAAGATTACATGAACAACTTGAGGTATAGTCTTTGATCTCTACAAAATGACACTATACGGCAAAAATCAAGGTTTCCAAACGGCTCATTTTTCGTTAAATTGTTTCAGTATGGAGTATGCAGAATGAGAAGTATCGGATTTCATGTCGTATACAAGAAAGATGTTTGGATGCCGATGACGATCGCATTCTTTGGAACGAGATTTGATAAAGAAAGGAGAGAGATTCTACGGAATCTTGGTGAATTCGTCTGAACAGGATTACGACGACGTGATTATTGCCAAAATGTCTGATCGTGGACAATGAATCCACTGATGGTATATTTGACATGTTATTAGTTTGTGTCCATTGTATTCATTCGCTTATACTACGTAATTTATAGCAGTTGGATATTTATTTTACATGATCTGATGTTATATACAATTTGGATTCTACATAATCCCGTAGTAATTTAATTGTTTGGCACATCTTCAGTCCCATACTTTGTTTCAGCTCATTTGTTTTAAAATGCTACTAGCAACACCTTTAGATGTTTCCTTTTGATAATGCTCTCAAAAACTTTTTCTTTAGTATTAGCACAATCGGAAACCCGATAATAGGTTGCGAAAAATGTATATGACAAAAATACAAGCAAAAAAAACCGCCGCAACGCGCGGGTAGCCATACTCGTTGTAGAAAACACTGACTTAAATAATTGTTAATTCATAGATTTAGTTTTTCAATAGTTTGTTACATTGGGTTTGTTTGGAGAACATAACAGTAGCAGTGTGTAATAGCTGTGAGAAGTATCAGTTTTTTTCTATAAAAATGTCTGATAATGTAGTTGTAGGTGTAATCATAATGTGTAAAACAAATGCTTAACTCTCCTAAATGCTACTTCATGTGGCGTTAAACAATGATCATTCTGAAAAAATAGATAAAGATACTTGGTGCTTACTAAACGAGCATTAAAAATCACAACACTCAACGCTTACCGCTCTTAAATGCTCCTAAATATTCCACGCCAAACACACCCGATATCGTCTGTCAAATAGATATATGAATAAAAAAGTGTATAATACGTAATACCATTTAGAGTAAATTGCATGGTTCGTCCCTGTGGTTTGATCTAAATCCTATCACTCGTCCCTGAACTTTTTTTTTGGCATCGTTAATCCCTAAAACTAAACTATGTACCACCGTCCACCCCTATCTCTAACGGCCGTTTAATTTCTTAGTAATGGCCAGTTAACCCCATCCCAAGTGGGGGTATATTTTTGTCTTTTCCCATTTGCACCTAATTTAAAACCCACTTACTAATAGCCTGTCGTATCATTTTCATCCTCAATAGTTTGCCCTATTTTCCACTGAGTCTCAAAATCTTATGCCAAGTAAACCTTAATCAATTATTTTCCTCTCAACCAATGTGGACATTACGTACTACCAAAGATGATGTTGATGTTCGTGAATTGTATGGTAGGTTTTTTTATTGAGTTTTTTTGTTTATGTTTTTCAATAATTATGCGTAATTATGCTATTGGTATGTGAATGATAGATTGTTTTTGTTCATCTGTCATTGAAAAGTCTCCATGATTATGGTTTGTTCATGAAAACCCTTTTTTATGTAATTTTTTTTGTACATTTTCAGGGGAGAACAATGCTCTGTTTTCACTGAAGGTTTGTTATTGAGGCATGTTTACTAGTCCCCCACATAGGAGTTATGTCAATGGTGACATTTGTTTTTTTGACTGCATTGATATTGATGAGTTTTCAGTGATTGAACTAAGTGAAATGGTAGTGAAGTTAGGTTATACTTCAAATGTGAGGATGTTTTATCATTTCAAAAAACCTGGGTGTGATTTGGATATTGGCCTACATAGTTTAGGAAATGACTATGATGTATTGGCATTAAGTGAGTATGTTAGGCTTGGGCATAGAGTCATTGAAGTGTATATTGAGCATCATAGGTCTACTTTAGATTCTAACTATCAGACACAGCTGTGGGAAATTCCTAATGATGTTATTCCAGCAAAAAGACCAACTATGTTGCAACCTAAGAAATTGGGTAAACCTACATGTGCTAGGAGTCTGTTAACTGAAGTTGGGCAGAGTAGTCAAGTAACTGAAGTTGGGCAGAGTAGTCAAGTAACTGAAGTTGGGCAAAACAGTCAGACTAATCCTGCACCAATTGTTCAGCCTAGTGCCTTTGTTGAAGACTTTTATTATGCTGATGATCCATTTATAGGTGATGATTTTGAGCCTTTCTTTGGTTTAAGTGATACACCTCCAGCAGTTGATGTAGGTAGTAGTACTAAAGGTAATGGTAAAGGCATTGAAGTTGAGGTAGGTGATAAGGGTAAAGGAATAGCAGTTGATGATGAGGTAGAGAGTTTAGTTGCTGAAGAAGACACAGAACATAGTGATGATGAACAAGTCAGTGATGGTTTTGTTGATGAGGAAAATCCTTTGGAAGATGTAGCAGTTAATATGGAGAGTTTTGATAGGACTGGTATGTGCTTAAACACATACCTTTTCTTGACCAAATTAAGACCAAAACGACCAAAAACTAACCAAAATGCCAAAGATATTTATGTTTTTGTGTTTATTAATATGCAGGTACGGATATCTCGAAAAAAGGACAAAATCAAGAAAAACCCAGAAAACGCGAGCACGAGAATTGGAAGAGATATTTAAAGTCGGTGCCGGGGATGAAATCACAAAAGGAAAAGTTATTTGAAGAAAAGCCCTTGGATCATTGCAAAATTACAAAATCAGTCCTTGAAGATAATTTCAGCTTTTGACAAAATTAGTCCCTAGAGTTTATCCCATTTTATCCAAAAATCCTTAATCTAAAATAACTAAATCCTAAATAAAACCAACCCAAATCCTATCCTAGCCCACCCAGCCAATTCCTACCCCTCAGCCCATCAAGCCCATCTTTTTTTTTAACTAAACCCGGATCAAACTCTATTCGGATCAAACCCTATACCCGTTTTCCTATTATTAACCCAGAAGTCAACAAAAATAACACTCGGTCAACCTCTAAGCCAAAAAACCGCCAAAATTAACTACCCCTTTACTGTTCATCCATCGTTCTCACCATTTACCCTGCTCTCACACATTAATTACCCACCTTAAAAACATTCTAGAAGCTGCTGACATGACAAGGGAATGCCACGTTGGCATTTCCTAGCAATTTCATTGGCCAAAGCACCACTATCCTTGATCAAACGGCTGAAAACAAAGGAGTGGTCACCAAGATTGATCCAAGGGCTGTAATTTGGATTCATGAAGCTTCCTGAGGAAACCCTAGTGCACCTCAGGCCTATAAATAGAAGCCTTCCTCATTCACAGCAGGGTGTTAAGTTTTTAGAGTCTAGTTTAGGGTAATTTGTAGTGTCGTTTTTAGTTTTAGTTGTAATCTTAAATTCAGAATTTTTATGAGTTGAAATGATATTATGTACTCAGTTTTTAAGTATTAATGAAAGTTAAGTTTTGATTTTGTTTCCTTAAAAGTACTTTGTTCTGTTTTCATATATATGAATATAAGCTAATCATAGCTTATTTTTCTGTCTTATTAAGCTCTTTTCAAGTTTTCATCAAAATATTTTCATTGTTTCTGTCTTTACTCAAAAAATCAAAAAAAAAAATAGAAAAAATCTACAAAAAATACAAAAATATTACCAAACTCAGCTTGCAATAAGCTAATTTCTCCTAGTTTAAGCTCATTTAAGCTTTCTAGCTTATTGTGAGTTAAAGAATAGGTTTAAAACTGATTGTGTCTCAAGTTTGCAAAAAGTCAACAAAAGTCAAACTCTACTCAAATAAGCTATTCTGGTGTGATAAGCTGTTCTGGAATAAGCTGGGTTGTTTATTGGCTTGTATTTGACAAGCCTGGGTTGTTAGATTGATTGGTTCAGATCAGTTTCAAACTAAAAGCCCTTATGTAAGTTCCATTATTCAAGTAATTTTTAGCTTATTACTTTTCCTTAGCTTATTTCTACTATTTCAGAGCTTTTTAGAGTAATAGTAGTTTATTTGTTCAGATTTGTGCTTATTTGATAGTAGTTAATGGCTTGATTTGATTTTGCACTTAAAAACTTAAAAAAAGCTAAAAATAGTCACATAAGAACTAGCTTATTTAGTGCTTATTCTGATCTTAAAAATTGATAATCTGAGTTAAATTAAGTTAGTCATTCAGTAGTGAATCAGATTTGTAGCTTATATTAGCTAGTTATAGTTTAAATTTCCAAAATCAGTTTCTTAAATAGTGTTTGGCACAAGCTAGTTTCTGGGTCAAAACCATTACTGTTCATTGACCTATGTGGGAACTTTGGTTGAGCTTATTGGATCATTGATAAGCTGTTTTCAGTAGAATTTAAGTTTCTTTGAAGCCTTTTGAATTTTTTGAGTAGGATACTGCAAGATAGGAAGTGAACTGCCCTTATAAGCTTCTTATAAGCTGAGCTTATTTAGTCCCTATTTTTTGGCATCTTTAGGTACATTTTAGTTGGTAAAGTGAATGTTCAAAGTATGGTTTAAATTCATTAAGATTTGGAAGATCTGAGGTCCTAATACTCCAACTGATTCATCAGTACCTAATCAGCCCCAAAATGGCCTAATGAGCTTGTGTTTTTCATTTTTAATAGCTTTAATATAAGTCCTTATCAGCTGAAACTTGGTACAGTTGTGTATTGGTGGCTGGTTTAGTTGCTCCCCATTTTTGTGAATTTTTAGGACTGCTTATTTAGTGCTTTTCATCAGTTTAAAAAGTGCCTTAGACCCCCCTTTTAGGACTGCTCAGTTTGAGCTTTTGCTTATTGGGTTTAAATTAGTGCTTATCTGCTTCTAACATCAGCCTATTCTGAGGTCATTGGTCATTTAGTTTAGGCATTGCTTCGATTAGCTTATTCATAATTTCTCATAGCTTTTCTTAGCTTATTCTCATTGTGCTTATTGCTTTTGGCTTGTTTTCTTCCTTATTGCTATTGTTCAGTTAATTAAGGGCTTTTCCAGAGCTTATTATAAGTTTACAAAAATATTTCCTTTTCAAAAAGTGCTTATAATTAAGTACTAAATCAGTTTCAAAAAGAAAATTAAAAAAAAATATAGTTAGCAAAAAAAATCCATAGCTGGGATTCGAACCCTGGCCACCCAGCTCACCACACACACACCTTAACCCTCTGCCCTTGGGTCTTTTTTGAAATAGACTGCATAAATAATCCTTTTAACCCCTTTTTCCTCTATTAAGCTTATAATCTGTTTTCAGCTTATTGTAGCTTATTGGTTACTGATTTTTCTAAACTTTTATTTTTCCTAGCTTCTTATTAGTTTAAAGTATTTTCCAAAATCGTTTACTATTTTTAATCATTTAATTTCTTTCTTATAGTTTTTAATTCATAAAAAAATAAATATTAATCAAAAAAATATAATTCTTTTTTCTAAAATTTTCTTTTATTAAATAGGACTTAGGAAAATTAATTTGGCATCCCTAGGATTAATATTTCATAGATTTGACTTTTTAAGGCTCGGGATTAGCCCGGGTTTTACTCGTTTTTAGTTTTCTTTTGCGTTTTAGGTTACGTGTTCACCCCTTACTTGTTCTCTTTACTTTATTACTTGTTTTTAAATATTATTTCTTATCTTTAGTTTAAAAACCAAAATATCTCACTCTTATCTCACATTCACTACACAAATCACGATCCCGAAATCACAAATTCCATTCAATCTTCATCGGGATAACGACTCGGGTTTTGCATATTTCCTTTGCAATTCCTTGGACTATAATTGACGAAATCAATTTTTGGCGCCGCTGCCGGGGAAGGTTGACGTGAATTCGTGATTCCGTTTTTCGATTCGTGTTTTGAAGATCCTTCTCCCGGGAAGTTATCGTTTTTCTTCGTAAATATTTTCAAAAATATAAAATCCAAAAAAAAAAAAAAAAAAAAAAAAAAAAAAAAAAAAAAATAAAAAAAACCACTAACACTTTTCCTAAAGTGTTTACAATACCAAAAAAATCGAAAAACAACAAAAGAAATCGTGAAATTAATTGTTTTCGGATTATCTCGAGATTACAACCTATACAAGGGGTTTAAGGAGGTTTTGACATTAAATTGCAAACCGAAAAGAGATCCATTCTTCTCTTCCGCCACTCTGCGAGTAGTCTTGAGAGAAACGATTATCGATTAACGAATCGGTTACCAAAAATATTGTGTTTGTATTTTTCTTAAATATAAAAACCCAAAAAGATTTTTCTTAAAATTTGTTTTCTTTTTAAATTTTGTGTTGTTTTAGTGCATGCGCACTCGTTCTTCATCTTCTCCCAATCTTCATTCTCCTATATCAAACCCCGAGAGGTTATTACGTCAAAGTAATCGTCATCACCCATCATTTTTCACTATGGGTGATCGCAACCAAGATGAGGGGCCACCCCCTCAAAATTTGGATAATCCGACTCCCGATCTCCGACCAATGGAAGAATTACTCCAATCACCTTTCAATGGTGTTGGCAAAGCAATCGTGATACCCAATATGTTTGAAAATCAATTTGAAATTAAAACTGGGTTACTTAATCTTATCACCGGTATTTCCTTTCACGGCTTTGAAAATGAAGATCCTCATTCCCATGTCCAGAAATTCATCGACATCACTGAAACACTTAATTTAAATCACGTTCCTCATAATGTGCTTAAATTGAAGTTATTCCCTTTTTCTCTCGTAGGAGCAGCCCGGACTTGGCTTGACAAGGAACCTCCTAATTCGATTTTTACTTGGGATGACTTAGCCTCCAAGTTCGTGAACTACTTTTATCCTCCTTCTAAAACATCGAATCTCAGAAATCAAATCACTCGATTTCAGCAAGCTTTCGATGAATCGTTCAACGAAGCTTGGGATAGATTCAAAGAGTTGTTAAAGAAGTGTCCTAATCACGGATTTTCAACCTTGCACCAAATTGATACTTTCTACAATGGGTTGAATCAATCTGATCAAGATTCACTCAATTCTGCTGCAGGTGGAAATTTTCTGACTAGAAATACTCAAGAAGCTTTGACTATCATTGAAAATAAAGCCAGAGTGAGGAGTTCTAGAACCAAAGCTCAAGTTTCAAGTATGAGTAACAAATCAGATGATGCTTTTGCCCGAGTTTTAAATGCTAATAGCAAAACAGAAGAGACTCTTGCCGCTCTCACTAAACAAATTGGGCTTCTAATTAAAGAAAGACCTTCTCAGCCCGTCAATGTGGTGAATAAAAAATGTGAGATTTGTGGTGGTCCACATCCTTATTATGATTGTCAAACCTCCGGTGGCCAAGGTTTGAATGCTACCGTAGCATCAGCAACCTACAATCAGATTCAAGGATTCCGTCCTCAAGGTGCTAATAACCAAATGGGACCACCCGGTTTTTCTTCATTCCAAAACAATCAAAACCATTTTCCTCAAAATAACAATAATCATCAAGTCAATGTTGTTAACCAAAGTTGTGAAACATGCAGTGGTCCACACTCATATTTCGAGTGTCCAGCCGCCGGTGGCTTCACTCAAGAGAGCGTTTATGCTGCTTCAGGATCCTATAATCAGGGAGGTAACGGTTACCAACCTCAAGGAGACCGCAATCTTCTCAGCTATCGTTCTAACAACTATCTCGGACCACCCGGTTTCAATTCAAATCAGAATCAAAATGTGCAAAATAAAAATAATCAAAATCAAAATCGGGTGAATCATGGTAATCAAAACCAGGGGAATTACAATCAAGGGCAAAATTATCAAAATCAAGGGAATTATAATCGAGGCCCGAATCAAGGAAATTTTCAAAATCAGAATCAAGGAAATTTTCAAAACCAAGGAAATTTTAATCAGGGAAATTTTCAAAATAACAACCAGGGTTTTAATCAAAACAACCGAGGGCAAAATCCCAATCAAAATCAAGGCTTTAATCAAAATCAATCGCCCTCGAATGAGTTGTTAAAACAACTAATTCTTCAAAATCAGAATCAGCAAAATTTCAATAAATCCCAAGAAGAGACAACTAGGTTTTTGATTAAGGAAATGACTGAGATGAAGAAATCTTTAAATGATCGACCCTCGGGCTCTGGAACTCTTCCAAGCAATACGATCGCTAACCCGAGGGGCGATGTGAAAGCGATCACTACTAGGAGTGGTGTATCATATAATGGACCCACGGCTCCGACTACCTCTTCTTCTCTACCTCCCAAGGTAGTCGACCGTGAGACCGAGGCGACAAAGGACACGGAACTTCCTACTAATAACGGAAGGACCGCAGACGTCCAACCTCCGGTTGTCCCAACCTCTAAACCCGTAAGTGCTCCTAAGTATAAAAAGTCATTGCCTTATCCGACAAACCCATAGCTCCATGAGCAAAATAATCAACAAATGTTGAAATTCCTTCAACTTTTTCAAAAGCTTCATTTTGATTTGAGCTTTGCGGATGCTTTACTTCATATGCCTAAGTTTGCTTCAACTTTTAAGAGCTTATTGAATAACAAGGAAAAGTTGTTTGAGTTAGCTAACACACCGCTTAATGAGAATTGTTCGGCGGTGCTTCTAAAAAAGCTTCCCGAAAAGCTTGAAGACCCCGGCAAATTCCTCATCCCGTGTGATTTTCCGGGAATGATTGAGTGCCTAGCCTTGGCCGATCTTGGTGCAAGCATCAATCTCATGCCTCTTTCTGTGTGGAAAAAGCTTTCTATACTGGAACTTACTCCTACACGAATGACTCTCGAGCACGCGGACCGTTCGATTACTCGAACAAAAGGTATCGCTGAAGATGTCATCGTCAAAGTAGGAAAGTTCCATTTCCCGGTTGACTTCGTTGTGGTTGATTTTGATGCCGATCCTCGGGTTCCCCTCATCCTAGGGAGATCCTTCTTGAGGATGGGCCGTGCTTTGATTGATGTATATGCTGAAGAAATAACTCTTCGAGTTAATGACGAAGCCGTTACTTTTAATCTTGACCAAACTGCAAGCTTCTCCTCTAGCTACGAAAAATTTTCGGTAAACCGAATTGATATCAAAGATGTTGAGGAGTATGCTCAAAAATTTCTGGAATTTTCAAACGATTCTCCGAGTGGCAATCCCACTCCAACTTCTCAACCGATCCTTTCCGACTCTTCCCCTTCTCTCACACCGGTTGAGGGAAGTGTTTCCACGATGGAAGAGCTCGAGGTTTTCTTTAGTGATGAGCCAATTTCACCGAAAATTGATGACACCGTCTTTGATCCGGAGGGAGATATTCGTTTAATTGAAGAATTGCTATACAATGAGCCGTTACCTTCACTCCCTCCGACGGAAATTAAAGAAGAAAGGCCGCCTAAATCTGTTCAAGTTGTTGATTCTAAATCAGAAGAACAAAGTAGAGGCAGTACCACTTCTAGTATTGATTTTCTTCTTGAGGAGTTCACCGATGAACTCGCTCACATCGATCCAATCCCACCGGGGGATAAGGACGATGAGTTTGATTTTGAATCTGATCTTAAAGAATTAGAATTTTTGCTGAACCGTGATCCGTCTAAATGTGATTCTTACTCCGAGGAGTTCACCGAGAAACTCGCTCATGAAGATCCAATTCCATCAGAAAATGATGATGATCTTTTTGACTTTCATGCTGATCTTAAAGAAGTTGAATATCTTTTGTACCATGATCCATCACTTGATTTACCAAGTGATGACGATCTCTTCGATTTTAGGGCCGATCAAACCGAATGGAAAAAATCTTTTATATGGCAAACCCGTTGATGAAAAAGACCCTAAAATGAAAACCATAATTGAGGATGCTAGAATTGTTTCAAATGACTTATCTCCTCATTCACCCGAGGATGATTTTCTTTTCTCCATTGAGTCTCCCATCGAGTACCCTGCTAAGTTTTCTTGTGAAGACAAAGTGTTTAATCCAGGCATACTCGATGATGGTAAAATTCATCCTTTGATGAAATTGACTCTTGATAAGAATTTAAAGTTTCCCGCCTCATCTAAGGAACTTTTAATTCTGGAGAAAAGTGATTCCCCTCTGCTTATTTCTGATCAAGAACTCCCATTCTGCATGGAGTTATCTCTGATTGAAACTTTATTATCGTTTCCAACCGGAAATGAAGACAAAGTTTTTGACCCCGGCATCTCACCTTATAGTTTCTACTATCTAAAGCCGTGGGTATCTCATCGGTGTGGAACTTTCGTATGTTTCAATGTTTATCCAAACATCTTGAATGAAAGTCCGATTGAGATTATCTCTTCCACTTGCTCCCCCAAGGACAACTAAATTCGGGGTCGAGTCAAGCTACGTGACTCGGTTAACAAAAACAAAGCGCTTCGTGGGAGGCACCCCATGTTTATCCTTCTATCTTCTTTCTATTTTCTAATAAAAGTGAGGAGGGGCACCTCTTCCATATCTTGTGTTTCGTGGTTTTCTGTGATGTGTCCAAGATTTTCCCGAATAATGAAGACTCTCGTGCTCGTGGTTTGCTTCTCTCCACTCGAGTTTCATCATTCGTTGCTCATCCGATATCCTAAATCTTATCGTCTAACATTTATCTTTTGGCATAATTAATAAACGGCCTTAGATTTATGTAGGAGAACCCTTACCTTTAAGACATTGGGGACAATGTCTCGTTTTAGTCTGGGGGGGGGGAGTCATCTTTCGATTTGATTTTTGCCTTGCATTTTTTGCCGTTTACTCTCGCAACCCCGTTTTTCCTCCAAAAATTGAAAAATTGAAAAAAAATTGAAAAAATCCAAAAAATTAGAAAATTTTAAAATTTTTGCAAAAATATACTAAGTGTTTTGACATTTTGTTGACTTTCCGCTGGTGAGAGTAGGAATAAAAATTTTGACTTGATCGGGCGTGTTGAGCCCTAGCTTGTCCCCTTAACCTTTCTTGGCTAAGCATTCGCGGATCTTATTATTTAAGATTTTAAATTTGCGAAGAACGAGAAATAATAGAGTTTATTTAGAAGTTAGATGCTAAGCGTGGAGTAGTTGGTTCTCTTTAGAGCTCATCAAAGTTACTTGTGGCCTTTTGCTCCCACAAAATTGTTTCACCATATATAACTGTAAGAAAAATTAAAGATGTTAGGTTTTGCCGATGATTAGTTCTTGGTCTTCTTAAAAGAATCCTTGCTTTAAAAATTGGGTACACATCAAGGTTACTTAATAAATACGTTTAATAATAATAAGTTAAGTGCTCTAAGCTACGGATTCGAGATCGGGCCTTGGATCCTTATTTTCGGAAGGCGTTTAGGTCTTGGCTACCCTCTTGCACCGGCCCTTGGACCTCTAGTTCAGAAATGTGTGAGGTCTTGGTCTAACCACCTTGGATCCTCATTTCAGGAATGTCTAGAGTCTTGGAACACTCCGTTGTAACGGCCCTTGGATCCTTTATTCCGGAAGGTGTAAGGTCTTGGAACTAAACCGTGAAGCTCCGTCGTTTAGGGTACGCAAGTGAAAAGTTAGTAATATATATATAAAAAAAAAAAGAAAAAAAAAAGAAAAAAAATGGTGATGAATGAAAAAGAAAAAAAATGCAAAAGTTAAAAATATAAATAAAAACCTTGATGTGGACCTCATTTTCAAAGTAACGGTTCTCGAGAGAAGATTGAAAACTACTTAGCGTCTTAATTTAGTATCTTTATCAGACTAAAAACCGATCGAAACGAGAAAATATGAAGCAATTCATTTCTCACCAAAAATAAAATAAATAGAGGCAAATTAGGATAATGGGAGCAAGAGGTAATTACACAAGTAACTTCCATGGGTAGTGTTGGCATCTAACTTGTAAATAACAATGATTTCGTTTTTAAGCTTAGTTTGGGGACTCGTGAAAAATCAGGGATGACGAATTTTATCCATATGGTCACTTCTTTATGAGTCGTATTTCCTACTCGTTGACCCTAAAAGTTATTGATAGATAATGATTGTCAACAAAGCCGTCACATGATAATGAGAAAAATACAAAAATAGAATAAAAAGGAAAATCGGGGAGTTTTTAAAACTTTGGATTTCTTAATCTCTTTTGAAAATTTTGCTACTTCTCAAAGTTAGTAAAAAGAGATTGGAAATTTGTGGTTTCAAAAACGTGTTTTTATAACATTGCGTGAGGACACTGCAATATCTTAGTCTGGGGGATTTTGGTATGTGCTTAAACACATACCTTTTCTTGACCAAATTAAGACCAAAATAACCAAAAACTAACCAAAATGCCAAAGATATTTGTGTTTTTGTGTTTATTAATATGCAGGTACGGATATCTCGAAAAAATGACAAAATCAAGAAAATCCCAGAAAACGCGAGCACGAGAATTGGAAGAGATATTTAAAGTTGGTGCCGGGGATGAAATCACAAAAGGAAAAGTTATTTGAAGAAAAGCCCTTAGATCATTGCAAAATTACAAAATCAGTCCTTGAAGATAATTTCAGCTTTTGACAAAATTAGTCCCTAGAGTTTATCCCATTTTATCCAAAAATCCTTAAACTAAAATAACTAAATCCTAAATAAAACCAACCCAAATCCTATCCTAGCCCACCCAGCCAATTCCTTCCCCTCAGCCCAACAAGCCCATCTTTTTTTTTAACTAAACCCGGATCAAACTCTATTCGGATCAAACCCTATACCCGTTTTCCTATTATTAACCCAGAAATCAACAAAAATAACACCCGGTCAACCTCTAAGCCAAAAACCCGCCAAAATTAACTACCCCTTTACTGTTCATCCATCGTTCTCACCATTTACCCTCCTCTCACACATTAATTACCCACCTTAAAAACATTCTAGAAGCTGCTGACATGACAAGGGAATGCCACGTTGGCATTTCCCAGCAATTTCATTGGCCAAAGCACCACTATCCTTGATCAAACGGCTGAAAACAAAGGAGTGGTCACCAAGATTGATCCAAGGGCTGTAATTTGGATTCATGAAGCTTCCTGAGGAAACCCTAGTGCACCTCAGGCCTATAAATAGAAGCCTTCCTCATTCACAGCAGGGTGTTAAGTTTTTAGAGTCTAGTTTAGGGTAATTTGTAGTGTCGTTTTTAGTTTTAGTTGTAATCTTAATTTCAGAATTTTTATGAGTTGAAATGATATTATATACTCAGTTTTTAAGTATTAATGAAAGTTAAGTTTTGATTTTGTTTCCTTAAAAGCAGTTTGTTCTGTTTTCATATATATGAATATAAGCTAATCATAGCTTATTTTTCTGTCTTATTAAGCTCTTTTCAAGTTTTCATCAAAATATTTTCATTATTTCTGTCTTTACTCAAAAAATCAAAAAAAATAGAAAAAATCTACAAAAAATACAAAAATATTACCAAACTCAGCTTGCAAAAAGCTATTTTCTCATAGTTTAAGCTCATTTAAGCTTTCTAGCTTATTGTGAGTTAAAGAATAGGTTTAAAACTGATTGTGTCTCAAGTTTGCAAAAAGTCAACAAAAGTCAAACTCTACTCAAATAAGCTGTTCTGGTGTGATAAGCTGTTCTGGAATAAGCTGGGTTGTTTATTGGCTTGTATTTGACAAGCCTGGGTTGTTAGATTGATTGGTTCAAATCAGTTTCAAACTAAAAGCCCTTTTGTAAGTTCCATTATTCAAGTAATTTTTAGCTTATTACTTTTCCTTAGCTTATTTCTACTATTTCAGAGCTTTTTAGAGTAATAGTAGTTTATTTTTTCAGATTTGTGCTTATTTGATAGTAGTTAATGGCTTGATTTGATTTTGCACTTAAAAATTTTAAAAAAGCTAAAAATAGTCACATAAGAACTAGCTTATTTAGTGCTTATTCTGATCTTAAAAATTGATAATCTGAGTTAAATTAAGTTAGTCATTCAGTAGTGAATAAGATTTGTAGCTTATATTAGCTAGTTATAGTTTAAATTTCCAAAATCAGTTTCTTAAATAGTGTTTGGCACAAGCTAGTTTCTGGGTCAAAACCATTAGCTACTGTTCATTGACCTATGTGGGAACTTTGGTTGAGCTTATTGGATCATTGATAAGCTGTTTTCAGTAGAATTTAAGTTTCTTTGAAGCCTTTTGAATTTTTTGAGTAGGATAGTGCAAGATAGGAAGTGAACTGCCCTTATAAGCTTCTTATAAGCTGAGCTTATTTAGTCCCTATTTTTTGGCATCTTTAGGAGTTTAGGTACATTTTAGTTGGTAAAGTGAATGTTCAAAGTATGGTTTAAATTCATTAAGATTTGGAAGATCTGAGGTCCTAATACCCCAACTGATTCATCAGTACCTAATCAGCCCCAAAATGGCCTAATGAGCTTATGTTTTTCATTTTTAATAGCTTTAATATAAGTCCTTATCAGCTGAAACTTGGTACAGTTGTGTATTGGTGGCTGGTTTAGTTGCTCCCCATTTTTGTGAATTTTTAGGACTGCTTATTTAGTGCTTTTCATCAGTTTAAAAAGTGCCTCAGACCCCCCTTTTAGGACTGCTCAGTTTGAGCTTTTGCTTATTGGGTTTAAATTAGTGCTTATCTGCTTCTAACATCAGCCTATTCTGAGGTCATTGGTCATTTAGTTTATGCATTGCTTAGATTAGCTTATTCATAATTGCTCATAGCTTTTCTTAGCTTATTCTCATTGTGCTTATTGCTTTTGGCTTGTTTTCTTCCTTATTGCTACTGTTCAGTTAATTAAGGGCTTTTCCAGAGCTTATTATAAGTTTACAAAAATATTTCCTTTTGAAATAGTGCTTATAATTAAGTACTAAATCAGTTTCAAAAAGAAAATTAAAAAAAAAATAGTTAGCAAAAAAAATCCATAGCTGGGATTCGAACCCTGGCCACCCAGCACACCATGCACACACCTTAACACTCTGCCCTTGGGTCTTTTTCGAAATAGACTGCATAAATAATCCTTTTAACCCCTTTTTCCTCTATTAAGCTTATAATCTGTTTTCAGCTTATTGTAGCTTATTGGTTACTGATTTTTCTAAACTTTTATTTTTCCTAGCTTCTTATTAGTTTAAAGTATTTTCCTGCAAAATTTCATAATTTTCCAAAATCGTTTACTATTTTTAATCATTTAATTTCTTTCTTATAGTTTTTAATTCATAAAAAATTAAATATTAATCAAAAAAATATAATTCTTTTTTCTAAAATTTTCTTTTATTAAATAGGACTTAGGAAAATTAATTTGGCATCCCTAGGATTAATATTTCATAGATTTGACTTTTTAAGGCTCGGGATTAGCCCGGGTTTTACTCGTTTTTAGTTTTCTTTTGCGTTTTAGGTTACGTGTTCACCCCTTACTTGTTCTCTTTACTTTATTACTTGTTTTTAAATATTATTTCTTATCTTTAGTTTAAAAACCAAAATATCTCACTCTTGTCTCACATTAACTACACAAATCACGATCCCGAAATCACAAATTCCATTCAATCTTCATCGGGATAACGACTCGGGTTTTGCATATTTCCTTTGCAATTCCTTGGACTATAATTGACGAAATCAAGGACTAATCCTGATAACATGGGTTCTGATGAAAGACCTAATGAGTTCAATCAAAATGAAGAAATTGAGGTAGATGTGGATGTCATGGATGCTGAAGAATTTGAAAGTGCATCTGATGATGATGGATTACAAAGGATAAGGAAAAGGAAACTGAAACAACTAATGAAAGAAAAGAAACCTAAAGATGGTTCTATGCCCAAGACTGTTTTCTATGTTGGGAAGACATTTGGGAGGGCAGATGAGGTGAAAGAGAATGTTCATTTACTTTCAATTGAGACTAGGAGGGAACTGTTTTTCAAGAAAAATGATAAAGAAAGAGTTAGAGTTGAGTGTAGGGGAACAATACCTGTGTTTGAAGATAGTCAAACACATGGGCCATCTGGTGGGCTTAGTGGAGCTAGTGGGTCAAGTCCAAAACAAAAATGGACTAGGGCTAAAATTGGTGATGCAAAGGGTATTAAAAGTCCACAGAAGAAGTCAAAGCAGTTAGGTGGAAAACCTAATGCAAGAAAGTTAGCAGCCAATAAATGTCCTTTTGTTATTCATGTTTCTAAGTTAAGATCTTCTGAAACTTGGCAAGTGAAGACATTTGATGAAACTTATAAGTGCCTACAATCTAGAAAAATCAAATATTGCACTGCTGATTTTCTTTCTACTAACATAATGCAGTAGATAGAATCAAATCCAGAAATACCCATTAGAGCCTTGCAGGACCAGTTGCAGAAGAAATTTCAATTAGAGTTGTCTCGTACAAAGACTCACAGGGCAAAGACAAAAGCTGTGGATAATGTTAGAGGTGACTTCACTTTACAATACAACATGCTAAGAGATTATGATTATGTCTTATGTTTGCAATGTCTGTTCTGCAATGTCTGTTATGGTTATGGTCTGCAAATTCTGTTATGGTTATGGTCTGCAAATGTGTTGGACCTGGTTATGGTTATGGTTATGGTCTGCAAATGTGTTGGACCTGGTTATGGTTATGGTCTGCAAATGTGTTGGACTGGTTATGGTTATGGTCTGCAATGTCTGCAAATGGACCTGGTTTTTGCAATATATGGTCTGCAATGTCTGTTTTGTCTGCAATCCGTTTTGTCTGCAATGTGTTGGACCTATTTAACAACCCACTCAATCACCTAATGGTTGTTGACTTTAAAAGGTCAAACACACAAATTATCCATTCAAGAAGCTGCATCTAAATTGCATCTAACTAAACTACATCTAACCAAAACACTTTAATTCATAAGCAACATTTTCATTAGATGTAACCATCGTTTACAAAACACAAAAATTATGTTGCTATTACATCAATACATCTTACATATCTAGATCATAACATACAACTAAATAACCTAACACATTGTGAATCTATTTAGGTTAACAAGTTGACCAACACAAACAATACAAATGCCAACCAAAACATATACAAATATTGTTTGAGCCTTACACGATCTCCTTCATGTTGTCTCACATAGCCTTCAATTTGGTTTCTTGACCTTTGTAAAACCCTAAAATCTGAAACATATAAAATGACCAAATTGCTCATGAAACTTTAAAATTCAATTAAAGCTTATATAAAGTACCAAATTAATTCTGAATCTCTGGTAATGAACTACATATAAAGTAAGGTAATTTTTGTGGCAACATTTTAACATTTTACAAGGTAAAAAAATATATATGACACATAACAAGGTTTGTATGGGCTGAATTTAATTATTTCATATGCATATATATTAAAATTAAATGTTAAATAATTAAAATTAAATATATAAAAAGGAGATAAACACAAATTAAAGGGAGGATCTTTTATTTGCAGTAAATTGGGATATCAAATCACCTAAAACCAGAATTCCCTCCCCCCTCCTCTATTTTATACACGGCATTCCCTATTTTTTTGTATAATCCTCTAAAAACCCTAAAATAAACTAGCGACACACACAAAATTCACATACTCTTGATCCGATTTTTCTGAGGCTGTGGAGCATTTTTATGGTGATCATATAAGTCCTAGGAAGGTAGGAAAAATAGTGGCAAGGCTTCTGGGTCGTTCGTTTGATCGTTGGATATTGTTTGGTGTCGAATAAATTGAGCCGAGTAACATGAAATCCTCACGACTCATCTACACGTTCAAATCATCATTTGGTATTTTTCTTATGATCCTTATATTATATATGACTCATATAAAATGTTAGATTCGAATCATGCAAGGTTATTTAGTCGTATGAATTATAAATGATTAAAACGCGTATAAAATCCAAAATACCCTATACGATTTTTCTGGATCACTTTCATAATTTTTATGGGTTCTATGATCATCATATAGGTCTGGAAAAATGTTGGTTCGAATTTCTAAAAATGGAAACCTAAGTTATGATACTTAAATCTTTCTGACTATGGAAACTTTCTAAAAATGGAAATCTGCTAATTATGGAAACCTGCCAAAAATAGAAAGTTACTAAAACTGGAAAGCCGACTAAAATAAGTAATCTGAATTAAATAAGCTTTTAATAAGACAGTCATGATTCGTGTAGATTCGCTGAAGATGGAGTTTGCTTCCGACCTTGATATTTTCTGTTGTGTTTTCATTTGCGGTATAAGGTACAAATATTCTGAACCTTCTCACAGGTTTCTCATGATCTCTTTCATTTTTCTGATCTGTCAGCTTCTGTATTGATGCCATTGCTATGATCCCCTTTACTTTGAACCTTTCATATGATTCCCCTTTGTTATAATTCCTGATATGAACTTTGTTATGAAACTTGATTCTGAGCCATCTGTTATAAACCCTTTGAAATATGAACTTGTTATAACACTCTGATTCTGACATGATATCTGACTCTGAATTTCCCTTGATACTTGACTCATTACCTTGTGACCTGCATATTCAAACCCTTGTATACCCTGAAGTTTCATTTGATAATATAACTAAATTGAAAACCTTCCTTAATGATATGAAAATGTTTTGAAGAGCTTTTGAGTACGATGTTATACCAATTTTGAATTGATACTGCACTAAAAGTTTTATGAAAATTTCTTTAAAGACTATCTGTATAAAAAGGTTTTACCAAACATCATTTTATGAAAGTCACTGAAAGATTATTTTAGATACAAGTTTAATATGAAACCTTTGAATTAAAATCTTTTCTATGAACCTATAAACCTTTTGATTATGAGCCTTTGATATGACCTATTGAACCTTGATTTAAACCTTATTCTAAACCTGGTTATAAACTCTTGTTTTGAAACTTAATTTGAACTTTGATATAAGCATTAATCTGGTATACTATTTCTGAACCTGGACTTGAACATTGTTATAAACTCTGATATAAACCTATCTGATTTTTGAACCTCTGATATACACTTCTGTAACATCTGACATGGACCTTATAATCTGAACCTTTTGACATGACCCTCTGTTTATGACATGATACTTGACCTTTGACCCACGGTTTGATACCCGAGCCACCTCACTAGGCATGAGGGTTTCATGTCCATGTCATTGATGCACCGATGGCATGACTCTAGGGCAGGAGAGTGATGACATGTCCCGTCCCTGACTTTATTTTATCTGGTGTGTATTGGTAGACTCTGGCCACCTGGGGCGTATGGATGCATCCTAGATTTGTTCTGTTTCTGTTATCTGTTTATATTATCTGTTATATCTCTGGTGACTGATGGTGTGTGCGATACACGTCTTTCACAACCTCTGGGAGCTAGCTACTCCATTTGATACATGAGGACACCCCTCATATTATCTGGTTACTGAGAGGACACCCCTCTGATTGATGATGATGGCATGGTTATATATATTATATCTCTGTTTCTGGGCTCGTGGTGGATTACTGTTTACCTTTACCATATACATTACTTACCTTTGACCATTATTATACCTTGCACTATTTCCTTTTACCTTTACCTACTTATTATTCCCTATCCTTTATCCTTACTCCTTTATTTATCCTTTGATTCTGATTATATCTGCATGACATATATTTCTGACACTCTGTACTATTCTTTATTACTGCTTTGTTACAGTTATATCTGTTCACTGAGCTGTCGTAGCTCAGCCGCATTTCTTTTCCTGCGGCAGGTTTTAGTAGGAAGCTGGGTATGAGTGGAGAGTACCATTGGACTTAGAAGACTACACTGTGATAGTTATTTTGTTATAGAGATGACTTGAAGAATTTATATTTTCAGACTTAGTATTTATTCCTCTGTAAATTTTGTATTTCCTTGTAATTTCTTGTAACCTTTGTATTCCTTTGTATTATTGAAGATGTATGCTTGTGTATGTTTCTGATATGTCACCATTGTTGTGACACTTCTACCCTTGTCGGGTCGGGGTGTTACAATTTATGGTATCAGAGAGACAGACTGCGACTCGTAATACATTTACCCTTGACCTGTGAGTTCTGGACCATTAGGCTTCCACTGTAAGAACATAGGAGAACACCCTGAGAACTTGCTTTAGGATTTCTTGATATGAACTTAAGTTTTGACCAGTGAGGAATGGGTAGACTATAAGGCGTTTGTTTAAGTATTTTGCTTCCGCATCACTCTGATTCGTGCCCTGCTTTTGATTTAAGTCTGTTAAGATCACTTTTAGAAATTGAAAGCTTATGCTTTGCACTACCCAAGATTTGAGAATTAAATAAATCTGGAAGGCATTGAGAACTGCATAATATAGCCTGACACTATTTGATCCTTGTCTGCAGAGTCCGACTCTGACCTTTGATCCTTCTGTTAATCATTTTAATGCCTCTTCGGGCATTCTGAAAATCTCCTTGGCGATGACGTACTTGACACCTTCTGTTATTTGTCTTTTGCTTTTGATAAGCATTTGATACCTTCTGTTAATTGTCTCTTGCCTCTTGATAAGCATCTATAAATTTTCTGACACCATTTGATTTCGTCTTAACCATCTCTATCCCTATGAGAAGTCTTGTGGTGTTTAACCACGAGTATAAGAATGTTTCCCTCTCCTTTTGAACGATAAGATTTGCCTTGTTGATCTGTCTTTCTTTGGACTGTTAACTCTGATTTTATTCTGATAAAGGATCGGTTGATTGACAACTATCCTCCTATGTCTCACCTTTGGCGCTTGAAACAATTTTGAACTCCCTACCATGATTACCGATTGTTAAACTCTTGACTATCATTATTACTCTGAAGACTCGTGTGTTACTTTCGCGATTATGAAGTTTTCCTTGAACCCATTTCGTACACCAATGAATGAACCTTATCTTGAAAATTACTTGGCACCCTGAATTTCTGAACACGATTTCTGATTGAACCACCAAGTTTTTCCACTGGAGTGTGAAGTAAGTTTGCTTAAGTGTATTTTCCTGGCGTATTTCAGTTTCGTTCGCGATAAAGAAGGATGATGACAGGAGATATGTATTGATTCTGGAAGCTGAACCGTATTGCTATTGGAACCCTTATTTCTCCACCCTGAAACGACTTTGTATCTATTCAATTTCAGAGCGCGAAGTTCCCTTCAGATGGAAATATGAATTGAGGTTATTCTTGAGATCGCTGTCCGCATTTGTAACGACTGATATAAAGATTTGTGACGCTAATAGTATTAGCTAAAGCTCTGACTATTCTGTAAATTTGATAAATGAATGTGTTCTCGTGAGTACTTGGGCAAATGGTCATTGTATGACTTAATAGTACATTCGGAGACGAAGAAGAACATGAAAATCATTTTTGCACTTTGTAAGAAATTTGACGATCACTTGTGCATTCTGAGAGATTGATATCTGTTGAGAAAACGGTTTTTCTTGATTGAGAATATCCCTTTTAAATCCCGCAAATTTTGAAACTATCACCGAATGGTCAAGACCGATAACAAAATGGTAACCTGAAATCTTTTGAACCTTGCATCAGAATTCTAAAAGACGTTTACAACTTGCGTTACCCTTGATAAATTTCGTGACCAGAGAGAAACAATTTAGTCCGATTGAGAACGGAGTTTTGGAAAGCTGAAATAGAAATTTGTTTCCATACCCTCAGACGGAATAAATTTTGAGTCATTTCAGAAAGAGACTCGGTTATCCTCCCTTGCAACACAGAAGGTTTTGCGTATGCATCAAGACAACTAGAAACGCATCAGAAGAATTACTTCGCTACCTGACCTGGAGTTGACAACAGCGGTGACTACCCTGAAGAGTGAAGACATTCCTTACAAGGCAGGAGTGTTGGCGATGCAGAAGAAAGACGGCGAACCTGGAGCTGATGAAGACGTGCAGTCTCACTTCCCTATTCATCTTGGTTGTACTAAGATAAATTGAGAGCGGAAGCAGACTGGATGATGAAGGAATTTAAAGATCGTGCCAGAAATTCATATTACTCCACCACATTCCAAGAAGAACTACAGGAGGCTTGATGAACCAGACACAAGATCACGATTTTGCTTCACTTCCAGATTGATGGAAAAACGAAGACATATTAACCGGACTTGAAGAGAGTAGATGTTTTGAATGAACGGATTTCTGAATCAGACCTTTTATGTTTGGAAGAATTGATTCTGTGAAGACCGAAGTTATTGACGATTAGTTTTCATTTCCGTTGACTCCCTTAAGCTTCGTTATATCATGATAAGATCCGCTAATGATTTAAGTTTCCTAGAAGCATTTCAGCCCCGTGCTTATTTTCGTATGTTCGATGATGGTTTTGTTTTGAGGAATTTTAGCGAACGGTGGAAAATCTGATGCTTGTGATGGCGTGCCTTACTCTGCTAGGCAATCTGGAAATTCCGATACTCTTGCGAATAGTCTTATTTCTCTCTTGACTATGACTTTGATCTGGTTGACTCTGAGACTGTAGAAGTACTAGGTGGATTAAGATAGGTTGTTATACTCACGACTCGAGATAAAGTATGATCATCATGAAGGCATATTTATGTGGTGCTAGTATTATGACGCCTGATCAACGTGATAATACTTACACCATATAACGTTCACTCATTGTGGCCATAGGATATCTTGGGGGAGTAACTAGGAAGTTTAGAATCTGATCTCTGTTGGTTTACCCGTGATTAGTGAGACATTAGGTTCATTCTACCTATGCGTATACTCTGTTTCCATTCACTAGATATCTGGATGAGTTTGGACTCTCGTTCTGCATTCTGTTGACCTCAGTTATGAATCTTGAAAACTCTTTGAAGAGCTCTATACTGTTGACACAGTCAATTTGATTTGAAATCTTGTTCGTATTCCATGTGAGCTTTCTGAAGATTCACCTATCGTCCATTTTATGTTGCATGGACCTTTTGTTCTGAATCAACCTAATTTGCCTCCTTCTGAGGAATCTGAACCCACCTCGTTTTGATATGAGTCATGAGAAACTTTTGGTCTGAAGATCTTTTGGAAGAACCTCCTCGGGCATGAGAATATTACGATGATCTGTTGCGATTTGCTACGATTTCGCTTTACTTTGCGACTTCAATTTTCGAGGACGAAATTTTTTTTTAGAGGGGAAGAGTTGTAAAACCCTAAAATCTGAAACATGTAAAATGACCAAATTGCCCCTGAAACTTTAAAATTCAATTAAAGCTTATATAAAGTACCAAATTAATTCCGAATCTCTGGTAATGAACTACATATGAAGTAAGGTAATTTTTGTGGCAACATTTTAACATTTTACAAGGTACAAAAATATATATGACACATAACAAGGTTTGTATGGGCTGAATTTAATTATTTCATATGCATATATATTAAAATTAAATGTTAAATAATTAAAATTAAATATATAAAAAGGAGATAAACACAAATTAAAGGGAGGATCTTTTATTTGCAGTAAATTGGGATATCAAATCACCTAAAACCGGAATTCCCTCCCCCCCCCCCTCCTCTATTTTATACACGGCATTCCCTATTTTTTTGTATAATCCTCTAAAAACCCTAAAATAAACTAGCGACACACACAAAATTCACATACTCTTGATCCGATTTTTCTGAGGCTGTGGAGCATTTTTATGGTGATCATATAAGTCCTAGGAAGGTAGGAAAAATAGTGGCAAGGCTTCTGGGTCGTTCGTTTGATCGTTGGATATTGTTTGGTGTCGAATAAATTGAGCCGAGTAACATGAAATCCTCACGACTCATCTACATGTTCAAATCATAATTTGGTATTTTTCTTATGATCCTTATATTATATATGACTCATATAAAATGTTAGATTCGAATCATGAAAGGTTATTTAGTCGTATGAATTATAAATGATTAAAACGCGTATAAAATCCAAAATACCCTATACAATTTTTCTGGATCACTTTCATAATTTTTATGGGTTCTATGATCATCATATAGGTCTGGAAAAATGTTGGTTCGAATTTTTGTAGCTTATATTGATCGCTTTGATTTTAAGGGGTTAAAACGTGCATAAATTCTAATATATGCAATACGAATTTTCTGGGCATGAAACTTATTTTATCTAAGCTCTATATAATTCATATGATCTAGGAAAAATGATGGTTCGAATTATAGAGGTCCAAATATGTCGTGGTTAAATTTGTTCATAATCGGGTAAAAAGGTTTCGAAAAAAAAAATAATGTAAACCCTAGCTATTCGATTAGGGTTTGGTTTTCTGGATTGGATCTGATCATTTAAGGTTTTTAATGATGTTTTAATGATTGTACAATGAATGGAACAATTAGGGTTAAGTTTTGTTGAACTAAAATGCAAACCGATTTGAAATAAAAAGTATAAGGGTGTATTTTGCCAATTGTTAAACTTGGGGGATATTTTTGTAAGTTGTTTTAGACCTGTGGTAAAGTGTAAAAAATATAACATGAGGTCCTTATGTGTAAAAATTGCAAGATATGGAACTATGTGTAAATTTAGGGTTTCGAATGGAAATTAATTAAATAGAGGGGTTAAAAGTGTAAATATTGAAACTTTATGGACTAAAGATGTGATTCTGAATAAATGATGTATTTAAATTAATAGTTTGCAATATTTTCATTTAAGACCCTTAACTTTGGGATATTTGCAATTAAAACCCTAATTTATGGAAACTTGTCATATTTAACCCTGAACTATCATAACTTGTTAAAATCTACCCTATGTCCATAATATGCTTAAATAATGACTTAACCTAAGTTATGATACTTAAATCTTTCTGATTATGGAGACTTTCTAAAAATGGAAACCTGCTAAATATGGAAAGTTACTAAAACTGGAAAGCCGACTAAAATAAGTAATCTGAATTAAATAAGCTTTTAATAAGACAGTCATGATTCGTGTAGATTCGCTGAAGATGGAGTTTGCTTCCGACCTTGATATTTTCTGTTGTGTTTTCATTTGCGGTATAAGGTACAGATATTCTGAACCTTCTCACAGGTTTCTCATGATCTCTTTCATTTTTCTGATCTGTCAGTTTCTGTATTGATGCCATTGCTATGATCCCCTTTACTTTGAACCTTTCATATGATTCCCCTTTGTTATAATTCCTGATATGAACTTTGTTATGAAACTTGATTCTGAGCCATCTGTTATAAACCCTTTGAAATATGAACTTGTTATAACACTCTGATTCTGACATGATATCTGACTCTGAATTTCCCTTGATACTTGACTCATTACCTTGTGACCTGCATATTCAAACCCTTGTATACCCTGAAGTTTCATTTGATAATATAACTAAATTGAAAACCTTCCTTAATGATATGAAAATGTTTTGAAGAGCTTTTGAGTACGATGTTATACCAATTTTGAATTGATACTGCACTAAAAGTTTTATGAAAATTTCTTTAAAGACTATCTGTATAAAAAGGTTTTACCAAACATCATTTTATGAAAGTCACTGAAAGATTATTTTAGATACAAGTTTAATATGAAACCTTTGAATTAAAATCTTTTCTATGAACCTATAAACCTTTTGATTATGAGCCTTTGATATGACCTATTGAACCTTGATTTAAACCTTATTCTAAACCTGGTTATAAACTCTTGTATTGAAACTTAATTTGAACTTTGATATAAGCATTAATCTGGTATACTATTTCTGAACCTGGACTTGAACATTGTTATAAACTCTGATATAAACCTATCTGATTTCTGAACCTCTGATATACACTTCTGTAACATCTGACATGGACCTTATAATCTGAACCTTTTGACATGACCCTCTGTTTATGACATGATACTTGACCTTTGACCCACGGTTTGATACCCGAGCCACCTCACTAGGCATGAGGGTTTCATGTCCATGTCATTGATGCACCGATGGCATGACTCTAGGGCAGGAGAGTGATGACCTGTCCCGTCCCTGACTTTATTTTATCTGGTGTGTATTGGTAGACTCTGGCCACCTGGGGCGTATGGATGCATCCTAGATTTGTTCTGTTTCTGTTATCTGTTTATATTATCTGTTATATCTCTGGTGACTGATGGTGTGTGCGATACACGTCTTTCACAACCTCTGGGAGCTAGCTACTCCATTTGATACATGAGGACACCCCTCATATTATCTGGTTACTGAGAGGACACCCCTCTGATTGATGATGATGGCATGGTTATATATATTATATCTCTGTTTCTGGGCTCGTGGTGGATTACTGTTTACCTTTACCATATACATTACTTACCTTTGACCATTATTATACCTTGCACTATTTCCTTTTACCTTTACCTACTTATTATTCCCTATCCTTTATCCTTACTCCTTTATTTATCCTTTAATTCTGATTATATCTGCATGACATATATTTCTGACACTCTGTACTATTCTTTATTACTGCTTTGTTACCGTTATATCTGTTCACATAGCTCTCGTAGCTCAGCCGCATTTCTTTTCCTGCGGCAGGTTTTAGTAGGAAGCTGGGTATGAGTGGAGAGTACCATTGGACTTAGAAGACTACACTGTGATAGTTATTTTGTTATAGAGATGACTTGAAGAATTTATATTTTCAGACTTAGTATTTATTCCTCTGTAAATTTTGTATTTCCTTGTAATTTCTTGTAACCTTTGTATTCCTTTGTATTATTGAAGATGTATACTTGTGTATGTTTCTGATATGTCACCATTGTTGTGACACTTCTCTACCCTTGTCGGGTCGGGGTGTTACAACCTTAATAGCCCAGGTATGATCGCCACAGCACGTGCGCACATGGGGGGATCCATCCAATTAAAGAATTCGCAACCATACCCCTGTTTATAACAATAAAAAAATAAACAACTTCACAATTCGTAATTCATTAAACCCTAACTAAAAATTACTCAAAATTAAATACATTACCCCTTGTGGACATGCATAGAAACGACGACCTGGGTTTATGTCTGTCCATGAAGTAACGATTTTTGCACCTCTTCCACAAAAACACCTTGGTGGAGGCATGACTTGGGTTTTAGGGTTTATATGATTTTCAATTGGGGGGGATTGTGTGTTTAAAAAAAGGCTTGTGACTGGGTTTTAAAGAGATATAGAAAAATATGTGCAAATGGGAAAAGACAAAAATACCCCCACTTGGGACGGGGTTAACTGGCCAGTACTAAGAAATTAAACGTCCGTTAGAGATAGGGGTGGACGGTGGTACATAGTTTAGTTTTAGGGATTAACGATACCAAAAAAAAAAGATCAGGGACGAGTGATAGGATTTAGATCAAACCACATGGACGAACCATGCAATTTACTCTACCATTTATGTATGTCAAATTCTTTTTTACATTAAAGATTCAAAAATCTGTGAGTGAACTATTTCGAAAGATATTTTGGAAAGTACTTGTGCTCGAACAGTCGTGCTCATTTCTGGTGTATATTTTATTTCAATGTTTATGTAAATACTTGTTTCGGTTATGATATTTTTCTAACCTATAAGACCATTTACAACGCGTAACGTGATCTTGCGTTAAGGGGGAAATTTTGCACGTTTAACGCACGTTAACGTGCGTTAAGTGTGGGAAAGATGATGGCGTTAACGCAACGTTAAGGGCCACGTTATACCATTAACGCTGCGTTAAGGGTATGAAGCGTTAAAAAAATATTATATATATATATATATATATATATATATATATATATATATATATATATATATATATATATATATATATATATATATATATATATATATATATATATATATATATATTTCATTTTGCCCCCCTGCAACCGTCCTTTTCTATCCGTTAAATTCAAAAAAAAAATTCATTTAGGCCCCTAGTGTTTATAACCGTTTAATTACAAACGGCTCTTTAAAAAAAAAAAAAAAAACAATTTCACTCTCCTATAAATACCCATTTCACACCACATTTTTTTTCACATTTCCACAAATCAATACACTACATCTTACACTATCTTCTTCAACCTTGCACACACACAAAAAATGTCCGGCTTCAACCTAAACGATGACGGCGACGATACGTTCTTAAATCTCTTAAACTCCGGGTGGAATAACCCAAACGCCGGCTCATCTTCAAACCCGAACCCACTTGGTATGTCGAGCCAAGAAGCTTACGAACAACATCAAGCAATGCTATTTTACGAACAACAATCTCAAGCGAACCTAAACACCAATTTCTCCAATCTCCAATTCACCCAACATTCACAACAATCTCAAACCGCAACCCATGATGTTTCCGATACTCCAACGTCTCCTCCAAAGAAAAACAAGTCCTCGCATATCAAACGAAAGGCTAGAAAAACAAAAAACATCGAACCTTTGGAGGATGATGATGAAGAAAACACCAATATCATCAAACGTTGGAACCCACAAGAGGAAAGATTACTTGCACAGTGTTATGTTGCAGCGATGGAAGATTCACAAGTGGGTCGAAATCAAAGCAGGGATACGTTTTGGCAACGGGTGCAACATGAGTTTAATAGACTCAATTATCAACAGAGAAACAAGGATATGATCCAAAGTAAATGGAAAACGTTGAACCATGATTGCTCAAAGTTCAACGCGTACTACAAACGTTCCCAACGCCAAGAAAAAAGTGGGGAAAGCGAAGTGGATATCCTGAAACGTGCCCGACAAATGTATCGGGACGAGCACAGAGCCGCTCCTTTTAGCAACGAGGAGGCTTGGGAGGTTTTACAGGGTCATATGAAATGGGACGCGCCGGAAGGAATTGATTTAACCGGCGATGAACAACCAAGCCAAATAAATGAGGCGTTGTTTGGTCGTGATGAACAACCAAGGCCAATGAGAAGGCGTGCTGCAAAGAAAGCTCGATCCGAGAGCACGGGAGGAACGAGCTCGTCTTTGCAATTCGTGGAGTATATGACATCCGAGTATCGTTCGAAAAGGGAAGCGGCCGAAGCCGCGTATCGGGCAACCAAAGAGAAAGAGGAGACGTTAACAAGGTTAGAGGAAATGAAATTTTTGATGACGAGCACCGCCGGTTTGGAACATGACGTGGTGTATTGGATCAACGAAGAAAAAGCTCGAATCAAGAAAAAATACAACCTCCAACAACCTCCTCAGTAGATTTAGGATTGTCTTTATTTTTATGTTGTAATTTTTAATTTCGTTGTTATTTTTTTTTTTCGTTGTTAATTTTTTTTTTTTTTTTTTAATTTCGCTGTAATTTTTTTTTATTAAGTATGTAATATTATGTTTTTTAATGAATGTTATGTTTTTAAAAAATGAAGTAATTTATAAGTTAGGGGTTGAATTTGAAAATATTTGATATAAAGGTGAGTTAAGGGTGTGTTAAAGCTGAGTTATTTTTGGGTGTGTTAAAGCTGAGTTAAGGGTGAGTGTGTTAAAGCTGACGTGGCAGTGCCTTAAAATGTAAAGCTGAATTATTTTTGAAAGTGGTCTAATAAAATATGAATAAGAAATCTGTAAAAACATTTGTATATATGAAGGGAAAAAAATAAAATATTTTTTTATGTGAAGATTAACTCCAACATGCGGTTTGAGTCTTTGAGATGAGTCTTTGAGATGACAACTCTTACGTGTCGATATTATCTTCTGGGACCATACCAAACCAATATTTCATTGTTCCGTGTTCTCCATTTTCTGCAAAACAAATTAAACTTATAGACGTGTTGTACTCACTTCCACGCTAAATACCAAAACCAAAAAAGATTAACATTACGTGGACGAGGGCCTGCCAATGAGGCAGGTGCGACTCCGACCTTTAAATTAAAAGTCGCATTTCAAAAAAAAATATATATATATATATATATATATATATATATATATATATATATATATATATATATATATATATATAAGGTAAAGTTAAAATAAAAAGACAAATATCCGTACATTACGTAAAAAGAATTTTTTTTTTTAAAGTACGCGAAAAAATCCCAAAAAATTCCATAAGATGGGGTATGTTGGTGCATAAAACTTTTGTGAAATAAGTTTTTTTTATTTTGAGTTTTTTATACGTTTTTTTTAATGCACAAAAAACGAATTTTGATGCGCAAAAAACTTTTGATGCACAAAATTTTCAACTTATTTTAGTTAGATGCGCAATGATATTTTGATTAAAAAAGTCAAAAGAACTTGGGTGCAAAAACGAATTTTTGATGCACAAAAAAGCGATTTAATGCACAAACGTATTTTTTCATAATTTTTTTTCGGAAAAAATATCCACATTTAGAAAAACTTCATTCACAACTTTTTCATGCACTAACATACCTGATCTTTTGAAATTTTTTTGGAATTTTTCGAGAAAATTTTTGAAAAAAAAAAAATCTTTTTACGTAATGTACGGATATTTGTCTTTTTATTTGATCTTTATCATATATATATATATATATATATATATATATATATATATATATATATATATATATATATATATATATATATATATATATCCCCTAAAAAGATATATCCCCCTTTTTGGGCAGAATTATATAAGTTTAATAATACTCGTGTATGTTTTTAAGATGAAAAATGATTGTTGTGCGTACTAATCATGCCTACAAATGTACCTAATGATTTGATTGGATGATTTCAAAAATTGATTGGTGGAAATTTGGAGAGAGAAAGTACATAATACAATTGTACAAGTGATTTATGCATTAGGCATATTTTTAGGCTTGTGTTGTAGGTCTAAATAGCATTACTTTTAAGATAGCCTGAAACAAAACGCGCTGACTAATCCCTAGTCGTTTTATCCTAATCTTGAGATCCCTAAAAATTTGAACAACCAAAAATGAACTTGAACTCGTCAAAGACCAAACACTGTTATTACGTGTCAATAATATCATCTCACCACTTCCATCGTATTTCATATATATCATCGCCCTCCCCTTCCACACACCAAAACCAAATTCTATAAAAATCAAAATGGGAACAGAAGCCGCTGACGTCACCACAAACTCATCATCATCACCATCCACCTACAAACTCGTCGGATTCAAAAACTTCATCCGCCAAAACCCACTCAGCGACAAATTCTCCGTCAAGTCGTTCCACCACATCGAATTCTGGTGCAGCGACGCTACCAACATATCCCGACGCTTCTCATGGGGCCTCGGTATGCCTATCGTCGCTAAATCCGATCTCTCAACTGGTAACTCATCTCACGCTTCTTATCTCCTCACTTCCGGTACTCTCAACTTCTTATTCACTGCTCCTTACTCACCTAATCTCATAACTGATGACGTCACCAAAACCAATCCTGCTATTCCGTCTTTTTCGCATACTAAGTGCCGCCAGTTTACGGCCTCTCATGGACTTGCTGTTAGAGCTGTTGCTGTTGAAGTTGAAGACGCTGAGAAAGCTTTTGATGTAAGTGTCGCTAATGGTGCTAAACCGGTTTATGGTCCTGTTATGTTAGGTGGTGATCAGGATGTTGTTTTGGCTGAAGTCGAGCTTTACGGCGACGTCGTTTTGCGTTATATAAGTTTTGGTAATAAGAATAATGATATCAAGTTTTTGCCGTTGTTTGAACAAGTGGAGAAGACGTCGTCGTTTATGGAGCTGGATTACGGAATACGGAAGCTGGATCATGCTGTAGGAAATGTGCCGGAGTTGGCGCCAGCGGTGGAGTATGTGAAGGCGTTTACGGGTTTTCATGAGTTTGCGGAGTTTACGGCGGAGGATGTTGGGACGAGTGAGAGTGGGTTGAATTCGGTTGTGTTAGCGTGTAATAATGAGAATGTGTTGATACCGATGAATGAGCCGGTGTATGGGACGAAAAGGAAGAGCCAGATACAGACGTATTTGGAGCATAATGAAGGGGCGGGGGTGCAGCATTTGGCGTTGGCGAGTGAGGATATATTTAGGACTTTGAGAGAGATGAGGAAGAGGAGTAGTGTTGGTGGATTTGAGTTTATGCCGGCTCCTCCGCCCACGTATTATCGGAATTTGAAGAAACGAGTTGGTGATGTGTTGAGTGATGACCAGATTAACGAGTGTGAGGAGTTGGGGATTTTGGTTGATAGAGATGATCAGGGGACTTTGCTTCAGATTTTTACTAAGCCTGTTGGTGATAGGTATATTCACTTTTTTTACTTTTTATTTTGATTAGTTATTAGTAATGACATCGTCGATTTTGTTGAATTAGGCTATCTTGCTTGTATTGATATGGCATTATGAAATTAGGTTAATTTGGTTACAACGAACACAGCACGTGTTAGGTGTTACATGCTTAGAAAGAAGACTAGTTCCTAATATAACAAGAATGCCAAACATAAAATTGGATAAGGCCATAAGGGTGTGTTTGCTCTTTAGCATTGCTTTTTGAAAATGTCCATGTGATGGAATGATTAGAATTAGATAATCACAACAAATTGTGTGAGATAGTGTTAGGCTGCTATTGTGGTAATATATGATAATCAGTTGTTTGAGTTTGGAACCTTTGGTTTAAGGATATACATGACACTAAATTCTAAGATAAGTATAGCTATAGTTTAGTTTCAGCTTCTCCTAAATTGATTATTTATCCCTTAAATGATCACATAATCATAATCAAATTCGAAACACTAGAAGTGATTGATTTGAAAACATAATAATTAGGTAGTCACTTTCAAGACACAATGCCAATTGCTTCAAACGTTATCATCCTCTTGAGAGGCTAAAAGTTTGACTATAAACACGAGAAAAGTCAAATCGTAACTCACTAACTCCTTATGAACAAATCTGCTGCAATCCATATCAAGCTTCCCATCTGTTTTGTATTTTGAGGGTCACAAAAGCCAAGCCTTTGTAAACATCTAATCCTTGGTATTTCGAATCAGTTGACTTGAATAGTTGAATGCTTTTCTGTTTCTATTTTTTCAATTTTTTTTTAAAATATGGGTTGTTTTAAAGTTGATCCTCGTAGGAGTTAGAACCTAAGGTAACGTGAGAGCATTGAAACTTAAAATTTCCAAAACAAGATTCTTGCAATGGCACGGGGTGAAAAATCAAATATGGAATTTGTAATGATTCAACTGTTTGCTGTCGGTTGCTCATAGGATTCTGTTAAATGATTTATACTGTAGTGGATACATGATTTATAAGGAAAAACCAGATATGAAGTTTGTTATATTTAACTGTCTTCATTGCCATGAGTAATTTTACAAACAGAAACAGTTCATGGCCCAAATCAGACTCCATTTGTTGTGTTTGTTGTAATTTGGTATGGAAATTGTTTAAACAGGCCAACGATATTCATAGAGATAATACAGAGAGTAGGTTGTATGCTGAAAGATGATGAAGGCAAGTTGCAACAAAAAGCAGGCTGTGGAGGATTTGGCAAAGGTAACTTCTCGGAGCTCTTCAAATCTATTGAGGAATATGAAAAGACACTCGAAGCTCGATCTACGGCTGAACCAACTGCCGCTGCATGAAAACGACCTATAGGTAATGGTCATTTCTTCTTGATTACAGTCCTATGATTATGAACATATGTAACAGTGGATTCTATAGAAATGAATCCTGAAAATATATGAACTTGACGAGAAGATCTGTTATGTGTTTCTATATGGAATAAAATCACAAGTTATCGTACTATGCATTTGTTAATTGTGTTTGGTTTAGTTTTGTTTGTTGGTGTTGCTATGCAAGCTGAACAGAACATCCTATTTTTGACAATCAAATGCACATGCAATAGTTAGCAATTTTCACCAACCATCTATTATATTGATGACATGATTTGCTATGTTTGGTTAAATCGTCTGTTATGAAATCGTCTGTGCTCACGAACCGATTGTGGGAGCTCAATGAAAATTCTCGTAGTGTAGTTACAGTCAACACAGTAGCTGTAACGTGAGCAGCACTTCGCTCCTTATATAGGCCATACGCTCTGCCGAATGAAAAAGTTTCCCCAGTCTGTATATATGTAACAATTTGTTGTGGGGCAAATGTGCAATTTCAAAGTTATTTTATTCAAGCAACTTTCTGAGCCAATTCTTAAAATATTATAAAAATTTAACCTTTAAAAAAAAAGTAAAAAAATAATGCCGATTCTTAAAAAGGTTATGTGCAATGTTCGAATCCACAAATATGTTGACACGTGTCCAGACATAAAGTACTTTCACCCGACCATTATACCCCACGTGCCATTTGACTTTTTTAAACAAATGTGCAAACGACGGTGTGCGAATTGCGGCTAATGTGCGAACGGCTAATGTGCGAATTGCGGCTAATTGCCATCATTCGGACATTCGCACATTTGTTTAAAAAGTCAAATGGTAGCCGTCATTCGCACATTCGTCGTTCGCATATCCGACTGTACTTGCAAATGATTGATGTTGTACTTATTGTCTGGACACGTGTCAACATATTGGTAGAGTCGTACATTCGCACATGACCTTTTTGAAAATGAGCATTATTTTTGTAACTTTTTTTGAAAAAAGTTAAAATTTTATATCATTTTGAGAATTAGCTCCACTTTCTTATCCTTGTATTTCACCATAAGGGCACTAGGAGTCGTTGAATTTATGGCTGAATTTATGCCCCATACCGGCGGTAACACCGCCGCCGGCATCAAATTTATGCCAAAAATTTATGGGGGACGGTATATATTACTTGTGTTGATAAATTTTGAAGATAATGGTCCCCTCACTTGTTTATGGTGTTGATAATGTTGAAGATAATGGGCCCTTCACTTGTTGAAATTTTTTTTTTTTGAGGGATGAGAATTTATCGGACGTCAGTGAATTAGGTTGAGAGGGATAAGAATTTATGAGAATGAGTTGGCTGAAGTTTATTGGCTGAATTTGAGAGGCATGATAAATTCATGCCACCCCACTCCTAGTGACCTAACATTCACCTTAAACTCATGGAATGTTTGAATAAAGAGTAAATTACACGGATGGTCCTTGTGGTTGGCGTTGACTTTCACATATGGTCCCTTGACTTCTTTTTTTGCACTCCTGGTCCCTAACTCAGAAACTACTAATACAGATGGTCCCTTGACCAAACGTCCGTTTGGTCAAGCCGTTAAGTTGGCTAATTGCAAGGGTATTTTCGTCCGAACACTGTAGCAACTCTCTCCCAACTATATATATATATATCACCATCACTCCAAAACCCATATCTATACAAACATTCACTCAATATATATCCAGATCTATACAAACACATATATATATATCACCATCACTCTGTTGATTCTTTGTGCACAAATCCTGCAAACGGGGATTAAAGAACCAAATCCTGCCTAAAAAGACTGAACATATACACTTTCGATTTTGTAAGATAACTCATTTAATCCTCGAACACATAACAGTTGATTAAGATACAACACAAATCCCACCAAACCTATTTGATTCACAACTCAAAAGTTCAGACACTAAGCAATCGAAAAGGTTCCTAACTCTTTCATACACTGTAACAACCACCACCAACTGTAACATAGCATCCATCACCACCAACTGTAACAACCACCATCAAGAACAAACGAAGAACCAAAAAACAAATCGATGCCAACTCTAACAACCAACTGTAACAACCACCATCAAGAACAAACGAAGAACCAAACAAAAAATCACCATCAAGAACAAACGAAGAACCAAACAACAAATCGATGCCAATTGGTCCATATATTAGTAGAGGTCAATGAGATTTAACAAGTCTAAAGAGTTAGAAAGTAAAAAAGGAAAGAAAAAAAAAAAAAAAAAAGGCAAGAACAAACGAAGAACCAAACAACAAAGATTTTATTACATATCCATTTCGATTGACAGAACATAAACTATAGCTTCATTCTTGATCTAGTACTAATTAAAATCAATATGATACCTTCATTCATATTCGGATAAAATAGCCCAAAGTTTTGCTCAACTCCCGGTGGCTTAAGATCTTCGTTAAAAATGGTAAACACATAAGTCTCTACATTCTTTTCTGGTTTTTTCGGTGTACCCGAATTCAACACATGACCCATTTTTCGAATACCCTTTTCGGGTGTTAGAACATCGACACGGCCCGTAAAGCCATTACCAAAGTATCTGTAAAATATTGTTGAAAAATTCGACACCAAATCATTACCAAAGTCAATTCGACACCAAATCACCATCAATTCGACACCAAATCACCATTACCAAAGTCAATTCGACACCAAATCACCATCAAGAACAAACGAAAATGAATCACGTTGGACAACTTTTGTGGGTTTCCTTCGAAGGATCTGTAAAATATTGGTGGAAAATGAAATTATTAAGTGGGTATGATCTTGAGTGTCCAATTGAGGTATTTGGTGCCGAATTGAGGTAAGTGGGTATGATCCAATTGAGGTATTTGGTGTCGAATTGAGGCAAGGGGTTTTATTTATGTTTAGATTGTTTGGTGAAATGAGATGAGAAGTATGGCTATGGGTTTGTGTGATTCGACTATGTTTAGGAGGTGTGGATCTGGTTTATCAAATGGAGAAAGAAATATATCAGAGAGAGGGAAAGAGTTGCTACAGTGTTCGGACGAAAATACCCTCGCAATTAGCCAACTTAACGGCTTGACCAAACGGACGTTTGGTCAAGGGACCATCTGTGTTAGTAGTTTCTGAGTTAGGGACCAGGAGTGCAAAAAAAAAAGTCAAGGGACCATATGTGAAAGTCAACGCCAACCACAAGGACCATCCGTGTAATTTACTCATGTAATGTTTGAATAAATATATGTAACCACAAAACCGAAACGAAGTTAAAGAATGGAAACCATACAGAAGAAGATATATATTACAGCCAAGTACAGTGAGTTGATCAACTGCATCCGGTCACTTGTAAATAGAACATCATTTGTTAACAGATCACCCCTCCAATTGTAAATAGAGTTTATGGATAGTTTAGCGGCAAAACTTTCACCACCAAACTAACTAACTAGCCTTGAATGTTATAAAGAGAAATCCAGTAGCATAAAACCAATTGAATATCTGACACAAATGGCAAGACGCCAGCTATAAAATTACAACAAAGGAGACAAAAATTAGAGTGGTTTGACAAGAATCCGATTCACGGTGGCACTACAGAATGACAACTAACCTACAGTGATCACCTCTAAACTGACATCAGCAGTATATCACACACCCCTCCAATTTTGAAACGATTTTATTGATAGTTTAGTGGAAAAATTATCACCACGAAGATTGTATATGGTGGATCAATTCCTCCGGAACATCTTCAAATGGCGATCTCGAGATCATCTCCGTCAGGGGCGGACCTATGCCTGGGCTACCTCTGGCACGGGCCACATACGGTGTAGACCAAGTGTAGTTTTTTGTTTTTTTGAGAATGCTACCCCCATTTTTAAGAGAACAAGGTTTTTTTTAGAGTACTAAGATCTAAGATGGAGAATAGGTTTTTATAACATAAATAAATAAAACTTGGGACTGCACTTTAACGGAGAATATAAGGCCGGACACACCGGACAAAATCCTGTGTCCGCCGGTGATCTCCGTCCTCTTGAAATCGGTATATGCGTGGAGAGTGCCTTATTTATGAACACTATGTTTTTCTCTTTGTCGACTAAAAGTTTGTTCGTCTTCTACGAGTATTATTCAATTTTATATTTGGCATAGCCTATCCCCCAACCCCCAAAAAAAAACCAACCGCACCCCCTTTACTTTTTTGCTTTTTTTTATTAGGATGTGTTAGGCTAACACCCCCTAGTAGGTGAGCTCCTCCTATTTTGATGGAATGTATAATCCGACAAAGCAGACAGTATAAGCGGCGGCAGCGAGGAAAGTCAACACACCCCCTATAGGGGGTGTCTGTGTAACATCAGCCTTTTTTATTTTTATAATTTTGTTTATATCAAAAAACTATAAACCTGAAAATGCGGAACAGAAAATATAAAGTTTAATAAGTCAAACGCTTAAAACTGTCAAAAATACGGAACAGAAACTGACAAAAAACTAAAAACAAAAGAGGGACAAAGGGAATGTTTGACTAACCCCCCCCCCCCCCCCCGATTTGACATCATGGGGGGTTTGTATAGTGTACCCCTTTATATTTATGTTTCTTGCGTGTTTTTTTCCTTACAGCATAGGGTATGGTAACCATGTGTTAAACTTTAACATACTGCCATGTCAGCGTCACATCAGCTTTAACATTTTCACATTTAACTAAAAAAAACCCCCCTTATCATCACTCAACCTTAACTCATCTTTAACTCAACTATTTTCAAAATCAACCCCTAAACTAAAATTAATACTTCATTTAATAACTAACATAACATTTAAAACACGAATTACATTCAACATTAAAGTGAAAACACGAATTACATTAAACATTAAAGTTAACATACGATACGCTAATGAAAATGAAAATACGAATTACAATGAAAAGTCTGAGTTCCAACCCTCCTCACTCGAAGACTCCCTAAACGCGGCATCATAATACTTTCCTTCCATAATGTCAAACCAGTTCTTCCTAAGATGCTCTGCATCTCTGGCTTCCTGCTCCATAAGAGCAGCTTCCTCTTGTAGTTCTCGTTGTTCTGTTTCTCTCCTGACTTCCTCATCTTGCTCAAGAAGTCGGAGTTCATCCTCAGTGAGTCCAAACGGATTTGGTTGTTGTTCCACAACCGGTGGATTTGGTTGGTGTTCCACAACCGGTGGATTGTTTACCGGTTCATTTTCCGGTGTGAACACCGGAAAGATATCTTCCGGTGGAGTGTTCACCGGTTCATTTAGAAATTGCTGGAAAAAGTCGTGTTCATTTGGGAATTGTTGGGAGAAGTCACAGTGAGTTGTGAATTGTTGGGAGATGTAACACCCCCAAAATCTGGTTTAGCGGAAGCGTACATGTTTGCGTGCTACTAAATTGATATCACAACACAAAGTACAAAGAACGGTTTTACTTCAACCGTTTAAAAGAAACTTCATATTCAAAATATTTTGTTTACAACATTCAAAAAAAAAAAAAAAAAAAAAAAGTGCAGAAATAAAGCCCATAAAAGAAGTAAAGCGGACCCAAATAAATCAGAGTCTTCTATGACCATGACATGCCCTGCCAAAAGCCTCCACAACTAGGCTATCGCTTTAAACCTGAAAATACATGTTAAAAGTGTTAACACGAGGTTGGTGAGTTCATAGGTTTATGATAAAGCAGTAAAATTACTGTGAGTTCCATAAAAGTTTTGTGACCATTGTGTCGCTCACAATGTCATGAAAATAAAGTTTACCTTAAAGTAATATTAGAGATGTGGACCATGAGTAGGGTATGTGACCATTGCAACGAATATAATATCACAACAAATAAAATAGTCTATTATGCTAGCTCTAAGCTCAAGCAACCGAAGCTTGAAAGTTCAGTGCGCTACAATATAGCACATAAATAATAATAATAGGGGCCCATAGCGAGTGTTTAACCCAATACACTCGTAATCCGACTTGGTATACGCCCGCATTGACCCGTCTGGCCAACCGAACGAGGGAGTCACCCCAATAGATCTATTTATATCAATCGCGCTTCCCAGCAGGAATTAATGGTTCATGAGGTGGGCATAACAGTGGGTTCAGGGGCTTAGGCTAACTACACAATAGTTTTGAGAAAATAAAGTATTGGTTGTGGTCCAGAAAATGTTTTGCATGTTTCTCACCCCAAGATTTGTAAAACAAGTATAGGTAAAGTGGGGCTATAAATTCACATATAATATTTAAACATTTGTGTGCAATAGGTAAATAAATCATGTTTTCAAGTAAGAACAAGTAATGAGTTTAAATATAAACAAGCATTGAGTTTAATTAAAAACGAGCATGTATTCTCCCCCAAACATTTATAAAACAAGTAAAGGTAGGGGCCATGAACTCACCTCAGTATGCAGCAACGCAAAATATCACAACAGTCACAACTGGCATCAAGAGCAAAACACAACGGTATCGAGAGTACAGGCACAACGGTACCGGATCGGCACAACCTAATACGTATATGGTTATCTTAGAATACGTCTCGTAAAGCAAAAGAGTTTTCAAAAGACAATCATCTTAGTTTTCGTGGATTACTCGTATCAAAGTTTGTAAAAAGTTTAGTATTAATGTTTCGTGTGGTGGTAAGAAAACATAGACTCAAAATGTAACTCACGCCAAAATGTAATATATATCCCAATATATTATAAAGGAAGTAATAAAAGAACAGTCAAAAAATACTGACGAGGACTCAAGTATACACACGTCAAAGAGGAAAAGAAAATCAGCATAGTCGAGGAAAGTACCGGCAAGGACTTGAGTCGAGGAAAATGACAAGAAGAAATCAAGAAATGATCGACAAGGAAAACGTCAATAAAAGTAGGTCGATTAGTAAGTTTCGGTATTTACCCAATAATCCCCAATAGTTTGGAAATAATCAATAAAGTTTTGGAAAGGTAATTTAAGTTTTAAAAGGAAACTTAAATTAGTATATCACATGGTAAATGTTTTCATGTTAATAAAACTACAAGTTTCGATTATTGTCGGGTTTTATAAGATAAAAGGTTTTTCGACATCAAAGTATAAGTGTAGAGAGTTTTATAAAATTTGGCATGACGCGTCCATTTATATAATTTTTCACAAGTCGTCATGACTTCAATAAAACTCGGTTTCCTCAAAGCAATATTTCCCGACAAGTTTATAATGAGAACAATTGATGGTAATAATTAATCCTACTTTTTAGAATATCTATTAGTCGTCTAGTCTAAAAATGTCCGATTAGTCCGATATAGTTAAATTGTCCAATGATTTTATCCGGTATTCAAGTGTCCGTATAAAATATTTATATTGTCCAAGTTTAAGTATAATCCCAAGTAACAATCCTCGAGTAGCCGCAACATACTAAGCTTACTAATACCAAAACGAGTCAGATACTTTAGTCAAATGTTCAATGCTCATCACCCGTAAAGTTATTAACACATAAAACAAAATAAAATAACTAAACAAATTTAACTCAAAATCTTATCATTAGTTGTTGTGGGCTCAACCCAAAACTAATTTCAAATGCACCCTTTTAACATTTCTTGGGCTTCGGCCCATGGTCAATTAACCAAACGCACCTCTAATGGGATTTAGGCCCGTTAGTACCCTTAATGCACACACAAACTCATTCACGTATATTGTCACAACATAGTGTAAAACCATTTCAAATGCAAACACAACACCCTCTATAGCATTTAACAGACCCCCCCCCCCTTGTGGGTTTCGAACTCGAGTCCCCTCATGGGGTTGTTTCTCTCGGACAGGGAGCCACCACAAAACAAACAAACACCTCTCGGTGTTGTAGTGGTGAACCAAGAGAAAAGAACCAGCAACCTCCTCGGTTTGCTGTTTAACCAAGACAACCACACCTCTCGGTTTAACCCTAAGCCGAACCAACACCAAACGCTAGTAGGCTAGAAGCAAACTAGAAACTAACGCACCCTAAGCGACTGGAAACCAACGGACACTTTAGTAATATGTAGACAAGCTGGAAGAATAAGCATCTAACAAACACACCCTATACGGTTTTCTCTTTAACTTGACGCAAACACAACCAATGGAAACACAACCAATCAAACCAAAACAGCAAAAGCCACTCTTCAGGTGTATAACAAACGTACCCTAGCTGGGTTTCTACTGAACTGAGCACAACAAAACACACCCTACGAGGGTAGTTCTTTTCGACCAACGGCTAAAACAAGTAAACAACAAACTCAACTCACTACGACAACCCTAACTGTTTTAATATTACCAAGACCAACATCCGTTCGTTCTCAATGCACAACACTCAACAATTTTACAAATCCAAATCTATGTCAAGGCTATGGTAAATTTAACACGCAAATTCCAAAGCAATACCGAGACCCAATCTGGGTCATACGGGTCTGACCCGACAACAACCAATGAAACCCACACCATTTTTCAGATTCTTAACCACACGAAACCAAATCAAACAAACACTGCTTATAACAATTTTCTTACCACACGAAATAAATTAAAACATTTTAAACGAGTTTTATATCCACGAGAATATGTAAATCAAGATCTCATCAGTTTACACATGAAAACCAAATCAAGATTCGAACTTATAATAACAATCAGTAACAATGAACAAGAAAAGAACTCGAATAAAACCTTACAATAAGGAAGAATCGGTTAGAGAAGAAAACCAACAAAACTCTACACGAATCTACCAAGCCCGAATCCAAGCAGGAACCACTAGAAATACTCTTTTGTTCGAGATGTAAGTGATGTCTCTCCTGTGGAATGGTGGCGGTTTAAAAAGAAAATAATATAGGTGCTTTGACTCTTTCTTTTGCTATGTCAGTTGTGGTGCCACCTTCTTTGAGGAAAAACCACTATCCCCTTCGATCTTCAAGATAAACCCGTGACCTTTGTGGAACGGGGTGAAAGCAAGCGATGGTGATGGATCAGTGTTGATACTGATTTGTCAAGGAGATAGGGGTAGGGCTGTAAACGAACTGAACGTTCAGTGAACATTTCATGAACCGTTCGGTAAAAAGTTCGTTTATGTTCGTTTATTTATTAAATGAACGAACATGAACAATATTTTACGTTCGTTTAGTTAAATGAACGAACATGAACAAAACTCCTGTCCGTTTATTTATGTTCGTGAACGTCCGATTATGCGTTCATTAACGTTCGTTTATGTTCATTTATTTATTTATATTCGTATATCATATATTTTAATTGTATAATTTAAAAATTGGTTTATTTAAACAAAACAACACTTATAAAAAATATATTGTGCATAATTTAATAGAGTTTATGTTTGTTTGTCTATGTTCATTTATGTTCGATTGTTTGTGTTCGTTTAGCGTTCGTTTAGTGTCTTAATGAACGAACATAAACGAACATGAACAACTCATTTTCTAAATAAACGAACATGAACAAGAAAATTCGTCCGTTTAAGCGTTCATGTCCGTTTATTTGTCCGGTTAAAATTAAATGAACGAACACGAACAAGGCTCCGTTCGTGTTCGTCCGGTTCGTTTACAGCCCTAGATAGGGGTGATATCGAGAGAGAGAAAGAGGACAAAGGGGAAGAAGATAACGGCAATGTTGTATAGGTAGGAAGAGAAAGAAAAAAATTATTATTATTATTAGTATTAATAAGTGTATTAAGTGTACCCCGTGTCCCGTTAAGCTCTCGTGTAAACGTGGAACCTTGGTTTGGTAAATAAAAAAATTACATTTCTAAAAATGGTATTAAAACAAAGTTATTGATTCCGAAAATTAACTATAAAATTTTAAGTCATTACTAATGTGGTGTCGGTACACGTGTGGTGTCGTGTTTTCAGAAAAGCGAGATGACTTCTCGGTTTTGTAAATAAATTGCCAGTAGGTGTCAGGAAGTGATTAATTCACTTTTCTTGATAAAATTAAGTAGCTTGGAGGGTTACTGTATGCTACAGTGTGCGAGATAACTTTCTGAAATAATCATGTAAGCTCAAAATGCTCAAATAAATTGTCAAATAATAATAAGTTAATTTTTATTATTAAAATAATGTTTGAAAAATTACGGGTGGTTACATTCTACCCTCCTTAACGCGAAATCCGTCCCGGATTTCAGCTTATGTTATCTGATAAAATGGTGTCTTGGAAGATATGTTGGTATCCACAACAAATTTGGGTCTTACTAGACGATTTAATGGTTTCTCTTTGTTTGTGGGAGGGTACCTAGGTTGTCTGCCATTGGTTTTCCCCTTTTTGTGATTTGGTGAGTTACAATGATTCCTGAAGTGAGTTTAATAAGATGACAGTTCTAGTCATAGCTTCACAATATTTCACAACCTTGTTAGTGTGGGTACCTCAAATTTCCTCGGTCCTACTCCCAGCTATGGTCTATTCCCTAGTGGCATGAAGTTTCAACATGTTCGGATTTAGAGTGATAAAATGGCATGATGACTGGTTTTTAAGGTTTGATCCGGAGTTGTGTGTCTTTCCTTCTCATAGGATTGGATAAAAATCTTTTTCGAAAACTTTATTTGAGTAGGTCTTTATACGAATTTGACCAAAGTAACTTTCCAAGTATTACACATTTCTTTGTCAGGGATTAATAGATACGTAGGGTGACACGGTTTCAGAAGATTTACAAATTTTGTAAAACGGGTTCTTAATCATGGTGTGGATAGGATAATTTTCACAAAAATTGACGTCTGACATTCCTTAACAAAAGTTTGATAAAGCTTGAGTAGAAGAATTTTACGCATCAAAATGAGTGTTTTAGAAGGATATCACTACGAGTTTTACGACTGTTATAACCGCAGTTTCAAAAGAAGTCCTTAAAAGTGAAGATGTCACGGAAAAGAGTGCTATCAGGTATGTATGTCTACACAAATTTTAGGTGCCTAAGGGCGAAGTCTAGTTGTTAAGGCCGAGTAGGATTCCATGTTTGATATCAGACAAAGTTCATAACCCTAAGTATTCAGCTTACTTTGGCAGTACCAAAAGACTGTATAAACTAATTTTTAATGAAGTAAATAGTTCTCATGGTAGGTTCAGAATATTTTATAAAACGATTTGTAAAACAGTTTATAGAGTAATGGGAAACAATTTATATATGCAAAATAATAGCAAACTGCAGTTTAGTTTGTGATATAGTAGCAAGGCAACAAATCGGTTTATAAAGTAACTTGTGAAATGATTTGTAAAACATTTTATAGAACGAGAACCATTCGTTGTTTACAAAATAGTTGTAAGGTCGAAAATTTAATTTCATAAAGTAGCAGTAAAACATTTGTAGGGTGACCGCAATATGGTCTGTAGAATAATTGAAAACAGTTTGTATGGTATTAGCGACATGGTTTATTATTTTATAAGCGGGTAGCAAAAATAACTGATATTCCCGAGAGACGAGTGAAGGATCTGGTATATGTTTCAAAGAACGCGGTTCAGGTTACTCCTTAAAGTCTTAGGTTTCTGTCGGGCGTAGAATCTCTGCCGAATGGGAAGTTTAGCAAGTTCAGAGTACGACTCTGAAGGAGGATGTTGATTGCTACTAGCAATCAGTTGGTTGTCTCAGTAGTGTACTTAGTACCTAACGTGGAAGGTACAACATCGGTTGAGTGTAGGGTTTGAGGTGGAGGCGACTGTAACAAAACCACAACAAAACAAAGTTGAATAACAAATCCAAATCCGGAATGAGGTCCAAATTCAAACATAGCCAAAACCAATTCCAAACGTAGCCAAAATCAAATTCAATACTCCAATAAGCTCAAATGGGCTTATTACAATCTCGAGGAGTTACAAATAAGTAACTCGGATTCAAACGGTGCTAATCGGGTCTAACCCGACCTGATGCAAATTACGGTCAGACGGCGACAATCAGAAATTCCATATAAATGGAGAAGTATAGTGGTGCCAGGTGTATTACGGTTCATAAGGTGTTGTGACGCCAGTGTGTTGTGTGTAGATGTGAATGTTAATGTTAGGCATTGATTATGTGCACACACAGAAATTTTGAAACTTTCAAAATTCAAGTAGAAAATCAATCTGGACATAATTCTAGTATAACAACTCTTAGTATCGCAAAATTTACCTCTGAGTCGGACATAGGTGATCAGGCTATGTCCCACTGTCCCTGGTCGAATATAGGTGATCAGTCTATATTCCATCGAGGTTCAATAAATTTTGAAATACTCAGCTCAGTTACACCAGTAATATATCTCTTACTTTAAAAGAAAATGTTTTATCATAAGTAAGGCAGCAGGCTTGGCAGGCAGGCAGGCATGTGGCGGTCATAGGGTCAAGTTTTTGTAAAGGTAGTTATAGTCTAGGTTTTAAAAATACCCAGTTCTCTATAACCAAGGCTCTGATACCAATTTGTAACACCCCCAAAATCTGGTTTAGCAGAAGCATACATGTTTGGGTGCTACTAAATTGATATCACAACACAAAGTACAAAGAACGGTTTTACTTCAACCGTTTAAAAGAAACTTCATATTCAAAATATTTTGTTTACAGCATTTCCAAAAAAAAAACAGTGCAAAAATAAAGCCCATAAAATAAATAAAGCGGTCCCAAATACATCAGAGTCTTCTATGACCATGCCATGCCCTGCCAAAAGCCTCCACAACTAGGCTATCGCCTTAAACCTGAAAATACATGCTAAAAGTGTCAACACGAGGTTGGTGAGTTCATAGGTTTATGATAAAGCAGTAAAAATACTGTGAGTTCCATAAAAGTTTTGTGACTATTGTGTCGCTCACAATGTCATGAAAATAAAGTTTACCTTAAAGTAAAATTAGAGATGTGGACCATGAGTAGGGTATGTGACCATTGCAACGAATATAATGTCACAACAAATAAAATAGTCTATTACGCTAGCTCTAAGTTCATGCAACCGAAGCTCGACAGTTCAGTGCGCTACAATATAGCACATAAATAATAATAATAATAATAGGGGCCCATAGCGAGTGTTTAACCCAATACACTTGTAATCCCACTTGGTATACGCCCGCATTGACCCGTCTGGCCAACCGAACGGGGGAGTCACCCCAATAGATCTATTTATATCAATCGCGCTTCCCAGCAGGAATTAACGGTTCATGAGGTGGGCATAACAGTGGTTCAGAGGCTTAGGCTAACTACGCAATAGTTTTGAGAAAATAAAGTATTGGTTGTGGTCCAGAAAATGTTTTGCATGTTTCTCACCCCAAGGTTTGTAAAACAAGTATAGATAAAGTGGGGCTATAAATTCACATATAATATTTAAACACTTGTGTTCAGAGTAAGGTAAACCAGTGTGCAACAGTTAAATAAATCATGTTTTCAAGTAAGAACAAGTAATGAGTTTAAATATAAACAAGCATTGAGTTTAATTAAAAACGAGCATGTATTCTCCCCCAAACATTTATAAAACAAGTAAAGGGAGGAGCCATGAACTCACCTCAGTATGCAGCAACGCAAAATATTACAACGGTCACAACTGGCATCAAGGGCAAAACACAACGTTATCGAGAGTACAGGCACAACGGTACCGGATCGGCACAACCTAATACGTATATGGTTATCTTAGAATACGTCTCATAAAGCAAAAGAGTTTTCAAAAGACAATCATCTTAGTTTTCATGGATTACTCGTGTCAAAGTTTGTAAAAAATTTAGTGTTAACGTTTTGTGTGGTGGTAAGAAAACATAGAATCAAAATGAAACTCACGCCAAAATGTAATATATATCCTAATATATTATAAAGGAAGTAATAAAAAAATAGTCAAGAAATACTAACGAGGACTCAAGTATACACACGTCAAAGAGGAAAAGAAATTTGGCATAGTCGAGGAAAGTACCGGCAAGGACTTGAGTCGAGGAAAATGACAAGAAGAAATCAAGAAATGATCGACAAGAAAACGTCAATGAAAGTAGGTCGATTAGTAAGTTTCGGTATTTACCCAATAATCCCCAATAGTTTGAAAATAATCAATAAAGTTTTGGAAAGGTAATTTAAGTGTTAAAAGGAAACTTAAATTAGTATATCACATAGTAAATGTTTTCAAGTTAATAAAACTATAAGTTTCGATTATTGTTGGGTTTTATAAGATAAAAGGTTTTTCGACGTCAAAGTATAAGTCTAGAGAGTTTTATAAAATTTGGCATGATTCGTCCATTTATATAATTTTCACAAGTCGTCGTGACTTCAATAAAACTCAGTTTCCTCAAAGCAATCTTTCCCGACAAGTTTATAATGAGAACAATTGATGGTAATAATTAATCCTACTTTTTAGAATATATATTAGTCGTCTAGTCTAAAAATGTCTGACTAGTCCGATATAGTTAAATTGTCCAATGATTTTACCCGGTATTCAAGTGTCCGTATAAAATATTTATATTCTCCAAGTTTAAGTATAATCCCAAGTAACAATCCTCGAGTAACCGCAACATACTAAGTTTACTAATACTAAAACGAGTCAGATACTTTAGTCAAATGTTCAATGCTCAACATCCGTAAAATTATTAACACATAAAACAAAATAAAATAACTAAACAAATATAACTCAAAATCTTATCATTAGTTGTTGTGGGCTCAACCCAAAACTAATTTCAAATGAACCCTTTTAACATTTCTTGGGCTTCGGCCCATGGTGAATTAACCAAACGCACCTCTAATGGGCTTTAGGCCCGTTATTACCCTTAATGCACACACAAACTCATTCACGTATATTGTCACAACATAGTGTAAAACCATTTCAAATGCAAACACAACACCCTCTATAGCATTTAACAGACCCCCCCCTTGTGGGTTTCGAACTCGAGTCCCCTCGTGGGGCTGTTTCTCTCGGACAGGGAGCCACCTCAAAACAAACAAACACCTCTCGGTGTTGTAGTGGTGAACCAAAAGAAAAGAACCAGCAACCTCCTCGGGTTGCTGTTTAACCGAGACAACCACACCTCTCAGTTTAACCCTAAACCGAACCAACACCAAACGCTAGTAGGCTGGAAGCAAACTAGAAACTAACGCACCCTAAGCGACTGGAAACCAACGGACAGTTTAGTAATATGTAGACAAGCTGGAAGAATAAGCATCTAACAAACACACCCTATACGGTTTTCTCTTTAACTTGACGCTAACACAACCAATGGAAACACAACCAATCAAACCAAAACAACAAAAGCCACTCTTCGGGTGTATAACAAACGCACCCTAGCTGGGTTTCTACTGAACTGAGTTCAACAAAACACACCCTACGGGGTGGTTCTTCTCGACCAACGGCTAAAACAAGTAAACAACAAAGTCAACTCACTACGACCACCCTAACTTTTTTAATATTACCAAGACCAACATTCGTTCGTTCTCAATGCACAACACTCAACAATTTTACAAATCCAAATCTATGTCGAGGCTATGGTAAATTTAACACGCAAATTCCAAACCAATACCGAGACCCAATCTGGGTCATACGGGTTTGACCCGACAACAACCAATGAAACCTACACCATTTTTCAGATTCTTAACCACACGAAACCAAATCAAACAAACACTGCTTATAACAGTTTTCTTACCACACGAAATAAATTAAAACGTTTTAAACGAGTTTTATATCCACGAGAATATGTAAATCAAGATCTCATCGGTTTACACATGAAAACCAAATCAAGATTCCAACTTATAATAACAATCAGTAACAATGAACAAGAAAAGAACTCGAATAAAACCTTACAATAAGGAAGAATCGGTTAGAGAAGAAAACCAACAAAACTCTACACGAATCTAACAAGCCCGAATCCAAGCAGGAACCACCAGAAATACTCTTTTGTTCGAGATGTAAGTGGTGTCTCTCCTATGGAATGGTGGCGGTTTAAAAAGAAAATAATATAGGTGCTTTGACTCTTTCTTTTGCTATTTCGGTTGTGGTGCCACCTTCTTTGAGGAAAAACCACTATCTCCTTCGATCTTCAAGATAAACCCGTGACCTTTGTGGAACGGGGTGAAAGCAGGCGATGGTGATGGATCAGTGTTGATACTAATTTGTCAAGGAGATAGGGGTGATATCGAGAGAGAGAAAGAGGAAAAAGGGGAGGAAGATAAGGGCGGTGTTGTATAGGTAGGAAGTGAAAAAAAATATATTATTATTATTAGTATTAATAAGTGTATTAAGTGTACACCGTGTCCCGTTGAGCTCCCGTGTAAACGTGGAACCTTGGTTTGGTAAATAAAAAAATTATATTTCTAAAAATGGTATAAAAACAAAGTTATTGATTCCGAAAATTAACTATAAAATTTTAAGTCATTACTAATGTGGTGTCGGTACGCGTGTGGTGTCGTGTTTTTCAGAAAAGCGAGTTGACTTCTCGGTTTTGTAAATAAATTGCCAGTAGGTGTCAGGAAGTGATTACTTCACTTTTCTTGATAAAATTAAGTAGCTTGGAGGGTTACTGTATGCTACAGTGTGCAAGATAACTTTCCGAAATAATCATGTAAGCTCAAAATGCTCAAATAAATTGTCAAATAATAATAAGTTAATTTTTATTATTAAAATAATGTTTGAAAAGTTACGGGTGGTTACAGTAGAAGTCACTGTGAGTTGGGAATTGTTGGGAGAAATCTTTGCGAGACATTGTTGAGAATCTGTGTGTGAGTTGTGTGTGTGATAAACAACTCCGGTGGTGTTGTATATATAGGCAGCTTTAAATTTGAATTTGAATAATTCCCCCTCCAATTTGAAATTAAATTAAACCGCTCGTAGTTGAATTTTGAATTTGGTTATCCCGCTTAAGAACCAAGGGGGTGTTTTAAATTTTATTTATTTATTTTTATTTATTTATTTTTTATCAAACACTAAAAACATTAGAGGGGGTAAAAGGGAATTTGTTTTTTAAACCCAACGTCTACATAGTACAATTCAGGGGTAGAAATGATTTTTTTTATTCAGGGTAGCCTTTAACGTTGCGTTAAAGGGTTAACGCCCCTTTTAATGCAACAAGGCAGTGTGGTTAACGCACCCTTAACGCAAGCAATGTTAAGGTTTAACGCACCTCCACGTTACCACACCTCTTGCTCTTATAATTACTAAACTTGATCTCTCTTCTACCCTAACGGATGATGGGCCTAACGGCATACACTATGGTAAACCTTTCTAAAGGTTTATAATTGTTTTATGACATTAATTTATAAACCTTTTTATTTTATAAACTTATTGCTACTATGTATAAACCTTTTCAAGTTTTATAAGCATCTCACATAATTCAAATGCATTAAATTATGAAAAGGTTCAATATCCTAGACCTCTTCATGTCACACAAGCTTGAAATGGATGTTCACTATGGTTTACAAGTTTTTAGACCTTTTCATAGTTTTATAAACCTTTTCATAAACTGTTAATACAAATATCGTCTCAAAAACGTTATTTATATTCTTTGATCTTTTCTTAGTTTTGTTAATGACAAATAAAAGGAATATCTTTTAGCAAATAATAAATACTAGCTTAAGTCTCTTAAGTACACATTTTACACTTCACATAATAACCAAGAATTACAAGTTTGCTTATTTAGTAACTTGTTTCCTTAAAAGGAAACTTTAATTCTAAAATCATTCCATGACATCATTACATACATCACATATGATATCTTTGTTAGATCTTGATATATTGTTGAAACTTAAAGACCTTGATAGATCTTCGTGAGCTCGTGGATCGTTAGTAATGTTTATGTAATCACAAACACACTAAAAGAAAGTCTAAGTTACTTGTATTCTATAGCGGAAAACAAACACAAGTAAGAACACGATTACTAAGAACGATTTGATCCTCTATGGATCTTTTAATTAATACTAAAAGTGTTTTTCTAAACTCATACATAATACATAAAGACGTGTTCCTTTTATAGACAAGGAACCCTAAACAACCCTAAACCGTTTCACAAGAAACGTATAATCTAAAAACTCTCTAAGATATGCAATATCACATTCTAAATAAACTCATGCATATCCTAACTAATAACAAAATACGCGGAAACTATCAATCAGCAGAAACACATTCCGCACAATCTATACTTCGGCAGTAACATTCTTCAGCAGAATTACAAAGCTTCAGCAGTAACCATCAGCAGTAACCATCAGCAGAATTCTTCCTTAGCAGAATTCCCAACAATCCTCCCCTAATCTTGAATTTGACATGGTTAAGTTCAAGATTTTTGATAGATCTCCCAACCGTTATAATAAGAGGATTGAGTTCGAACATCAGCAGCAAAGAATCAAAGGAACCACATCTCTATGAATGGCAAAACTTGAAACTCCAGGTCTTTGCAGCAACAAATGACATAATGTACATCAAAACAATTTAGTTTCATACTATTCTCATCACATCCAGGTGTGTTAACTCCTGTGAGAGGTGAATCATTGAAAATAATGGATTTGATGTCTCTTTACCAATAGCCATCACTACTGGAGTAGCCAAATGTTTAAGTTCGAAAACTATGGTACACTGATAACCATCTGATTTATTAGCAAATCAGCAACTATAAACGGATTTGAGATGTCTTTACCTGTAGCCGTTTGCTCAGGACTAGCCAATTCTTTGGTTTCAACTGAACCTTGGTGAATTGAATACCAAATATGGATACCAAATGTCTTTACCACAAACCATACTTTTGTGGACTAGCCAATTCTTTGGATCCCATAAAGGGTTACATCCATGGTGAATTGAGAACCATTTCAACTCTCAGCAATGAAGCAAGGGTGAGTTGAGTACCCTATAGCTTTTAGCAAGCTATTATAGCTATCAACAGATTTGATGTGTCTTTACCAAAGCTGTACCCTTTGGACTAGCCAACTCTTTGATGGACACAAGTCACATCTGGTGAGTTGATAACCATCAACAGAGTTATACAACAAACCTGCATAAAAGTTAGTATACAAAGGAATTTTTTTTTTTTTTTTTTTTTTTTTTTTTTTTTTTTTTTTTAAGAATGAAAATAAGAGAGAAATGAAATAAAGAAATAGAAAATATACAAATAATATATAATACCAGAATCAAGTAGAAGCTTGGTGTTGCAGAAGCTTGGACTTGATGAACCCAACCAATTGTTCAGCATGTGTCCTATCATTAGCAACTGGATGAGGAGGAATTTCCAACTTCCTTTGGAGCATTCGATTCATCAGTGTCATGGACAATGGATATTGTTGATCAGAAAACATACATACTCTTATCCCAGACGCAGTCTCTACCACATGGACATTGGGAATGGGATAAAATCTCCAAGTATCAACTTTCCACCTATGGGAATTCTTCCAAATCGAATAGCCTTTCCCCTGTGGAGTTTGGGAGTCAAAGAGAACCTGAAGATCTCCCAATAGATATAGGCCGGCACCTTGTGGAGTATGTAGAGCATAATACTCAGTGACCAATTTGTAAAGAGTCTGCAGATCTTGTCTATCCACCAAATGAAGAATTTCTTGCAAGAAAGTGAAATTCTTATAGGATTGATCTTGCCTGTAGATAGTGTTAAGTTGTCCATCTGTGATAGTCCATCTGATCAACACATTGTATGATCCTTCAGGAAAAGTGTCAGAAGTTCCTTCCTGAATAAATGAATCATCAGTAGCTTCTAGGTCTACTTGCTTTGAAGAACTACTCATTTGAGCTCTGAGAATCTGCTTAGCCAATCTAACTGATCTTCTACTTGCAAAATGTTTGCCTATATGTGCCATTCTCTTCTTCCTTCTACCTGGGATGTAAATCCCCATAGAAACATCTTCATTAGCAATAGAAGAAGTATCTTCAGTAGGAATAGGAGAACTTGGATCAGAAACCCCTGTTACATGCAACCTGTCAGCCATTTCCCTGGCCTGTTTACCCGTAGCAGCTGCCTGTTCAGCTTGTTTAACCTTTTCTGCATTATAATTTGACAAGGATGAATCTTCATGATCAGCAGATGTTGCAGCAAAAGTTTCAGCAGAAGTGGGCGTAGCTTCAGAAGAAACAGGAATCCCAGATGATTGTCTCTCAGAAGCTTCATCAGCAGCAATGGTAGGAGTAACAATAGGCTCAGCAGATTGTAAGTCTTCAGGAGTATCTTCAGCAATATCAGTAGAAGGACTCAGAGGTACTTGAGCTCCAGGAGATGAAGTACCTATCTCCACTTGCTTCAGTCTTTTAGTACTTGGAGCTTCCAAACTAGCAGCAGTCCTCTTAGGTTGAGTAGCAGAAGAATGAATAGACTTCATAATCTGATCATAAATCCTATTCAACTCAGAATCAGACAAAGCCCAAACTTGCTTCTTTGTCAAACCATAACTGTACACAGATGTATACTGATTATAGACCACATTCCTCCGATATTGTTTCTTCTCTACTTCAGTCTGAGGTCTATCTCTCTTAGCTTGTGCTTTCTGAGCAGCAATAGCCTTCCTCCTCTCTGCTGCAGCTTTCTTCCTCTGTTGCCCAAGAGCTACCATTTGTGCAGCAAAATTATTACTATCAAAGTTAGCTCCTAAGATACTTTGAGCCAAATTAGGATTGGATGCAGCTTGTTGAGTGTAAGAGTCCCATTGTGCATCAGTAAAATGAGTTGATTGCTCATCTAGCTCTCTTTGCCTTTCAGGAGGCAAATTTGAAGTAAAATGATCAGCCATCTGTTTTGCTAAAGCTTGACTCTTCACAAGATCCTCATATTCTTTAAACAACCTATCTTGCTCCTTCCTTTTTTCTTCACTAACAAGATCTGTACCAAGATCTTCTCCAACCACCCTTCCTTGCTCATTTCCAGAAGTATCCATACTAGTAACTCTGTCAATATCTTCAGTAGAAACTCCAATAGAAGCATCAGCAGAAACATGTGGAGTTGAAGATTCAACATGTGGAGCATGAACTTCATCAGTAGTATCCAAGACAAATGTTCTTCCAGCAACAAACACTTCAGCAGACACCTTGGAAGATGTAACATCAGCAGAAGCCACATGACCAACATCAATATGTTCTTGAGCAATATGCAAACTTGGCATTGTAGACTCCTTGCTCAAATACTGTCTTCTCCTTTTTCTGGAGAACTTAATCTGATCCCTTTGATGAGAGGATTCAGCAGCTTTAGGTGAATGAGTAGAAGTCTGTTGAGCAGCTTCAGCCAATAAATCAAGATGATCCCAATAACTAGCCTCCTGCTCATCATCAGATGCAAACACAAACTTCCTCTTCTTTTTCTGTCCAAGTTTATCCTCTAATTCTTGAACCCTTCTTTTCAGCACCACAATCTCATCACCAAGTGATGTTTTAGTATCTGCAAGTTCCTTCTTCAACTTCTCAATTTCTTGAACATTCCTGTTGAATAAAGTATACAGAGAAGTGAGAGTAATAGGGTCCTCAGCTCCACCAGCAGATGTCTCAGTGGTAAAGGGAGCTTCATTGGGCCTTTCAGAAGAAACATTTATATTCTCAAAATTAGAAGTGTTCTCATCTATTGGGTCTCTAAAGGGGCTAGGTGTGGACAGTCTTGGAATCTCATCTTCAAGAGGTGTAGGAATATTAGTATCAAGAGACTGAATTGTCTCCTCAACCTCAGGAACAAGCTCTTCAGGAGCTTCATGAGATGGTGATGGAATAGGTGAAGGTGTAGGTAGGTCAGTAGAAACAATAGGTACTTCAGCAGCTAAGGATGGGCCCTCAACCCTTTCTACTGATGGAGTACCATCAGCAGTATTGGGAGCTGGCGGAGCATCAGCAGTATTGCCCTCATCAGCATCATCATTGCCATGTGGCAACATAGCTGGTAGAAGAGGGTGATGTTCCCCAACATAATGAGTTCTCATAGAAGCAAACAACTTGGCACTAAGGGCTCCTATGGGATAATGTCCTCTATCCTGGGTATTTATGTCTAAAATTATCTGTAAAAACCTACGGTACATCAAAAACTTATGCCTTTTCTTTTGAATATTTTCTACCAAATTATCAAAAATAAACTTAGAAAAATTATAAGTCAAACCCTGTGAAAGACACATTATACCACAAGCCACTTGAGTAGAAAATTGATCCCATCCTCCGGATTTGTTGCTGATACATTGAAGTAATGTATGTACCAAAAATCTCCACTTGGGACAAAACTTGTTCTTCAGCCACATAGTCGTATCCACACTTTGATAACCTGCTGCTCTTAGACCAGTAAGAATCTCTTCAGTGTGAGTGTGATAAACCCCATTTTCATCATCCAACTGCAATCTTTCCCTAATCAAAGCTTCAGTCACAACATACTCAGTTCCATCTATCTTTGCTACTATCTCTGTCTCAGACCGCTTCTCAGCAGATGCCCAAAATTGTTTGACCAAAGATTCATGTACTATATCCGGATAATGAGTCAAAGCAAAATGAATCTTTGATCGCTTTAAGAAATCAACCATTGGGTCATATATTTCCTGTCCCTTCGCTTTTCCCAGAAAAGCAACTTTATTGTGATCCTTCTTGAATTGTAGGGACTCCATTGAAGAAAGTGTGAGAGAATGAAGAATAGGTTTAGAGTAATTGAAAAGGGAATTAGTTGTTTTGGGCGAAGATTATATGAATAGGTTATAAATAGAAGTTACCCAATTATGGTCAAAATTTATCGGAACAAATGGTTGACCTTATCTGACGTGTAAAGTAACTTCACCATTCAAAATCAACCCTTCAGCAGAAATGATGGTCAAACTGCTGAAGTGAAGAGTCAATCAGCAGAATCAACTCAAGAGAATAATATCTTCGGTAAAGATTTTGAGTTTTAATTTGCCACCCAACTAGCATTAATTAGCATTTCCACTTGACTTCGCCTATATAATAACCCCAATTCACAATCCGCACAAATCACTTAACCCTAATTTATCATCAAACCTTCATCCAATCAAAATCACTTATCAACACAATGAATAACCAACCCGAAGTCATCGATCTTTCTTCTGAATCATCAGCAGATTCAGGAGATAACAAACCTCAATCATCCACACAACCTTCACATAGAAGGTATGGTATCACCAAGGAACAAGCCCGCAAGAAGAAGCATGATGTGGGCTCTTCAAGCAGACCCAACAATCCACCCAAACCTCCATCATCATCTTCTTCATCTGAGGATAGTCGACCTCTATTTCGATATCCTCACCAAGACGAGCCACCTACAAGGAAGTCCCCTTTCCTTCCTTCTTCAGAAGATGATAGTGTGGTGGATCCAGATGATTCATCTAGGGGCTCTGATGACTCCACAGAGCGTCTTGAGCCAATCTTCAATAGGTTGGTAAGAGAGGAAGAGGAGAGGGAAGCAGCATCAACCAGGGAAGAGAATCCCCAACCTTCACAACCCCAACCAAGGCCACACACCAGAAATCCACCACTCCCAAAGACAAGGGAAGTGGTTATTGGTCTTCCTGCTCCAAGGACTGGTGTTTCATACCATAGAGACACAGGAAAGGGCAAGAGTGCAGAGGTGACTGGAAAGGGAAAGGGTAAGATGGAGTAGATGATGATGAGATGTTGCCAAGGACCAAAGATATAAAACTAGGTTCTTCAGCATCTTCAATCATGTCTGTTAGTCTTCCTGGTGCATCAGTAGTTGATAGGAACTTGTGTCAATGTAGATTATTTTGTATAGGATTGGTCTTTATGAAGTTGTTTGTAAGCTGTAATCTCTTTTGAATGAATGAACAACTTTTCTTTGATTATTACTTGTACTATGTTTCAGTACTTCCATTCAGCAGAAACACTCTTTAAGCTTACTTGACCATGTCCCATAAAAGTAATCTTGGTGAACTTCAACTTAAGATCATCAGTATCAAGGCAGTTCTGCAAAACATACACATAACAGCAAACAAACCAAACCATACAAACTAAAATTACATTAGTGGATTAGTGTGTTAGCAAACATAATCAAAAATCTATAAAATAATACAAACTTTACAATCACAATCCTCCCCTGAGGCATATGCCTCCCCTGAGGCCTATGCCTCCCCTCAAACATAGCATTTAAGGGTTAACCATCCCAATATGGACCACTAAGTGTTGAAACCTAGGTCCATCAAAAGCTTTAGTCAGCAAATCTGCCACATTATCATCTGTGTGAATTTTAAGCACCTTAATCAAATGTTTTTCATATGCATCTCTTATAAAATGGTGCCGTATCTCAATATGCTTAGTCCTATTATGAAAAACTGGATTTTTAACAATGCATATGGTACTTTGGTTATCAATAAAAATTGTGGTATTCATGAAATTAAACCCATAATCCAACAATTGATTTTGTATCCAAAGAACCTGTCCACAACAATTGGCAGCAGCAACATACTCTGCTTCAGTAGATGAGGTAGCAACAATGGTTTGTTTCTTGCATTGCCAAGAAATCAACCTTCTTCCAAGAAATTGGCAACCTCCAGTTGTGGATCTCCTATCCAGATTTGCACCAGCATAGTCACTATCACTATAAGCTTCCAACTTGAAAGGAGACTCTTTTGGGTACCAAAGACCTAGCTTGGGTTGGCCTTTGAGATACTTAAAGATCTTCTTGACTGCATTCAGGTGGGAAGTGAGTGGTGTGACCTGATGTCTAGAACAAGCACTCACAGCAAATGTGATATCTGGCCTTGAAGCTGTCAAATACATTAAGGAACCAATCATGGACCTGTACAGGTGAACATTCACTGCAGGATCTGGTTCAAGGTTATTCTTTGGTTTGGGAGCTTCATAGGGTGTAGTGGCAGGTCTAACATTCTCCATATCAAACTTCTTCAACATATCTTGAACATACTTATCCTGACTAATAAAGATACCATCTGGTTTCTGCTGAACTTGTAAGCCCAAAAAGAAAGTGAGCTCCCCCATAGCACTCATCTGAAACTCTCCCTTCATTAATTCCTCAAATTCCCTGCACCAAGCTTCTTTAGTGGAGCCAAAGATAATGTCATCCACATAAACTTGAACAAGTATGATATCCCTGGAATTCTTCTTAATGAAGAGTGTTTTATCTATAGCACCTCTTCTGTATCCATGCTTCAGCAGAAATGATGAAAGCCTAGCATACCAAGCTCTTGGTGCCTGATGAAGGCCATAGAGAGCTTTGACAACCCTGTAAACATGCTTTGGATTATCTGGGTCTTCAAAACCTTTGGGTTGAGATACATAAACCTCCTCATCAATTTCTCCATATAGAAAAGCACCTTTGACATCCATCTGATACACCATGAAGCCCATGTAAGATGCATAGGCCAAGAAGATTCTGATGGCCTCAACCCTAGCTACAGGAGCAAATACTTCAGTATAATCAATGCCCTCCTCTTGTCTGAATCCTTGTGCCACCAATCTTGCTTTGTTTTTAACCACAATACCCCTGGCATCTCTTTTATTTTTTAAAATCCACTTGGTACCAATAGCAATATTCCCTTCAGGTAGTGGTACCAATAGCCAAACTTTCTGATTCTTGAATTGGAGCATCTCTTCCTGCATTGCTTCAAGCCAGCTGGAGTCTTCAAGAGCTTGACTGACACATGTTGGTTCCACTTGAGAAAGATAACAAGCAAACAGACAATGCTTAAAGTCTGTGTGATTGTCCCTTTGTTGAGATGAGACATAAGAAAGAAAAGCCACTTGACCATACTTAGAACCTTTCACAGAGCTTCTAGTTCTAACAGGTGCTTGAGGGTCACCAAGAATGTTGGATTGAGGATGAGCAGTATGTATCCTTTTGGTTGCATTGGGGTTGACTTCAATTGTGGTATCAAGATTGGTCATGTTTGGTCCAAATTCACTATCATAGGAGGCTGAGTTGAAGATACCAGCTTTGGGTGAGTGATTTCCAAGATCAGAAGGACCTGGAAAGCGTGTATAAGGTTCATCAAAGTCTGTGGACACACTATTAGTCATTGGAGAACCTTCAGAAGACCCACCAGTAGATTTGGCAACCTCAGCAGAAACATGAGAGGGATCAGCAGAATCCTGGTTTCCACTGAAGGGTTGTGCTGACTCCTCACTAAATCTTTCAACTTCTTGATTGGCTGCAAATTCTTGTTTCTTGAGTCTAGCAAGGTCCTCTGCATAGTGTGACAAATCTTCAATCTCCCCAGAAGTATCTCCTTCAACATGGTTAGGAGGAAAGGAAGGTACAACAATAGTATGTTCATCATGCTCAGACTCACTTCCTGAGTCCTCTTCCAGGGTACCTGCATTGTTAGTAGGAGACTCTTTTGTACCTGTAGATTGTTCAGAAACATATCTAGTATAACCCAAATAATCAGTTAGGTAATCCAAGTCAAAATACCAAGGATGACCTTGTCCTTGAACATGAGGCTTATTTTCTAGGTATCTCAGATTAAGGGTCTCCTCTATCTTTTTAGAACTTAAATTATATACCCTATAAGCCTTACTATGAGCTGAATATCCCACAATAAACCCCTCATCTGCCTTTTCATCAAACTTTCCTAAGGGATCACTAGTGTTCAAAATGGTCACCTGACAACCAAAAGGTTTAAGGTAATGAATATCAGGAACTTTCCCAGTGAGAAGTTCATAAGGTGTCTTGATATGAGGTCTAGTGATGGATACCCTGTTCAAAACATAACAAGCAGTACTTACTGCTTCAGTCCAGAACATAGTGGGTAATTTAGAGTCTGCAAGCATGGATCTTGCTGCCTCTATTAAGGTCCTATTCTTTCTTTCTGCAACCCCATTTTGCTGTGGGGTTCTTGGAGTGCTATAGTCCCTTTTTATCCCCTTAGACTGACAAAGTTCTATTAACACAGCATTTTTGAACTCTGTCCCATTATCACACCTAATCCCTTTAACCTTTTTATTTAGCTGGTTTTCAACAAGGGTAATATACTCTTTTAAGATTGGATATGTTTCATCTTTAGTTCTCAAAAAGAATACCCAACAAAACCTGCTATAGTCATCAGTGATCACCAGGCAGAAGGATTTGAGATCAATACTCCTGACTTGAGCTGGACCAAAAAGATCCATGTGCAGCAACTGAAGAGGTTCTGAGATAGTGCTCACAGCTGTAATGGCTTTGTATGAAGCTCTGTGTTGCTTCCCTTTGTTGCAGGCAACACAATTGTGTTCATTGGTGAAGACTTTGGAGGGAAGCCCATGAACTAGACCAAGCTTAGATAGTTTGTTAATGGTCTTGAAATTAACATGAGCCATCCTTCTATGCCACTTAGTTGACTCATCCAGGGATGCTTTAGCCACCAAGCATGTCAGATCACCTTCAGGTTGGACTTCATTCAAGTTGAATGTGTACAAATTGTATCTTCTGGGAACTTTCAGCAGAATTGTGGTATCTTCTGGAAGCTTGAATTCTTTGGAGAGTACAAGACATTCATCCTCTGAGAAGAAGACCTTGTTCTTTGTATCACATAATTGAGATACTGAGAACAAGTTGAAGTGTTGCAGTTCCTTCACATAGAGCACATTTGCAAAGTCCAAGTGAGGTGTTCTGATGGTTCCATACCCAGTGATTTTGCCATCTCCTCCACCAAAGGTCACATTGCCTCCTCCTTGAATGGGTACAAAATCATGCATCATATCCCTGTTACCTGACATACTCCTTGAACAACCACTATCTATAATGCCAACATCTTTACTTTTCAAAGGATGATCCTACATATACAACAAAATTATACAAAAATTAGTACACATTGGAGACTCAAGTCATTACTGACTTGAGCCTGCCTTGTGGATCATAAGAATTAGGCCATGTAGATTGATAAGATCCACCATTGTTCTTGGAGTTTCTATTAAGATTAGGTCTCTTGTGAGTCCAAAAACAACCTGCTGAGGGCTTAACAGCAGTATCCCAATATCCCATACCCATATTCATTGGGTCAATAAAGTCAGGCCAATAACCATTCTGAAAATAAGAACTAGTGGGTTGCACAAATGGTCTAGTAACATATTTTCTCCTAGCAGACTGAAAATTTCTATCAGCAGAATGTTTCTTAGGAGAATGTCTATCAGCAGAATGTCTATCAGCAAAATTGCTGGCCCTATGAGATGCCTGTGGGACATATGGTGGAATATTCTGAACATTTGTCCACATTGGTCTAGGTTTAGTCTGACCAACACCCATTCTTTGCTCATGAAAATCACAATCCTTGATTAGATGAGATTTACTTCCACACACAAAACATTTCTTCTTTTTAGAAGATTTATTAAAAGAAAAAGATGTTCCATTACAAGTAGAATTATTCAAATTACTAACAGAAACAGGATTGTTTTTGACACAATAAGAAACATTATTTTGCAAAGAATTAAAAGACAAGTCTTCAGAAGAAACTGTCTTGGACTTGACATCCTCAGCAGCAATTCTAACAGACTTGTAGGGTGTCTTGGGTGTAGGCTTGGGAGAGGTCTTTGTAGGGTCTGACTTTTCACTTGAATCACAACTGGTATAGGTGGTAGACCCTTGGTCAGAGGACTTGTCACTGTCAGAACAAGAGACAAAGTCAGTAGAATTAGAGTTAGGGTCTGGCAAGTCACTTGACTTTTTGCCATATAGATGGTGAGATCCATCAAAGTCAGAGGTGATGGTGCTAGATGGCATGTGTTCTCCCCTAATTGGTCCAGGCACAGCATGTAATTCATCTTCCTTGACAAACTTAACAGGAACTTGATAGTCTACAGGTTCAGGGTCAAAAACACTATACTCATTAGGGTCATATAATTGATCTTTCCCTATGTAGTCACCATACCCTAAACCAATCTTAGTTTTTACAGACATAGAACTATTAACTAACCTGTTTAGATTTTTAGATGAATCTTTCCATTTATCAAACCTAGCCAAGCTATTGTCTAGTTTAGTCTGCACTTCCTGTTTTTCTAACACTACCTCTGCTTTTTCTTTCTCAGTACGCTTTAAATCATTTTTAGCACAAAGTAAATCTCTCTCTAACACCCCTATCTTTTCATCATAAGCAACCTCATTCTTCTGAAACCAAACTTTTTGTCTTTCTAGAGTTTTTAAAGAGTGTTTATAAGCCTTAACATCTATATAACATTCATTATATTTAAGTTTTAATTCATCATATTCCTTTTTAAGTTCATTATACCTTTCACTACAACCAAATATACAATTTTGTACCTGAGATATGCCCATAAAGGCAGTGTGACTATGCTTATCCTCTGAAGAACAGCTCGCCATCAATCCATTCACTTCAGTATTATCATCATTCTCAGGTTCATACACCTTCCAGTTAATATGATCATCCAGAGTGACCAAGGCTTTGGGGTTTTCAGCATTCACTTGATTCTTCTGATAGCTTGAATACCGAACTTCATCACCAGTCTTCCTATCCTTGCACTCTCTAGAGAAGTGACCCAACTGACCACATGAATAGCACTTGATCTTCCTTCTGTCAAACCTAGCTGGATCTCGTCCCTGAAACCCAAACTTTCTTCCAGACTTCTTTTCAAACCTCTTGACATTTAAAGTAAGCATGGCCACCTGCCATTTTAAATTCATCTCTTCCAAATCAAGAGGATCCACCTGTTCAAAATCCTCAAAAGCCAGATGCTGCTGATGTTCATAATCAGCAACAAAAGAGTGGAGTATATCCTCCATTACACCACTGGATTGTGGTTGAGAGTAGGAAGATATTACTGAGGAGCTTGAACTTGAAGCCTGAGTCTGCTTGTTGGAGGTGGTGCTCACAAAAGCTGAATAAGTAGGGTTTGATGAACGAACGGGGCTTCTAACATCAGGCTCAAGAGTTTTGAGTTTGTTGTAGAGATCATCAAAAGAAAGCATATCAAGACCTCCTTTTGTTTTGAGTGCAATGCTCACTTGTAGCCATGAGGGAGGTAAAGATCGCAGGAACTTAGCATTGCAGTCCTCATTATCAGGTCTAGCCTTCAGCTGGTTCATCTGGCTCAAAATTTTATGGAACCTATCATACCCCTTGTGAATTCCTTCCTCTTCAGTTATTTGGAACTCTTGAAACTGCTGTTTCAACATCGAATTCCTCATCCTTCTTGACTCATCGTTCCCACCAAACCTAGCCTTGATTGCCATCCAGATATCTTTTGCTTCCTCCATGTAGTGAAAGTCTCCCATGTGATCCTCTGGAATAGCCTGAAGGAGAATGGTTCTCACTTTATTTTCTCTTTGTACTGCAAGAACCTCTTCAGCAGATTTAGGAGGAAGAATCGAAACAACACCATCAGCATCTTTGGTGTGCTTCTTCAAACTATTTCCTTTACGGACAATTTCCCAAAGATTCCAATCAATATTGGTGATCCAGTTCTGCATCTTCATCGCCCATAATTCATATTCTTCCTTCTTAAGGTAAGGAAACTTTGCATTGCTGTTGGTGAGATTGAGTTGTTGCATAGATGTGGTGTTTTGGTTGTTATTGTTGTTGTTGCTGTGAACTTCAGATTCATCGTCTGATCCAGGCATTGTTATTGTGATAGGGTGTGAGAGGGTGTAAACGTAAAGGTGTTCTTAGTAACACAGAGACTCTCACGAGGCTTTGATACCACTTGTTGAAACTTAAAGACCTTGATAGATCTTCGTGAGCTCGTGGATCGTTAGTAATGTTTATGTAATCACAAACACACTAAAAGAAAGTCTAAGTTACTTGTATTCTATAGCGGAAAACAAACACAAGTAAGAAACACGATTACTAAGAACGATTTGATCCTCTATGGATCTTTTAATTAATACTAAAAGTGTTTTTCTAAACTCATCCATAATACATAAAGACGTGTTCCTTTTATAGACAAGGAACCCTAAACAACCCTAAACCGTTTCACAAGAAACGTATAATCTAAAAACTCTCTAAGATATGCAATATCACATTCTAAATAAACTCATGCATATCCTAACTAATAACAAAATACGCGGAAACTATCAATCAGCAGAAACACATTCCGCCCAATCTATACTTCGGTAGTAACATTCTTCAGCAGAATCACAAAGCTTCAGCAGTAACCATCAGCAGTAACCATCAGCAGAATTCTTCCTTAGCAGAATTCCCAACATATATCTTGTTTAGATTTACAAGTTACATAGTTGACATTTGATGATTTGGTAAGATATGGAAGATTTGGAAAGATACACCAAATCCCTTAGCTGTCATATCCCACGGATCCAAGTCCAATGAAGGACGGATCCCTATTGTGGGATCCGTGGGATCCGTGAGCTGGATATCAACTTGCCTATAAATAGCAAGCTGATCATTTGGCTTTCTTATCACTCATATAGCTTAAACACATATATTCATTCAGTACATATCTTACTAACATCATTCATAGTTGCATTTCACTTTGATCTTTCATTTTGTAAAAGAGAGATCAAGCTTTCAAGGATCTACAGAACCGTAATCCTTTAGTTGCATTACTGTGTGATATTGTAGTTTGTTTCATACATCATATCTATCATTTGTAATCAGTAAGTGTGGTTAGTGCTTTAGTCCTCAAAGCACAAAGAGTGTAGGGAGTGGTTTTACCTTTGTAAAGAACTCGACATCTAGCTTAGTGTCGGTAAAGTAAATAGGCGACGTAAGGTTGGTTCTACCTTGTGAAAGAACCCGGTGTTTAGCTTAGTACCGGAAAAGGAAGTAAGCGACATGTAAAGGTTTTCTCCGCCTAGTAAAGGAGTTTGTTTCTTAGTGAAAGATAAACTCTCGAGTTGGAAGCTCGGGGAGTGGAGTAGGGCAAGGAAGAGAGTCCTTGTAGCCAAACCACTATAAACAACTGTATTGTGTGGTTTGATCTTTCCTCTCTTTATCTTTTGTTTACATTGTGTGATTATTTATTTGTGATTGTTTCCTTTGAATTAACATATAGTAACAAAGCAAATAAAACTTGAAAAACGGTAAAAACTATTCAACCCCCCTTCTAGTTTTCCACAATTGGCATCAGGAGCTACGTTACTTAAGATTTTTAAAATATATTGTATTTTAAAACTTAAAACGATCCATGGATTTTGAAAACTTTAAAGAAGGGCAATCTATGCAGAGACCACCTCTATTTGAACCAAATTGTTTTATTTATTGGGAAAATCGCTTTGAGACTTATGTAAAGTCAAAGGATATAGATCTATGGTATATAATAGTTGATGGTGATTACAAACCTATTAGTAATAATATTTCGGGTGGTCGGGATGAAAGAGCTTCTCTTACTCGTCACAGTGATGAGCAAAAGAAACTAATTGCCAAAAATAATGAAGCCAAAATGATGCTTTATAATGCCTTACCTAAGAAAGAATATGAAAGAGTTTTTATGTGTAAAACGGCTAAGGATATTTGGCAATCTCTTATTATCACACATCAAGGGAACTCACAAGTAAAAGATAACAAAATTGATCTTCTTGTCCAACAATACGAACAATTTGTTATCTCTGAAGATGAGACCATTGATTGTGCGTTTGCTAAGTTCAATACTATTATTACATCACTTAAAGCACTTGATGAATCTTTTTCTAGTAAGAATTTTGTCAGGAAATTTCTAAGAGCACTCCATCCGAAATGGAGAGCAAAGGTGACAGCCATTGAAGAATCTAAGGATCTCTCAAGCATGACACTGGATGAGCTCATAGGAAACCTAAAAGTTCATGAAATGATTATGGAAAAAGACTCAGAAATTGTCAAAGGCAAAAAGGAGAAGATTAAGTCTATTTCCTTGAAAGCCAAAGCCGAGTCAAGTGACGATGATGAATCTTGTTCTAACAGTGATGATGAAGAGTATGCAATGGCCGTGAGGGATTTCAAGAAATTCTTCAGGAGACGAGGAAAGTTTGTAAGACCACCTCGTGATGAAAAGAAATCCTCTCGAAAAGATCGTGACGATAAGAAAGGTAAGGTTGATAGGAAATGCTATAGGTGTGGTGACTCCAGTCACTTAATAGGAGAATGTCCAAAGCCTCCAAAGACCAAGTCTCAAAGAGCCTTCGTTAGTGGAGCTTGGAGCGATAGTGAAGGAGATGATGATGATGAGCCTAAGAACAACGAAATTGCCCTTATGGCTAATGACAAAGAAGAGGTACATTCTGATTCATACTCCTCTATAGATGATGAAACTCTAGAAGTAGAATATAACAAACTGTGTGACGTCACTTTAAAAATCATAAACAAAAACAAATTTTTGAAAACAAAGACAACACTTTTAGAAAATGAAGTATTTTGGCTTAAAGAAAAAGCAATACGAATTGAAAAAGGTAAAGATAGCAAAGAAACATGTGTGTCTTGTCAAGAACTAAAACTTGAACTAGAAACCTTAAAAAACACACAGGAAGAATTAATCAAACAAAATTCAAAGTTCAAAAAGTTTGATAAAAACGTAAGTTGTGCAGATGAAATAATGAAAACGCAAAAACTACCTCATGATAAAACAGGACTAGGCTTTATGAAACTAGGAACCTTAAGTGACCATAAGGAACAGACTGTGAATAAAACTGTTTCAACCAAGTTAGACAGTCACGGATCCGACGGATCCAATAATTTGGATCCGCCAGTTGTACCCAAGGGATCCGCGGGTACTGAGGCTGAACAGAAGGTTCACAAAGTCGACCGTTCCGAGTTTGTTAAAGTTACTAAGAAACCTAATAATAATATAACCAATAATAAACACAAACCAGCAGTATCTTTAGGAAGAGGTCAAGCTAGAAATGAATATAGAGTTAAAACGGAACAACAGAGACCTCAAATGAGTTTTCCCAAACACCCATTTCCAAAGAGTATAGTTAATCCACAACACACTTATCAAAATAATTGGAACCAAAACATGCCTAGAAACTTTCATGGTCCTAATTATATGCCGTGGAACAATTGTCCACCATTTCAGTACATAAACCATGATAATGTAATGTTTAACCCAAACGGACCCATGAGATATTGGGGACCAAATGCTTGAGTTTTTTATGAACTTAGGTATGCTTGAAAGTTGATCTTGAACCTGATGAGTGGATCAAAGATAGTGGGTGCTCAAGACACATGACGGGAAACAAAAATCTTTTCTCAACCTACCAAGTGTATGACGGAGGTAATGTCACATTCGGTAGCAAGCTTAAAAGTAAAATCATCGGAAAAGGTACAATCTCTCATGACTCTCTATCTATTGATGATGTTGCTCATGTAGATAATTTAGGATTTAATTTACTTAGTATAAGTCAATTATGCTGCAAAAAGTATAACGTCCTTTTCAGTGAAAATGGAAGTAAAATACTTAAAGATGGCATAACCGTAGGAAAAGGTGTTTTAAAGAATAATGTCTATGTTATGAAATTAGATAAAATACCTAAAGATAAGTTATGTCTTACCTCCTTGGACGAAAACTCAACTCTATGGCATCGACGCTTAGGTCATGCTAATATGAGGCTTATTCAATCTTTGTCATCCAAAGAACTCGTTAGGAACCTACCCAAGTTGAAATATGACCAACACTTTTGTGATGCTTGCAAAATTGGGAAACAAGTACATAATAGCCATAAGGCTAAAAACATGGTATCTACATCTAGATGCCTAGAATTATTACATATGGATTTGTTTGGCCCGTCGGCTATACAAAGTTATGGAGGAAATTTTTACACTTTAGTCATAGTAGATGATTACTCTAGATATACATGGACAAAAATTTTGAAAACTAAAAATGAGGCATTCGATAAATTTGAAATTCTAAGCAAGAAAATTCAAAATCAAATAGGAAGTAATATAGTATCTATTAGAACTGACCATGGTCGAGAATTTGATAATGAAATCCAATTTGGAAATTTTTGTGATAATAATGGAATTACTCATAATTTCTCGGCTCCTCGTACACCTCAATCTAATGGTGTAGTAGAACGTAAAAATAGAACAATTCAAGAAATGAGTAGAACTATGTTAAATGAACAAAACATACCTCAAAAGTTTTGGTGTCACGCTGTAGATACTTCCACATATATCCTAAATAGAGTTTTAATTAGACAATTTTTAAATAAAACTCCCTATGAAATCTATCGAGGCAAAAAGCCTACATTAGGATATTTTAGAGTTTTTGGAAGCAAGTGCTTCATTTTGAACACAAAGGATTATCTCACCAAGTTCGACCCAAAGTCGTATGAAGGTGTATTTCTTGGGTACTCACAAAACAGTAAAGCATACATAGTATTAAACAAGGAAACATCAAGAGTCGAGGAATCGTTGAACGTAACATTCAATGAAAGTCCACCTCCCTCTAAGACATCACCTTTGGTAGATGATGACTTAGTTGAAAATCAAATGGCTAATGATATAGAAAACATTGAAAATGACAATGAACCCGTAAAAGGAGAAATAGTCAATATTAAAGAAACTAAAAGTCATCCATTAGAAAACGTCATAGGAAAACTTAATGAAAGAATGTTAAGATCCAAAGCTCAAAATGAAAGCAATTATTTTTTTTTTATTTCAACGGTTGAGCCTAAAAATATAAACGAGGCAATAAAAGATGAATGTTGGGTAATTGCTATGCAAGAAGAACTAAATCAATTTATTAGAAATGATGTTTGGACATTAGTTCCTCCACCTAAAAACCAAACCATAATCGGCACCAAATGGGTCTTTAGAAATAAAATGGATGAAAATGGTATTGTATCTAGAAATAAAGCTAGGCTAGTAGCTCAAGGCTACAATCAACAAGAAGGTATAGATTACGATGAAACCTTTGCACCCGTAGCTAGACTTGAGTCTATTAGGATATTACTTGCATATGCATGTGCACATGATTTTAAGTTATTTCAAATGGATGTCAAAAGTGCTTTCTTGAACGGTTTTATAAATGAAGAAGTATATGTTGCACAACCTCCCGGCTTTGCCGACTTCGAAAAACCAAATTATGTTTTCAAACTTAAGAAAGCTTTATACGGACTTAAGCAAGCACCAAAGGCTTGGTATGATCGACTTAAGACCTTCCTAGTTGACCATAAGTATACCATGGGCCTAGTAGACAATACTCTCTTCACCAAGAAAAAGGGATCACATATTATCATAGTCCAGATATATGTGGATGACATTATATTCGGTTCAACTTGTCAAGAGTTATGCGACGATTTCTCAAAAATCATGCATGACGAGTTTGAAATGAGCATGATGGGGGAACTAAACTTTTTCTTAGGTCTCCAAATAAAACAATTAGAAGATGGGATATTCTTAAACCAATCAAAGTATATCAAAGATATGCTTAAGAAGTTTGGTCTTGAAGACTCAAAACCCATGAGAACACCCATGTCCTCCGAAACCAAACTCACAAAGGATGAAGAAAATGAATTCGTAGATTGCACTAAATATAGAGGAATGATTGGTAGTTTGCTCTATCTTACGGCTAGTAGGCCTGACATTATGTTTAGTGTTTGTCTATGTGCACGTTTTCAAGAAGATCCAAAAATGTCCCATCTTGAAGCCGTTAAACGGATATTTAGGTACATCAAAGGTTACTACACACTTAGGATTATGGTATCCCAAAGGAACGGGTGTAGAAACCATAGTGTATACCGACTCAGATCATGCTGGTGACTATGTTGATAGGAAAAGTACTAGCGGTATTTGTACTTTTGTAGGGTATTATCTCACATCATGGTTCGCTAAGAAACAAACTGCCCTCGCAATCTCAACAACAGAGGCAGAGTATGTGTCTGCAGGAAAGGCGTGTCAACAAGCACTATGGATGAAACAAGCTCTCGTCGACTATGGAATTGAACTCAACAACATTCCCATTCTTTGCGACAACAAAGGTGCTATCGATCTAAGCAAAAATCCAGTCCAACACGCTAGAACCAAACATATTGAAATACGCCATCACTTCCTTCGCGACAATGTACAGAAGGGAATCATCTCAATTGAGAAAGTTTCCTCAGAGAACAATGGTATGTGCTTAAACACATACCTTTTCTTGACCAAAACCGGACCCAAAATAACCAAAAACCCGACCAAAATGCCAAAAGATATTGTGTTTTTGCGTTTTTGTATGTGCAGGGACGGATGTCGAAGAAAAACAACAAAAGACACGGAAAATCCAGAAAACGAGCACGGGATACGGAAAAGGCTCAGAACCGGAACCGGGAAAGAAAATATGGTCAAAAAGTCAACCGAGGTCCTCCAAGTATCAAAGTTTGTCCAATTCATCCCTTAGATCATCTTTTGAAAAATGGCAGCAAAGGTCCCTCAAAATTCAGAAATTACATAAAAGGTCCCTTTCATTAAAACCTTATATCCTTAACACTTATTAAACCCGGATCCAAACTCTAAACCAACCCAACTCCCTTATCAAACCCAACCCAATCCATACTAAACCCAGCCCACAACCAAACTAACCCAGCCCAACCCTTACTCTTTGACCCATACCCGACCCAACCATACCCCAGTCAACACAACCCTGCAGTCAAATAAAAATAAATAAATAAAAAACTCACACCTAAAACCCGCGCTCCCCAAATTATCCCAACCCAATTTTACTGTAGCCACGAAGAACCCTAATTTACTGCACGCCCAATTACCTCGTACCAAATTAATTACCTCATGATTAAAAGCTTCTGGAAGGTCTGACAGCCTAGAGGGACACGTGGGAGCTAATAATTGGAGAGGCCACATCACACAATCCAATCCAAGGGCCAAGATCAAAGCGTGAAGAGCAAGACGTGATCTAAGGGTGGAAATGAGCTCAAGGAGCACACGGATTGCCAGGGTGTCGATCCTAGAAGGTTCATTCGAGCTCTATAAATAGGAGAGGATTACTCCTCATTTTCTCATGTAATTTTTAATTAATGTTATGCTGCTAGTTTAAGTTTTCATGTAATGTTTTTAGATATTGTATTCATTTTTAATTAATGAAAGTTAATTTTTTAGTTAATTCATATTTCTTCTTAAATTCTGCCTTTAAATTTCATAGTATAATTTACTTTAAAGTTGTTAATTTCCTGCTTAAAATAGTTTAGTTAATCTGTTTTCATCAATCATATAGTAGTTTGTTATTGCCTTTCTCAAAAATTTAAAAATACAAAAAAACAAAAACCAAAAAAAAAATAGAAAATAAATAAAAAAAATATTCAAAAATACCAACTCCAGGCTTCAACAAGCCTATTTACTATTGATAACAGCTTATGTAAGCTTTGTAGCCTATTGTAAGCTTGTTTGTTAGTTTATCTCTCAAAAGTCCAACACAGTCAACAAAAGTCAAACCTCAGCTTATTTAATAAGCTGAGCTTATTCAGAGGTGAAAGAAGATAAGCTAAGCAAGTTTGGGAAGTGCTCAGCCTATCTAAAGATAGGCTTCATAGGATAACTCTCTGTTCTTGCTGAGGGTGTCTTGTAAGTTCTAATTTCTTTTCTAGCTTATTTGGCTTATTTAGTTTCAGCTTATTTTTCTGCTTATTTGAGTCTGATTTCTGCTTTTTAGTTAATAATTAGTTAAGATAAATAGATTGTAGGTTAGTTTAGGATTAAAAGCAAATAGGTTTAGAGTAATTTGCAAAAGTTGATTTTAAAGTGGTGTTTGGATTATAGGTTAGTTTGATTATTACTGTTGATGTGCTATTGGGTCAAACTTGATATAGTTAAGTTAGATGTTATGTTAGGAATATAAATATTCATATGAAGGTTCGGTCACCCCGAGTATCTAATTAGCATTTATATAGCTCGTAGGCTTATATATATATTCGTTTAGTATTATTAGTAATATTAGTATTAACTTAGTCGTATTTATATTTGTGGAGTGGGTCGGGGCTTTCCCCACTGTCAGCTCACTCCACAGCCCACTAGGGGCACAAATATGTAGAAGTATAAATACCCCTTCCCACACTTGGGAAGGGTTGGAACTCTTGTCACAATTTCACATTGAATCTAATAGATCCAGATTTTCTCTCAAGAGTCTCCCTCTCTCTCTCTCTCTCTAGTTCATCTCATCTAAACCATGGATCTAATCTTCCATGAACCAAGACCACCCGAATCATCCACACAATCAAGATGGTTATTTCCTACAATTGGTATCAAGAGCCATGGTTAGGTTCGATTAATTTGATTGTGTGTCGGTTTTGATTTCTGTGGTTCGAAAATTTTCTTGTTCACTTAAATTGTTATGCATCACTGTTTGCTTGTATACATGTCTTGAGATACTGAATTGGTTTAATCTTCATGTGGGCCTCAAATGGGTTTTAATCCAATGGGTTTTTAATCCTTGAGATTCAGATCTGTTTTCTTGTGTGTTTCTTGAGCACATGTTTTTGGTTTAGTTAAACTGCTCGAATCCATGGTTCCAAATCCTGATGTGTTTTTATATTCATGTGGACCTCCAACATTTGTTTTTATGCATTTACTGTTGTGGTCATTTGTGTTAAACGGTTTTAAGAGTTGTTTTAACGGGTTTACTTTTGTGGTATTGGGCCTCACTTGTGGCATTAGGCGTTGGTTTATCATAGGACACAAGACATGTATAAGATCAAAAATTTCAGTCTCATGATATGTTCATAGTGGCTTATTTGTGGCTGAAAATACAAAAGTTCTTGGTTGCATCTTACCAGATTTCTTGGCTGTTGTGATTAGATGGGTTTGTGGCGTTATGTTCATAGCAACAGTTTTGTGTTTCATGTTATATGTTTGTGGTTGTTTTGTATCATCTTGTGAAAATCGTAGTCGGAAACTAGTCATAAAAGATAAAATGTGAAACAGATCTGGGTTTAAAAGATGGATGTTCTTGAATGCGGTTTGTGGGTATTTTTGGGAGCAGTTTGGATTGTAACCAAAAAGGGGTAAAAGACAAAAGTGTGAGAGTGACAGCTTTGACTGGTCAAACATGCGGTTTGTCCAAAACGCGGTTTGTCTTTATGTTCATGGACGCGGTTTGTCTGTATAGTCATGAACTCGGTTTGTCTATATACTCACGAACTCGGTTTGTGTTCTTACTTGTATGCGGCTTGTGTGTTGTGCACAGACGCGGCTTGTGTGTTGTGCACAGACGCGGCTTGTGTGTTTTGCACAGACGCGGCTTGTGTGTTTGCACAGACGCGGCTTGTGTGTTTTGCACAGACGCGGCTTGTGTGTTTTGCACAGATGCGGCTTGTCTGGGTTGATAAAGGTGAAAGAATAGAAGGAGATGAAGCAGTGACGAAGACACCATGACCACTAAACCATAATAACGGAAACTCTTATCGACCTCAGTTTGTATCCATTATCAATCAATCACTGCCAACACAATCCACAAACAAACACGTGGAGGTCTAGCATTGTTACGACTTGTTTCTGCTATTGCCAATTGACTGGTTACAACAGACAAACATTCTCACATATTAACAACAAAAACAAGAACCAAACCTTCATTAAGTTAAACCAAACGGTCTTTTAATTAACAAGAACAATCACATATCAACAACCTCAAACCCATATCTACCTTTCGTTAACAACTCAATTTATCTAAATCCCCTCTTCTAATCCACTGCTTATACTCCTAACGAAAATTAAATGACATACAAAAGATCTCAGTCTCGTTTTTGTTTGCCTCGAATCTCTTATGAGACATCAAGATCTTAATGATCTATGCAAATCAAAACTCAAGTCATCATTGATCATTATTTGAAGCATAACTTCAGTCCATATCCGAAAAGAAAGAAAAGATGTATAACAATCTTGTTATAATCTTTTTCTTTAGATCGTTCATAACACAAAACTCAAAGCAAAACATACACCTACCCGAGACCCCTCTAGGAACTTGAAGCCATGATATGTTCTTGATTCGGATTGCAAAGCAAATGATAACATCCTGCTCGGTTGAGTTCGTATTTGAGTGGTTCGATTTGAAGGGATTTTTTATGACGGGTGTGATTCGTTTATCCAAAGTAGGTGAATGAATTATTTGTGTTAACTGTACGCGTTTGATGTGTTAAGGATTAGGTATAAGGTTATGATGAAAGGTGGGATTAGGGTTGTGTGGTGTGGCTGTGTGAAGTATGGAGGAGGGGGGCGGATCATTAGAATGGGATTACGGTTAAGAGAAGTTAAAGGAGTAAGTGTTAAATACCCGTGTGATTAGGGTAGGATAAGTGGGCCGTGAATTGATTGAAATGTGGGCCGTAAATTTGTTTGAGGGCTTAATATGATCTGGTATTGAACATGGTAGGATTTGGTATCACATTCATCAAGATTCTTGGGTTTGGATTAACACTTTGTGTTTGGGCCGTGAATTGTTTGGTGTCTAAATCACATTCTAAATCACATTGGGCATTCTAAGTAGAAGGTTCATTTCTTGGTATTCTTATGACTGAGGAGATGTGTAAATTGATTAACTCTTAGTGTTTAAAAATAATAAACAAATGTATTCTTTGTACATGGTGTTAATTTATTTTTGCCAAATTGTTGACTAAAAGGAATGGTATTTTGGTCATTATTCTCTCGAGGATACACACGTCACGGCTGGTTATTTGGGTATATGAATGTCGATGTGATTTCTGAACTGTGGATCTGGCAGCATTTTTCTATTAGTGCCTACGACTTGAGTGAGCCTGCAATTTGATCTTTGCAATTTGTGTTATAGCTGACAAATAACGATTTGGTTAATTGCGAATTGACAAGTTGCTACTTGACTTGTTGCGACTTGACTGATTGCGATTTGACTTGTTGCGATTAGACAAACTGCGACTTGACTTGTTGCGATTTGATCAAGTTGAGATTTGACTTCTTTGACTTGAATTTTAAAGATTAGTATTGCAATTCACTCTTAGTTGTTCTTGTTGATTTCACGGTTTCTCTTGTAGATTTTAGAAAATCCCGCGAAAGTTTCGATTTCTCGGTTTAAATCTCAAGAGTTGTAAAATCCCGTGAAATTAATTTTGGAAAAGTAGGCTGGACTTGGATTTAGACATGATAAAACTTACGGGGTTTGACTACTTTTTTGGGATAAGTTTGTGCTACAAGATCGGCAGGAATTGGGAAATTATGATAACTTGGTTGGTTTGTTAATTCACGGGTTGGTGTACTTAGTGTCTCAAACTTCTCGGGGTTGGATGGATGCACGATGTTTGATGACCCTTGCTCGAGCGTATTTAAGGTGATTAGACCTGGATGTTCAAGAAGTGGATATATACAATAAAGGATGGAAGGTTGGGTATATATCACTACCTATATTTAAAGGAGTTACGTTGTTGTGCTCAATATAGGTTCTAAATCACAATTTGCAATTTAAGGTGATTAGACTTGGATGTTCACGAAGTGGATATATACAATTAAGGATGGAAGGTTGGGTATATATCACTACCTATATTTAAAGGAGTTACGTTGTTGTGCTCAATATAGGTTCTAAATCATAATTTAGTGCAAGTTTAAGTCGCGGACTTGTTCTTTATCAAGCTTCATCAAGTGATTGTTGTTTCTCAAGCTTCTAATGGGATTGTTGTTCAAGATCTTCTCAAGAGGTAGTCAGGCTTAAAGACAAGAGGTGATTTGTTTGGAGACATGTTTTAACCTTTTACTCAATTTAAAGTCATATGCATTTCATCAAGCGGTTTTGGCATATTACGAGCTTCAATGAATTGTTAATCTACTAAACCATTGATGATGAGGAAAGCAAGGGGTTACTACAAGAGAGTCTTAATCACCATCTTCGTTGTAGTAGTTTCATTTGTCTCTTTCCATGTTTTGTGCCTGACAAATTCACAAACATCACGGACTCTCAGCTTTGGCAAAAAGGTCATTTCATGTCCTTTTTGAGGGGGAGAATTATCGCAAGTTTCCTAGAAGTTCCGTCTCCAACGATGTGAACTTTAGCGGTTCTGGTTACAGCGGGTCAGATCGTATCGGTTCAGTCTCCAGCGGTTTGAATCTTAGCAGTTTCGGTTACAGCGGGTCAGATCGTAGCGATTCAGGATTCAGTGGTTCAGTCTACAGCAGTTTGATACTTACTGTTGTGCAGTTAGTTCTTGAATTTATTTCTCAGATAAATCTCAAGAACTGTAAAATCCTGTACACAGTACGACAACTATTCCACATCCAAGTAGCTGGGTCAGACAACTTTGTTTGATAGGACTGACTATGAGTCATGGGCACTTCTAAGAATTAGCGCATGTTTCTTCTCTTTTTGGGCTAGTCAACAGCACAAGATGATCACGAAGTTAATCAGGTATTCTTTATTTGTGATTGAAGTTGAATTACACGAAGGCGTCTACTTATTTTATCTTGAAGTCGGGGTTGGTTGGATGCATGACCTTCAATGATAACTTGCTTGGGCTCAAAATTTAAGTTGAAGACTTGGGTTATCTAGTTACCAGCAGTCGGGGTAACTATCACTTAAGAGTTATTGGAGTACTCAGTGTCACACGTCAATGACGTTGTCGATAATCGCAAGAGGTGTTAATGTCTCATACTTTGGTTGGGTATTGAGCACTTAGAGATTTGCTTGGAGCATTAATTCTCTACACCGTTCTTCCAACATTAGTGCAAGCTTAAGTAACAAATTTGGGGACTTCTACTTCAGTTTTCAGTATTGGTATATCGGGTTTCCTTCATCAAGTGGTCACTAATCTGTGTACAAGGTTGGTTAGTTGGACAAAGGTTTTAAAAGTTGTGATGTGATCTATAATTCTCACAAGATACTCTTAACCCAAACTGATGTTCACCAAAAATCAAAATCAGTCATGCCACATTCAATCTGTTACTGCCTCACGGTTTCTTCTTGAATTTGTAAAATCCCGAGAAAGAACTTATTTCTCGGTTTAAATCATAGATTTGTAAAATCCCGTGATGATGGACTATGCGCTCTTAACCATGATCGGGTTAAAACCATTATCAAAGTTCAGTTAAAGCATCATAAAGGGCTAGATTTGGGCATTAACCACAAGACGTGACTACGGCGTTAATTCATTATTATTTATTTGAGGCTGAAGTGAAATTTCATGGGTGCGTGTACTTAGTATCTGAAGATATCGGGGAGGTTGGATGAAGATTCTTCGAGATCCTTGTTCGAGCTTTCAATACAATGACGAGGACTTGGATATCTAGTTATTTTGTCTTTCTCTCTATTACAAAATAACTATCACTTTAAGGAGTCACGTTGTAGTGCTCAGTGTCACACGAAGTTGTGGATATCCAAGAGGTGATGTACGTCTTATACTTGATGGCTGGTTGGTTGAAGAGTATAGAGTACTTAGGGATTCGATGTTGCACGAAGTCTCTACACCGCTCTTTGTCACGCATTAGTACAAGTTTAAGTCACAAGTTCGGGTTATATTACTTCAGTATCAAGTTCATCATATTGGGTTTTCTCCATCAGTGGTCACTACATTAAGCCGACAGAATGATAATGGGGTTGGTAACGAGTTAGATGAGAGAAGAAGTAAAGAGAGAGTAATGACGTCTGTACAAGTCAGTGTAGGCCTCGCTCTTCAACATAATGACGTCTGTACACATCAGTTCAGGCCTCGTTCTTCAAAGAAAAGAAAAGTGTACGCTTGAGTGCACTTTATCTTCAAAAGAAGAGGAATCTTCTTATTTATGGCCATTCTCATCAACAAGTTTCACGCTCTTTCCGTGCTTATTCAGTCTTCAAGTGGATCGGCGTATATTGGAGTATATTTTTATTCACGTATTCAACCAAAAATTGCAGTTGACAGGCATATGCAATTTTTGAGGGGGGGAAAGGGTGAATAAACAACATGTCAGTCTTCAAGAACCGTCAAGTGGAGCTACTTACCGTTGATGGTATTCATATTCACTAGTTCAATCATCAAAAATTGCAGTTGGCAGGCATATGCAATTTTTGAGGGGGGGAAAGGGTGAATATTAATCTACATGTTAGTTGATGATTGAGAAATGGTCATACGACTCCTGAATACGTCAGTTCAGGAGTCGTGCAAACCATGTTTCTCCAACACTACTTCTTCCGTCTATCAAGGTGTTGAAGAACATGGTCATGGAATGCTAATCGACATAGTCTCATGGGTTGGTACAATCAGCAACAATGGGTTTCTAGTCAATGCTTCATGTACACATCATTAGGCTACATGTACACATCATGATGATGATTCCGATTAATCGTAACCATCATGGGGGAGAGAAATGTGTACACCAAGGACGCACAGCAGGTTCACATGATCGGGCTTAATCATATATTCCGGTATTGATAACCGCAAAGATGATCAATGGTTCAACTTGTTACCTTGGTATTTACGTTTCACTGTTACGTCATGGGCTGATTAATCGTAACCATCAGGGGAGAGAGAATGTGTACATCAAGGACGCACAACAGGTTCACGTGATCAGGGCTTAATATCCAAGGATGGATACATACTATAGATGATTAGTGGTTCAACTTGTTACTTTGGTGTTATACTTAAGACTGAAGAAGGTCGAGTCGTCAGTCTATTCTACATTCTCTGTTGGGAGTTATCATCTCATGTGTATGCTGCGGGCTGATGGGTTACATGTAAGGTTACTGGAAGGCATTGGGTAAGGTGAAGATGATTGGTATTTTGTTCCTCCACATTGGGCAATCTTGAAGAAGGTCGAGTCTACAGTCTTCTCTACATTCAAAAATGTTGAGTTCTTTTCTTACAACTTGATATTTAACTTAATCCCATGACAGTTCTTGTTTGATGAGTTGTGGAGTTAAGTTAGGTTCAAGTTGTTCTTTAGTTTAAGGTTAGGTCCAACTTGATTTTAACCTAATCTCATAACAGTTCTTGTTTGATGAGTTGTGAGGTTAAGCTGAAATCAAGTTGTTACTGGGCTTAAATTTGTGGTTTAGCTTAACCTCATGACAGTTCTTGTTTGATGAGTTGTGGGGTTAAGCTAGATTTCAGTTGAGGCTCAACTTAAACTACCGAAAAGATGCCTAAGATTTTTGACGGCGTCACTCTAGGACGGGAGTGTTAGAAGATTAAAGACGGCATGCATTTGGTTATCAAAAGACTTCTTCATATTATGGGCGTTCATCCAAAGTCTTCTTCCTATTATGGATGTTCGTCAGAGGTTGTCAGATTGGGGGAGCACTAATTAGGGGAGAGTGTTAAGCCAGAATCATTCCCTGATTGAAAGTGCTCACATTGCTCTTCAGCAAGTCAAGTGATGAATGCGGTGAAGATTCAGAATGCTGAGGAGTAATGGTTTCTGGTTCGTATCCTTGTACATATATACTTATTCATATTTTACACCATCTTGTAAATAGATATATAGAAATCCTGCAATTTGTAAATAGAGAAACGTAAAACCAGAAAAACCATAAAAATTAAAAAATTAGAAAATACCAAAAATAGTTTCACCTAGGCATGTCTTCTGTTTATCGATAACATTTACGGACTTAGAAATGTCATTCAATAATGGCACGGGTCTTTAAATGAAGCTCGAGCAGAAGTTAAAATGAATGGTTAAAACATGTCTAAAATGGCTTGCTATTACTTTAGATAGCAACCCGCGCTTCATATTGGGGAAAGCACGTCGCCAAAAAGACGGTTGTTCCTCCAACTGGGTGATGTTCACCTGGGCATGGATTACTTCATATCCATGTTTCCTGATTTGATGTACGTTTCAGTGCATCATTTCTTGTAAAAGAAGAGAAATCTTCTTAGTATAACAAATAGTTTTCATTCTATGATTCTTCTGAAAATTATTTGTGAGACACTTGGTGAATATGTGTTGTATGAAATTTGTTTATACTTGGATTATGCATAAAATTTGTCACTCAATCAACGACTACAAAACCACATGACAGTTCTTGTTTGATGAGTTGTGGGGTTAAGCTTGATTTTAGTTGAGGCTCAACTAGAATACGGGTCATTGATTGAGGGGGAGAGTGAATTCAAATTTTATATCATCAAACGGGTTTCTTGATTAATTCATGACTCTTAGAAAAGGTTTTGCAGTTAATGGGGTATTAGTTGAAGAGGATATTGCTTAAATATATCAAATGACCAAGTGTGTTAGTTGCTAGAAAGTTTAGGACATTATGTGCAATTTGCTTGTAGTATCCTAGCTTCATATAACTAGAAGGTTCATTTGTATCTCTTCGGAATCCTCGTTTAATCCCCTAGATACATTAAAACTCAAAATCTGAAAGAAGTTAGAAAACCCGATGTGTTTGATGTTCTTGAATGCTCCACTGACATTTGTATGAACTAAGTGAATGAGTTTCAAATGTTGTTTGTCTCTGCTGCTTAATGGTTGTTGATATTGTGCATATGTTCTCAGGATTCGCTTAGGTAGATTGCTATTATGTTAGAATCATGTTCCTAAGATCCTGAATTAAATATTGAAATCTGTGTGAATTGCCATGTTCATGATTGCTAATTGCTCTTCATGCTAGATAGTGGTTTGACGTAGTTCCTGATTGGGGTTTGATTATAAGATGAACTTGGTATTATAATGTGGCAAGCTGCTGAAGGGTAGCTATCTAGGAATAGTGTATCTGTATGTATGTATATCTGTGTTGATATTATTATGCAGATTCCATAGCCAAAATGAATGTACCAGTTCCCATTCTAACCATTTGATCAGACGTTCAAATTCTATTGATTGGCTCGGAATTCACCACGACAACAACATCGGCGGCAACAACAACAACAACACCGTCATCACCACCACCACCTTCAGTGAAACAAAGCAATATTTGTTCCGATCTCGCCAAGTGGGGATCTACAATTCTTGGACGTTCTTGTTGGTGGATGGATAATCGATGTTGACCAATGACTCCTTCAGAGAAGCGGATGATCACATCATCTGTGCAAAAAGGTCAAACTCATATGTGTCATAATAATCAAATATGCAAAATAAGCAGTGAATCTCCCTCTTAGATTAAGGGGGAGCATAGTATGTTCTCATCATCAGAATATATTAAATCGGACACATTTTCTCCCACATTTTCTAACTTATTTAAATCAATTGGGATCACAAATCTCAAAAGGTTTGAAATTTTTGATCGGGGGAGAGAATGTGATTTAAATATGAAACCTGATGAAAATGTGATGTTTTGGACTTAAATGTAAGCTCTCCCATATGTGCTAAACTCTTTCGTATATCGATGCACATATTGAGGGGGAGCGAATTGACAAAAAGGATTTGGCATGCATCTTATGTGAGCACGGCTCAGACTTCACAAAAGAATTGACGAAACAAAACTGTCATCTATCGAAAGGGCATATCCTGGCCGGGTAATAATTTCAAGCTGGTCTAACCAGTGATGCAAGCGTGTCTCGAAAAGGATGTGTCTGAGTAGAGTGTACCGTTTCGAGAAACTTTCTGTGGACTTGACCAGGCCGGGTAATAATTTCAAGCTAGTCTAACTAGTGATGTAAGCGTGTCTCGAATCGGTCATGTTCACTGAAAGTTGATCAATTCAAAAAGTGCGAGCTCTACCTAACATGTGCAAATTTATAAAACAATCAACCGAGCACATGTTGAGGGGGAGCATTTGAAAAATATAAAACTCTCAAGTGTTTGCAAAAATGTGTTTCAGAATCATGAACACTTGGAGAGATTTTTCAAAGATTTGGTTTGGCAATCGTGGATGAATACCAAAGACCAACCATTTTAATTAATGCATGGAGTTATAAGGATGGTTAGGTTAGGCTCAAGTTCCCACGATCCCGCCACAGCCGGAGGGATCTACCCAGGGACAATCCACTAGTTAGTGTAGAAGTCCTTAGGTATGATTAAAAAGGTGAAAAGTGGATAAGGGAAAAGTGCCGACTGAGATGGAGCTAGTACTGGAACAAACCCAACAAGGTGCTAGTCATGAAGTCTCGGTAAGCACTGAAGGGGTTGAAGAATGAAAAAAAATTGTAAAGATAAAGGGTGAAAAGAAAGAAGCCCTCCTTACAACTTAGGCAGAAACCGGGTCAATACATATGCTGTCAGAATCACTTAGTTGATTGCTGGCATTGAAGACAAAGTATCATGGACCCAGTGATACGCTGCACAACCCTCCCTAGCCACTCAAGGTCCCTCAAAGGATTCTTGTTTCAATTTTCACGGAGTTTAATACATTTCTATCGTCTTTCTCACTCCGAGTTAGATGATATTGAAAAGGTGGCAGTTCTCTCCAGCCTCCGCTCACTAAATCAAAACGCACTATAGAGTCTAGAGCCACGAGATGCATAAAAAGATCTCATAGGAACACGAATTATTTCTACACTGGGTGTTCAACATTAAGGACACCAGTTGTAAATTTAAGAGTCCTACGCAGATCTTAGCAATCTGCCAGAACATTTATGAGAGAATTTACATATGTAATTCTCAATGATTGAATGGAAATTCCTGCCAGGGTCAACATCAAGCAGCCCTGAAAGCAGGTCACTTCGGTAACTCTTTATGGATTACGCTTAGTGGTCACGGCGGTTTCTAATGGTCTACAGTCGTGGAGTGATCTCCAGCGACTCACCTAATCGTTGATGTGCTACGGTTCGATCTTAAAAAGCCCTCTGTGGGTTTTCGATTAGGAATGGTCTTGGTAAGGATTAGAGAGAGTTTTCACACTATGCTGTTAACAATCTCGAAGTCCGAACCTGTAAGTACCGGACGTTTTATTGCTAACTGTCGTATGCAGGAACATCTGGCGGTTGAAGCTGATTGCTGTTGCAGCTGTTTGTGGTTGTAGCTGATTGAGGTTGCAGCTGAATGCGGTTGTAGCTGGTTGCAGAAAAGATGCCAATCCTCTACCACATGTTCACACTACATCATCATTGTAACTCAACAATGTCATGATCAACCTAAAAGACCTTTAACACGGCTTCTGCAAACTCTGATGCTAAAGATCATGACACCAGAATAGAGTGAGCATGTCGGCTTGAAGATTATCACATCACGTGGAAACATACTACTGAAAGATGACTTGGAAACAAATGTTGGATGATAAAGTCGAAGAATACTCAAAGATCATCCAAGACGATCAAACGGTCATCAAACGTACACTGCTGAATGCACAAAGTTTCAAGACAATGAAGAATCAAAGACTACGAGCTATGACGACAACTTCAGAAGACAGAATGCTAGAATTCAAATTATTATTTCCGGGGTGACCTCCCTTAGGGGGAGATTGTTAGGAATATAAATATTCATATGAAGGTTCGGTCACCCCGAGTATCTAATTAGCATTTATATAGCTCGTAGGCTTATATATATATTCATTTAGTATTATTAGTAATATTAGTATTAACTTAGTCGTATTTATATTTGTGGAGTGGGTCGGGGCTTTCCCCACTGTCAGCTCACTCCACAGCCCACTAGGGGCACAAATATGTAGAAGTATAAATACCCCTTCCCACACTTGGGAAGGGTTGGAACTCTTGTCACAATTTCACATTGAATCTAATAGATCCAGATTTTCTCTCAAGAGTCTCCCTCTCTCTCTCTCTCTCTAGTTCATCTCATCTAAACCATGGATCTAATCTTCCATGAACCAAGACCACCCGAATCATCCACACAATCAAGATGGTTATTTCCTACATGTTAGAAGCATAGTACAGTGTGTATTAAGTGGTTTATAGCTCATTATATCTCTTTTGGCTTTTTCGTGGAATATTAAGCTCAAAACTGCCCTAACAAGCTCAGCATAAGCTGAGCTTATTTGTACCCACAATTGGACATTTTTGAGTTGAATTTAAGTGTTTAAAGTGGTGTGCAAAAGCTGTTTTAGTTTGGAGAAGTTTTAGATAGTTTTGCGCCAAAAAATCATAACCTGCTGTCACAGGGTACTTAAGTGCATATATTTTTTAGCTGCTGAACTGGATGAGATCGTAGCTTCTCTAATTAAGCTTAGGTGCTCATTTTTTGTTTATTCATAAGTCATATAGTAAGGATTGAGTTTACTATCTGGGATCCAGGTTGTGAGCTTATTTTATAGCTTAATTAGAGTCCGCAAAACAGCCCATAAAACCTGAAATGAGCTTGTGCAGTTTTTTTTATTTTCATGACCATCTTTTCTAGGCTTAATTTAGAGTAGCAATTGGTAATAGAAATTGGGCATATTAGGTTTTTAGGTAGAGTTTCATATAAGCATTGAATTTATCATCTGGGATCTGCAAAAAGTGCTTATTTGGATGCTTAAATTGGGTGTGCAAAGTAGGTATAGAGGCTGTTTGCTTTCTGACTTGGTTTTAAACTGATCAGCTGATTTTCAGCTTATTGCTTGTGCTTATTTGATCATTTTCAGTCCTATTAAGCTTCCAGTAGTTAGATTTACATATCCTGAGCTTTTCATAATTTTTGGCTTATTATAGCTTATTTTTAGCTTATTTCAAAGTGCTTATTGCTACTGTTTAGCTTATTTCTGTTAAATTGAGTACTGATTTTATTTTTACTAGGCTTCTCATTTAAAATTAGAATTACTCAGAAATTTTCAGATTTTTCCAATTAGTTTTACTATTTTTAAATCATTTAAATAGTTTTAATTAGTTTTTAATTCATAAAAAATTATTAAAAAGTCAAAAAAATATTTTTCTTTTTCCAAAAATTTTCTTTTATCAGTTTTAATATAGGAAAATTATTTTTATATTTTTAGGTTTTGAAATTTTAGAAAATCATTTTTATTTACGTTTTTAAAATTACGTCGCGTTCGTTTTTAAAATCCAATTTTCGTTTAAATGTTTAGTTTAATTGTTCTATTAGCGTAGTTTATTTGTTAATCTTGTTTGTTATTTTAATATTAGTAGTGTAATCAAAAAATCACTCACTCTTTCACATTCACTTCACGAATCACGATCCCGAATCACATATTCCATTCAATCTTCGTCGGGACAATCGACTCGGGTTTTGCATATTTCCTTTGCAATTCCTTGGACTATAATTGACTCGAATCAATTTTTGGCGCCGCTGCCGGGGAAGGTTGACGCGAATTTATGATTTTGTTTTTCGATACGTGTTTTGAAGACCCTTCCTCGGAAGTTATCGTTTTATAAAAAATACAAAAAATACAAAAAGAAAATAAATAAAACACTTTTCCAAAAGTGTTTTCAAAAATACAAAAATAAAATAAATCCTCACTTTTCTTCAAAAGTGTTGTAAACCATTCCGAAATAACAACAAAACAATCGTGAAATCATTTGATTTTCGGATTATTTTTCGATTACAACCTATACAAGTGGTTTAAGGATGGTCTTGACATTAAATTGCAGACCGAAAGAGGCGGGTTTTTAATTAGCTTCGGCAGACCTTTGCTTCTCCGCCACTCTGCGCGTAGTCGTAAAAGAAACGAATATTGATTGAGGGATCGGTACCAAAAATAAATAAAAAATTAAAAAATAAAAATCCAAAAATATTTTCATTTTCAACTTTTGTTTTTGATTTTTCTTTTTGATTTCATTTTGGTGTATGCACACCCGTTCTTCTTCTTCTAACCCTCTTCTTTCACCACTATCTAATCCCGAGCGGATTATTCGTCATAATCACCGTTCCAATTTCTCAACCGTTGAAGAAATGGACCAACACGATCAACCCCCGCAGATGGGTGTTGACAATCACAACCAAGGGCAAGCTCCCGATCGCCGCACTATGCAAGAGTTACTCCAGTGTCCCACCGTGGGATACGGAGATGCTATTGTCATACCCCCGATTCGAAATACAAATTTTAAACTCGAGACCGGTTTAATTCAACTTGTCACGGGAAATCAATTTCATGGTTTTGATCGGGAGGATCCTCACAATCACATCCGATGGTTCAATAAATTAACCTCAACACACTACCATAAGGATGTCCCTCACGAAACAATCAAATTGATGTTATTCCCATTTTCGATCGAGGGGGCGGCCCGAATTTGGCTCGAGAAAGAACCTCCTCAATCAATCCATACTTGGGAAGATCTCGTCCATAAATTCGTGAACTATTTCTTTCCACCATCTAAAATGACCAATGCTAGGAATGAAATCACAAATTTCCAGCAACGATTTGATGAGAATTTCGGTGAGGCATGGGACCGATTTAAAGATCTCCTACGGAAATGCCCACATCACGGATTCTCGGAATTGCATCAAATCGATACGTTCTACAATGCCTTAACTCAATCAGATCAGGATTCACTCAATGCAGCCGCCGGTGGCAATATCATGAGTCGAATGCCGAGAGAAATTCTTTCAATTATTGAGAACAAATCTAAGGTACCTACCTCAAGGAACAAACCGGTTGTTTCTAAGGTGAGTACCCAAGCTTCTAGCAGTGATGCTAAGATCGACAAGCTTGCAGATATGTTCCAAGCTTTCATTCTCTCATAACAAAAGAAACACTCTTCTCCGCCCGCACAAGTGAAAGCGGTGCAAGAGAATTGCGTTATATGTGGTGGTCCCCATCCTTATTATGATTGTCAAGCTACCGATAGCCAAGTTTGCAATGCTACCGTAGCAGCTGCAAGTTACAATCAAAATCAAGGATTCCGTCCTCAAGGTGAAGTTAACTACCGAGTTAGCAACCAAATGGGACCACCCGGTTTTACACCCGTTCAAAACAACCAAAACCGTTTTCCTCAAACCAATCAAGGTTACAATCAAAATCAAAGCTACAACCAAAATCATGGGAATTATAATCAAGGTTTTGTTCAAAACAACCGAGGGCCAAATCTTCCAAACAATCAAAATCAAGGATTTGTGCAAAACCCATCGCCCTCGGATGAGTTATTAAAACAATTCATTCTTCAAAACCAACAACAACAAAAGAAACAAGAGGAAATGAATAGAATGATGATTAATCAAATAACCGAATTGAACAAACGTTTAAATGATCGACCCTCGGGTTCAGGGACTACTTCTCTCCCAAGCAACACGATCGCTAACCCGAGGGGCGATGCTAAGGCGATCACGACTAGGAGCGGTGTTTCATATGATGGACCTACGGCTCCGGCTACCGATTCTTCTCTACCTCCCAAGGTAGTCGACCGTGAACCCGAGGCGACCAAGGACATGGAACCTCCTACTAACAACGGAGGAACCAAAGACGTCCAACCTCCGGTCGTCCATCCATCTGAACCAAAGAATGTTGAGCCAAAAGAAATTCCCGTCAAAGCAAACCTTCCGTATCCTTCGAGATTGAATGATCAAAAGCTCCGCGAAAAAGCTTCAAATCAAATGGAAAAATTCTTCCAAATCTTTCAAGAATTGCATTTTGATATAATCTTCGCGGATGCTTTACTTCTAATGCCTAAGTTTGTTTCCACCATCAAGAGTTTATTGAATAACAAGGAAAAATTAATTGAATTAGCAAAAACTCCTCTGAATGAAAACTGCTCAGCGGTTCTCCTTAAAAAGCTTCCGGAAAAGCTTGGAGATCCCGGAAAATTCCTAATTCCTTGTGAATTTCCGGGAATGGTTGAATGCTCCGCCTTGGCCGATCTCGGTGCAAGCATCAACCTAATGCCGTTGTCAGTATGGCAAAAGCTTTCTCTGCCCAAACTTACCCCCACTTGCATGACTCTCGAGCTTGCGGATCGTTCCATCACCCGTCCTGAAGGTGTAGCCGAGGATGTCTTTGTCAAGGTGGGGAAGTTTCATTTCCCTGCCGATTTCGTGGTAGTTGATTTTGATGCTGACCCCCGGGTTCCTCTTATTCTCGGAAGATCATTTTTGAGGACCGGGCGGGCTTTGATTGACGTGTATGGAGAAGAAATAACTCTGCTGGTTGATAATGAAAAAGTCACGTTTCAAATCAATCAGAACTCTAAACCGATAACCACTAAAAGCAACGTTGCTGTGGTTAATCAAAAATCTGATCCAGTAATTACTTCCGCAAGGAGTGATTCGATTCTTTCCAGATTTGCGGTTAAGAGTATGTCTGAAAAATGTGCCGAACTCAAAGCTATGAAAATTGCACCCGGTTCAACCAAATGGTTTAAAAGTTGTTCCGCGGATGTTAAGAGTATTCTTGATGATGATGAATCGGATTCGGAGACCACAACGGAAGAGGTGGAAAATGCTAGCTCTAAGAGCACACCACTTGTCCCACCTCCGGAGCCGGTTTATCGTGTGGATATTGTTGATTCTATCCTTTCCGACTCTTCCCATCCTTCTCCTCCGATTGAGGGAAGTGATATTCCGAGGGAAGAGCTCGAGGTGTTGTCTGATAATGCTCCAATTTCGCCGGAAATTGTTGAGACCGATAGTGATCCCGGGGAAGATGTCTCATTATTAAAAATGAAATTTGATGAACCATTATTTCCCCTGGAAGATGTTAAAGAAAAGACACCTAAATCCGTTCCAGTTGTTGATTCAAAATCAGAAGAGCAAAGTAGTGGCAGTACCACTTCTTATATTGATTCTCTTCTTGAGGAGTTCGCCGATGAACTCGCTCACATCGATCTAATCCCACCGGGGGATGAGGACGATAACTTTGATTTTGAATCTGACTTACGAGAATTGGAATTTTTGCTGAACCGTGATCCATCGAAATGTGATTCTTATCACGAGGAGTTCGCCGATGAACTCGCTCACGACGATCCACTTCCATCATATGATGATGATCTCTTTGACGTTCATGCTGATTTTAAAGAAGTTGAAAATCTTTTATACCATGCTCCATCATCTGATTCTTACACCGAGCTTAAAGATTTACAAGATGATGATGACCTCTTCGATTTTAGGGCCGATCAAACCGAATGGAGAAATCTGTTATATGGCAAACCTTATGAAAAAGGCCCTAAAATTGAATCCATAATTGAGGATGCCTCAATTTTCTCTCATGACTTATCTCCTCATTCTCTCGAGGATGATTTCTTTATTGAGTCCTCCATCGAGTACCCTGCTGAGTTTTCTTGTGAGGACAAAGTATTTAAGCCAGGCTTACTCATTGATGGTGAAATTCATCCTTTGATGAAATTGATTCTTGATACAAATTTAAAGTTTCCTGCCTCATCTAAGGAACTTTTAATTCTGGAGAAAAATGATTCCTCTCTGCTTCTTTCTATTCAAAAACTCCCATTCTGTCCGGAGTTATCTCTTCTTGAAACTTTACTATCGTTTCCAGCCGGAAACGAAGACAAAGTTTTTGACCCCGGCATCACAGCTTCTATCTTCTAAAGCCGTGGGTATCTCAATCGGAGTGGAACTTTCGTATGCTTCAATGTTTATCCAAACATCTTGAACGAAAGTCCGATTGAGATTATTTCTTCCACTTGCTCCCCCAAGGACAACTAAATTCGGGGTCGAGTCAAGCTCATGTGACTCGGTTAACAAAAACAAGCGCTTCATGGGAGGCACCCCATGCTTATCCATCTATCCTCTTATCTTATTTCTAATAAAACATGAGGAGGGATCCCCTCTTCCGTATCTTGTGTTTCGTTGTTTTCTGTGGTATGTCCAGGAATGCCCGATGATGAAGACTCTCGTGCTCGTAGTTTCCTTCACGCTACTCGAGTTTCATCATTCGCTGCTTATCCGATATCCTTAAATCTTATCGTTTACATCTATCTTTTGGCATAATTAATAAACGGCCTTAGATTTATGTAGGAGAACCCTTACCTTTAAGACATTGAGGACAATGTCTCGTTTTAGTCTGGGGGGTAATCTTTCGATTTGATTTTTGCCTTGCATTTTTGCCGTTTTCTCATGCAACCCCGTTTTTCCTCCAAAAATTGAAAAAATCCAAAAAAATGAGAAAAATATAATAAATTTTGACATTTTTGTTGACTTTCCGCTGGAGAGAGTAGGAATAAAATTCTGACTTGACCGGGCGTGTTGAGCCCTAGCTTGTTCCCTTAACCATTTATAATCTATAAGCTCGTGCTAGTCTTTTACACAAGGAGCTATAAAACGCGAATTCTTTTTAAGAATTTGCAAGTTCCCGTAATTGACTTTATATATGCATGGCTTGATTATTTGGCTAAGCATTCGCGGATCTTATTATTTAAGATTTTAAATTTGCGAAGAACGAGAAATGATAGAGTTGTTTATAAGTTAGATTGCTAAACGTAGAGTAGTTGGATCTCTTTAGAGCTCATCGAAGTTACTTGTGGCTTTTTGTTCCCATAAGCTTGTTTCACTCAAAAATAGTAATCTAGGAATAATTAAAGGTATTTTGGTTTTGGCGATAATTAGTTTCTATTTCTTCCTTAGAGAATTCTTGCTTATAAGAGTTGGGTACACATCAAGGTACTGCCAGTGTTACGGTGTAATAGACTATTCCATCTTGCCGGCTCGCAACCGATGTTGGGATTGTTATAAAAGCCGTAGGACTTGGGGTTTGGCAACACAAATAATTAATGAATAATGAATAATAATAATAATCCAAAGCCATAAAAAGTTTTCTACATCTTGCCGGTTCGCAGCCGATGTTGTAGACTTCTAATAAAGGCAGAGGAAAAATTCCAAGGTCATAATAGACTATCACATCTTGCCGGTTCGCAGCCAATGTTGTGATAGTTATAAAGGGCCAAGGACTAAATACGTTAATGTGCTTAATAATGTTAAAAATGCCAAATCTCGACTCCGGGGGTATCCTAATAAAGGCTTCTGTCTCTGGACTCGTAGATGAGTTGTTTCGGTCGCAAATAAAAGGGATATCCTCAAAATCGTGTTAAATCAGAGACCTTGATGTGGACCTCATTTTTGTATGCAACGGTTTTCGAGGGAAGGTTTAGAAACTACTTAGCGTCTAAACTAGATATCTTTATCGGATTAAAAATTATCGAAACGAGAACTTGAAGAAATTCATTTCTCACCAAAAATAAAATAAATAGAGGAAAATAGGAATTTGGGAACAAGAAGTAATACACATTTAGCTTTCATGGGTAGTGTCGGCAATCTAACTTGTAAATGACAATGATTTCGTTTTTAGGCTTAGTTTGGGGGCTCGTGAAAAATCAGGAATGACGAATTTTATCCGTATGGTCACTTCTTCATGAGTCGTGTTTCCTACTCAAAGACCCTAAAAGTTATCGTGCGATAATGATTGTCAACAAAGCCGTCACATGAATAATCAGAAAAATACAAAAATATAATAAAAGGAAAAATGGGGAGTTTTTAGAACTTAAGATTTCTCGATCACTTTTGAAAATTTTGCTACTTTTCAAAGTTAGTAAAAAGAGATTGGAAATTTTCGGTTTTAAAAACGTGTTTTTATAACATTGCATGAGGACATTGCAATAGCTTAGTCTGGGGGAATTTGGTATGTGCTTAAACACATACCTTTTCTTGACCAAAAGCGGACCCAAAATAACCAAAAACCCGACCAAAATGCCAAAAGATATTGTGTTTTTGCGTTTTTATATGTGCAGGGACTGATGTCGAAGAAAAACAACAAAAGACACGGAAAATCCAGAAAACGAGCACGGGATACGGAAAAGGCTCAGAACCGGAACCGGGAAAGAAAATATGGTCAAAAAGTCAACCGAGGTCCTCCAAGTATCAAAGTTTGTCCAATTCAGCCCTTAGATCATCTTTTGAAAAATGGCAGCAAAGGTCCCTCAAAATTCAGAAATTACATAAAAGGTCCCTTTCATTAAAACCTTATATCCTTAACACTTATTAAAACCCGGATCCAAACTCTAAACCAACCCAACTCCCTTATCAAACCCAACCCAATCCATACTAAACCCAGCCCACAACCAAACTAACCCAGCCCAACCCTTACTCTTTGACCCATACCCGACCCAACCATACCCCAGTCAACACAACCCTGCAGTCAAATAAAAATAAATAAATAAAAAACTCACACCTAAAACCCGCGCTCCCCAAATTATCCCAACCCAATTTTACTGTAGCCACGAAGAACCCTAATTTACTGCACGCCCAATTACCTCGTACCAAATTAATTACCTCATGATTAAAAGCTTCTGGAAGGTCTGACAGCCTAGAGGGACACGTGGGAGCTAATAATTGGAGAGGCCACATCACACAATCCAATCCAAGGGCCAAGATCAAAGCGTGAAGAGCAAGACGTGATCTAAGGGTGGAAATGAGCTCAAGGAGCACACGGATTGCCAGGGTGTCGATCCTAGAAGGTTCATTCGAGCTCTATAAATAGGAGAGGATTACTCCTCATTTTCTCATGTAATTTTTAATTAATGTTATGCTGCTAGTTTAAGTTTTCATGTAATGTTTTCAGATATTGTATTCATTCTTAATTAATGAAAGTTAATTTTTTTAGTTAATTCATATTTCTTCTTAAATTCTGCCTTTAAATTTCATAGTATAATTTACTTTAAAGTTGTTAATTTCCTGCTTAAAATAGTTTAGTTAATCTGTTTTCATCAATCATATAGTAGTTTGTTATTGCCTTTCTCAAAAATTTAAAAATACAAAAAAACAAAAACCAAAAAAAAAATAGAAAATAAATAAAAAAAATATTCAAAAATACCAACTCCAGGCTTCAACAAGCCTATTTACTATTGATAACAGCTTATGTAAGCTTTGTAGCCTATTGTAAGCTTGTTTGTTAGTTTATCTCTCAAAAGTTCAACACAGTCAACAAAAGTCAAACCTCAGCTTATTTAATAAGCTGAGCTTATTCAGAGGTGAAAGAAGATAAGCTAAGCAAGTTTGGGAAGTGCTCAGCCTATCTAAAGATAGGCTTCATAGGATAACTCTCTGTTCTTGCTGAGGGTGTCTTGTAAGTTCTAATTTCTTTTCTAGCTTATTTGGCTTATTTAGTGTCAGCTTATTTTTCTGCTTATTTGAGTCTGATTTCTGCTTTTTAGTTAATAATTAGTTGAGATAAATAGATTGTAGGTTAGTTTAGGATTAAAAGCAAATAGGTTTAGAGTAATTTGCAAAAGTTGATTTTAAAGTGGTGTTTGGATTATAGGTTAGTTTGATTATTACTGTTGATGTGCTATTGGGTCAAACTTGATATAGTTAAGTTAGATGTTAGAAGCATAGTACAGTGTGTATTAAGTGGTTTATAGCTCATTATATCTCTTTTGGCTTTTTCGTGGAATATTAAGCTCAAAACTGCCCTAACAAGCTCAGCATAAGCTGAGCTTATTTGTACCCAAAATTGGACATTTTTTAGTTGAATTTAAGTGTTTAAAGTGGTGTGCAAAAGCTGTTTTGGTTTGGAGAAGTTTTAGATAGTTTTGCGCCAAAAAATCATAACCTGCTGTCACAGGGTACTTAAGTGCATATATTTTTTAGCTGCTGAACTGGATGAGATCGTAGCTTCTCTAATTAAGCTTAGGTGCTCATTTTTAGTTTATTCATAAGTCATATAGTAAGGATTGAGTTTACTATCTGGGATCCAGGTTGTGAGCTTATTTTATAGCTTAATTAGAGTCCGCAAAACAGCCCATAAAACCTGAAATGAGCTTGTGCAGTTTTTTTTATTTTCATGACCATCTTTTCTAGGCTTAATTTAGAGTAGCAATTGGTAATAGAAATTGGGCATATTAGGTTTTGAGGTAGAGTTTCATTTAAGCATTGAATTTATCATCTGGGATCTGCAAAAAGTGCTTATTTGGATGCTTAAATTGGGTGTGCAAAGTAGGTATAGAGGCTGTTTGTAACACCCCAACCCAGCAAGGGTAGAAGTATCACATTAATGGCTTCATATCAAATCAAACAAAACATACATTCAATAGTAATACAAAGATTCTCAAAGGTTACAAATGAAATACTGAATACACAAGGATACAAGGGAAACAAAAGCTAATTACTAAGTCTGCAAAAGCAACTCCTTCTAATGGTCTCTACTTCAGAATAACTATCAAAGTCTTCTAAGTCCAAAGGTCTCTTCACTCATACCCAAAACCCGACATCCTGCTTATTACCTGCCGCACACGAAAAGGAAACGTGCGGCTGAGCTTAAAAAGCTCAGTGAACAGATACATATACAAAGCAAAGAATAACGAAACAGAAATATAATGAAGCACTGGAAATATCATAAGGCATAATCAAAGCAAAAGAATAGTAAGGAAGAATATAGGATAGCCATCTACCACGAGCCCAGAAACTCAAAGTCATAATCTCAACATCATAATCTCAAAGTCATAGTCTCACAATCAGAGGGGATACCTCTTAGGCAACCAGATAATATGAGGGGTGTCCTCATGTATCATAATAGTGGAGTGATCAGCTCCCAGAAATGTGAAAGGCATGTATTGCACACAGTACCAGTCACCTCAAAGTCATAACTCAAAGTCATAGTTAAATCCACTAAACATACAAATCTAGGATTGCAATCCATACGCCCCCAAACTCAAAGTCATCTCAAAATCATAATCTCAAAGTCATAATGGCCATATCATAATATAAGAGGGACGGTGTGAGAAATCACTCACCCACACATGAGTCATGCCAGTGGTGCATCACAGACATGGCCAGGTTACCTTCCTGGCTAGGTAACATAAAATGGCTCGGGTATCAAACGAAGAGTCAGGTCTCAATGTCATATCAAAGTGCATCTCAAGGTCATAATCAGAAGGTATATCTCAAAGTCATATCAAAAGGTTCATGTCAAAAGGATCATGGCAAAGGTTTAAATCATAGCTCAACATCAATGCATAGGTGAAAAGACACCCTTACTAAAAAGGGTAGAGTATCCGTACCTTAGACCGCCAGCGAAACACACAACTAGAAGCATAAGGATCGGAAATAAACTCCTTCTTCAGCGGATCTACACGAATTATTAGTTTACTTATAAGTTTCATAGTTTCTTTAATCATAAATGTTTCATTTTAATTTTCTTTCCATTTTGGGTAACTTTCCATAAATTATAAGTTTCCATATTCAGTAACTCAAGTTTCATAATGCCATTTATATAAGTTTAGGGTTCATAGTGTTAATATAGCAAGGTTCGGGGTCTAACATGTAAACGTATCATAGTCGAGGGTTAAAGGTGTCAAATTAATTAATATCTTTGGCTTATAGCGCACACATGCAAATCCCATTCTAAATCCTACGTACTACATGATATGAAAAGTTATAAAATCATGCCTTCATTCTCAATTTTCTTCTCGTTCCACAAGGTCATACCGAGACGCGACATCGACTCGAAACATGTACGGGTCACAATTACTTGGTTTTAACTCATTTAAGTTTACTTCGATCACATGGTGATGGCAAGACCCGATATTGAACTCGAATTACACAAACATATACGGATCACATTCATATAGAACCACAAAGGTTGAGTCAAACCGCGACACATATTGGCGAGACGAAACAAAGATGGTGCGAGGGGAAACTAGAAGAGGCAGCAAGCATAAAGAAACGACACTACTAAAATGACACAAACATGGTCACAAACACTCCATGAATACTTCATACAAATCGTAGAACAAGGTGTTAGGGTTTTCTAGTTTTTCTTTAGTCTCATACACGTTCGTTTAACAAGTATTATAGGGGCGTTTTGGTTGAACTAGGGACGATAAGGAGGCTGTTAAGGCGAGACACAAAAAAAAACAGGTTGTTTGTTGAGACTAAGGGTCGACAAGGAGGAGAAGTAATCGGACTCAACTTTAAACACATCCAACATATCACGACACCACACACATAAAGATTCGGGTTTTCAATTAATGCGTACCAAGTATATCTTAAGGTTCAAGTAAGGGTCAACATGACCATTTTTGGGTCGCATAGATCACAACAGGTTGTCAAGAAAACAACCGGACATGCGACTAAGATAACTCATTACGTATTCTCATTTTAATGGACAAGGTCTAAGTTTAATTTTTCCCTCATGTCATACGTGTGCATCAAATCTTATAAGTTGTACAAAATAGAACACAAAGACGATATAAAAATAGGTACCTTGTTTGTTTATACGAATGAAACAAGAAGCACAAGAGCTAAACCCACAACTTTTCGAACCGAACCCTTATTCGAATGAACCCACCCTCGATCAAAACCTTCTCGCTGCCTTCTTTCGTGCCGTAATAATACTAAGGACAACTGATCGGCCTGGAGAGATGCCGTTTTGCTTAAGACTAGTGTTTGAGGGTAAATGCCATTTTGTTTTGATCTAGCTGTTTCGAATGGAGACAATGGGAGAGAAAAAAAACGTACCAATGAAATACATGGTTGAGCGTGGGTAAAACTTGGTAAGGTTTTAATGGGTAATCAATTTAGTTAAATGAGTCGGTTATGGAGATATAATAGGCCGAGAATTGTGGGATTTAAAGACCATAAACTTCTTTCCAAATTTCAAAATTTATTTTAGACTTTTCCACTATAAGTTGTGCACAGCTTTTATTTATTTTGGACCTAGTATGATGTAACATGTTCAATGTTTGATATAAGACTTGATTCCTTCCATTCATATGTTGATTTTATGTTGCTTAGATTATGGCCTTATATTTTGACAATTCTCGTATTATATTCCAATTGGTTCAATTTAACCACGGATTATGGAATAACATTTTAGGTATTTATAATTCATAGATTATGTTTTCTAAAAGAAAAAAAAATTCAAATGATAGGGGTAATTTTGGTATTTCAACTGAATGAAAAATGAGGGTTTTACAACTCTTCCCCTCTAAAAGAAAATTTTTGTCCTCGAAAATTAAAGTGAAACGAAACGGAAAGCACAACGGGCTGTGAACAGAAATGTGAATGACTTGTTTCTCATGACTTTATTTTGTCGATCAAATAGCTTCGGTTTCCTCAGAAAAGGCATACCATATGAATCCAAGTAAAAAAATAATAATATACCGAACGTAACAGATGATAATTGTATTCTCTCCGAAGACATACAAGGAATACGAAGGATTTGACGGATATATCGTCCGTTGAATTGATTAGGCGAATCAGGTGAGAATATCTCGAATTGTAGCAAACATGAGGGTGATACAATTGTTTAACTCTTCAGATTTCAAATATTCTCGTCTTTAATATGACCTTTCAAAGGTATTCTCATAACAGACAGGTCTTGTTTTCTCAGAATCCAAAATCTCATATCTTAATTCATAACAGATCATCATGAACAGATTCATCGAATGTGAGACGAATATATAGCAAAACATAGGTGTACTCCTTCATATGGACACTGGAATATATGCAATGAAAGATGATTCAATCGATAATATCGGACGGTAGAAAGTTCTACAACGAACCTAAGATCGTTACCAAAATACAGAGGTCAACAAACATATATCGAGGATCCAAACATATCAAATCGTACGGCGATAAGGCAGATCAAACGTATGGGTCGAAAGAACCTAAAGTCTTACTATTCGCAAATAGTCGCCAACGGATAACAGAAATCTAGGCTTCTCTAAGGCACTCCTCAAGATATCCTATGATCACAATAAGTGCACATTATATGATGTAAGTATTATCACGTTGGCCAGACGTCATAATACTGGCATCATATAAATATGCCCTCATGATGGTCATACTTTATCTCAAATCGTAATCAAAACCACCTATCTTAATCCACCTAGTACTTCTACAGTCTCATAGATCAACAAAATCAATTGCCATAGTCAAAAAGAAAAACAAAACTATTCGTAAGAGTATCAAAATCCCAGATTGCTTAGCAGAAGTGAGGTACGCCGTCACGAGCATCATATCTTCTACAATTCGCCAAATCCTCCCAAAACAAAGCCATCACCGAACATACAAAAAGATAAATATGAACTGAAATGCTTCAAGGGAGCTTAAATCTTAAGAGGTTCTTATTATGATATAACGAAACTTAAGAGGGTCAACGGAAATGAAAGTTAGCCGTCAGAACTTCGGCCTTCATAGAATCAATTCTTCCAAGCATAAAGGGTCTATTTCAAATTTTCGTTCGTTCAACACATCCAATCTCCTCAAGTCCGGTTAATCTGTCTTCGTCTGTCCATCAGCCGGGAAGTGAAACCAAGATTGGGAACTTGTGTCTGGTTCGTCGAGCCTCCTGCAGTTCTTCTTGGAATGCGATGGAGTAATGTGGATTTCTGCCACGATCTTTAAATCTCTTCATCATCCAGTCTGCTTCCGCTCTCAATTCATCTTAGTACAACCAAGATGAATAGGGAAGTGAGACTGCATGTCTTCATCAGCTCCAGGTTCGCGATCTTGACCAGAATTTCTTCTTGTGCATCGCCAACACTTCTGTCTTGAAAGGAATGTCTTCACTCTTCGGGGTAGCCTCCGCAGTTATCAACAATATCAATCTCCCAGAATGTACAAATGATCGTCAAATTTCTAACAAGGTGCAAAAATGATTTTCATGTTCTTCCTCGTCTCTGAATGTACCATTAAGTCATACAATGACCATATGCCCAGTACTCATAAGAAAATATCATCTATCAAATTTACCAAGATCGTCAGAGCTTTAGCTAATACTATTAGCGTCACTAACCGTCATAGCAGTCGTTTATGAATACGGAAGGCGATTTCAAGAATAAGATCAATTCATCTGAAAGGAAAAACTTTGCGCTCTGAATTTAAACAAACATATAGTCGTCTCAGGGTGGAGGAATATTGGTTCCTAACAGTATTACGATTCAGCTTCCAGAATTCAATACATATCTCCTGTCATCATTCTTCTTTATTGCGAACAAAACTGAATTACGCCAAGAGAATGCACTTAAGCAAACTTACTTTACACTCCGGTGGGAAACTTGGTGGTTCAATCAGAAATCGTGTTTCAGAGAATTCAGGGTGCCCAGTAGCGTTCAATACAAGGTTCATGCTCAGACGATTCAAGTGCCAAATAGCTCCCAAGATAAGGTTCATTCATTAGCGTACGAAATGGGTTCTAGGAAAACTTCATACACGCTAAACTAACACAAGAGACTCCAGAGTAATAGTGATAGCAGAGGGTTTATCAATCGGTAATCATGGTAGGGAGTTCAAAATTGTTGCAAACGTTAAAGGTGAGACATAGAAGGGAAATTGTCCATATTTGAATGCTCAATCAGCCGATTCCTTGTCAGAATAAAATTGAAGTTAACTATCCCAAGATAGACGGATCACAAATCAAATCTTTATCATTTAAAAGTGAGAGAGAAAAGATTCTTATCCTCGTGGTTACACACCACAAGGCTTCTTATAAGGACAGAGATGGGTGAAACGAAATCAAATAGTGTCGGAAGATTTTTAGATACTTATCAAAAGCAAGAGACAAATAACCAAAACATATCCAATACGTCATCGCCATGAAGGTTCTCAGAATGCCCGAATAGGCATCAAAGTGATTAACAAAATGATCAGAGTGCAACGTGGGCCTTTATCAAAATGATTAATGAAAGAAATCTGAAGATAAGGATCCAAACAGTGTCAGCAATTATTATGAAATTTCTCAATGCCTTCCAAATTTAATCAGGTTCAAATCTTAGGTGGTGCAAAACATAAGCTTTCGCTTTCCAAAAGTGATATCAACAGGATCTAACCAAAAGCAAGGCACGAATCAGAGTGATGCGGAAGCAAAGATACTTAAACGAATGCCTTATGGTCTACCCATTCCTCACAGGTCAAAACTTAGGTTCCTATAGGGAAATCTTAAAGCAAAATTTTCAAAGGTTATCTTACGAGCGCCTACAGGGGAAAACTTAGTGGTCCTAACTTACACAGGTCAAGGGTAATGTATTACGAATCGTAGCCTGTCGCTCTGATACCATAATTGTAACACCCCAACCCAGCAAGGGTAGAAGTATCACATTAATGGCTTCATATCAGATCAAACAAAACATACATTCAATAGTAATACAAAGATTCTCAAAGGTTACAAATGAAATACTGAATACACAAGGATACAAGGGAAACAAAAGCTAATTACTAAGTCTGCAAAAGCAACTCCTTCTAATGGTCTCTACTTCAGAATAACTATCAAAGTCTTCTAAGTCCAAAGGTCTCTTCACTCATACCCAAAACCCGACGTCCTGCTTATTACCTGCCGCACACGAAAAGGAAACGTGCGGCTGAGCTTAAAAAGCTCCGTGAACAGATACATATACAAAGCAAAGAATAACGAAACAGAAATATAATGAAGCACTGGAAATATCATAAGGCATAATCAAAGCAAAAGAATAGTAAGGAAGAATATAGGATAGCCATCTACCACGAGCCCAGAAACTCAAAGTCATAATCTCAACATCATAATCTCAAAGTCATAGTCTCACAATCAGAGGGGATACCTCTTAGGCAACCAGATAATATGAGGGGTGTCCTCATGTATCATAATAGTGGAGTGATCAGCTCCCAGAAATGTGAAAGGCATGTATTGCACACAGTACCAGTCACCTCAAAGTCATAACTCAAAGTCATAGTTAAATCCACTAAACATACAAATCTAGGATTGCAATCCATACGCCCCCAAACTCAAAGTCATCTCAAAATCATAATCTCAAAGTCATAATGGCCATATCATAATATAAGAGGGACGGTGTGAGAAATCACTCACCCACACATGAGTCATGCCAGTGGTGCATCACAGACATGGCCAGGTTACCTTCCTGGCTAGGTAACATAAAATGGCTCGGGTATCAAACTAAGAGTCAGGTCTCAATGTCATATCAAAGTGCATCTCAAGGTCATAATCAGAAGGTATATCTCAAATTCATATCAAAAGGTTCATGTCAAAAGGATCATGGAAAAGGTTTAAATCATAGCTCAACATCAATGCATAGGTGAAAAGACACCCTTACTAAAAAGGGTAGAGTATCCGTACCTTAGACCGCCAGCGAAACACACAACTAGAAGCATAAGGATCGGAAATAAACTCCTTCTTCAGCGGATCTACACGAATTATTAGTTTACTTATAAGTTTCATAGTTTCTTTAATCATAAATGTTTCATTTTAATTTTCTTTCCATTTTGGGTAACTTTCCATAAATTATAAGTTTCCATATTTAGTAACTCAAGGTTCATAATGCCATTTATATAAGTTTAGGGTTCATAGTGTTAATATAGCAAGGTTCGGGGTCTAACATGTAAACGTATCATAGTCGAGGGTTAAAGGTGTCAAATTAATTAATATCTTTGGCTTATAGCGCACACATGCAAATCCCATTCTAAATCCTACGTACTACATGATATGAAAAGTTATAAAATGATTCCTTCATTCTCAATTTTCTTCTCGTTCCACAAGGTCATACCGAGACGCGACATCGACTCGAAACATGTACGGGTCACAATTACTTGGTTTTAACTCATTTAAGTTTACTTCGATCACATGGTGATGGCAAGACCCGATATTGAACTCAAATTACACAAACATATACGGATCACATTCATATAGAACCACAAAGGTTGAGTCAAACCGCGACACTATTGGCGAGACGAAACAAAGATGGTGCGAGGGGAAACTAGAAGAGGCAGCAAGCATAAAGAAACGACACTACTAAAATGACACAAACATGGTCACAAACACTCCATGAATACTTCATACAAATCGTAGAACAAGGTGTTAGGGTTTTCTAGTTTCTCTTTAGTCTCATACACGTTCGTTTAACAAGTATTATAGGGGCGTTTTGGTTGAACTAGGGACGATAAGGAGGCTGTTAAGGCGAGACACAAAAAAAACAGGTTGTTTGTTGAGACTAAGGGTCAACAAGGAGGAGAAGTAATCGGACTCAACTTTAAACACATCCAACATATCATGACACCACACACATAAAGATTCGGGTTTTCAATTAATGCGTACCAAGTATATCTTAAGGTTCAAGTAAGGGTCAACATGACCATTTTTGGGTCGCATAGATCACAACAGGTTGTCAAGAAAACAACCGGACATACGACTAAGATAACTCATTACGTATTCTCATTTTAATGGACAAGGTCTAAGTTTAATTTTTCCCTCATGTCATACGTGTGCATCAAATCTTATAAGTTGTACAAAATAGAACACAAAGACGATATAAAAATAGGTACCTTGTTGGTTTATACGAATGAAACAAGAAGCACAAGAGCTAAACCCACAACTTTTCGAACCGAACCCTTATTCGAATGAACCCACCCTCGATCAAAACCTTCTCGCTGCCTTCTTTCGTGCCGTAATAATACTAAGGACAACTGATCGGCCTGGAGAGATGCCGTTTTGCTTAAGACTAGTGTTTGAGGGTAAATGCCATTTTGTTTTGATCTAGCTGTTTCGAATGGAGACAATGGGAGAGAAAAAAAAAACGTACCAATGAAATACATGGTGGAGCGTGGGTAAAACTTGGTAAGGTTTTAATGGGTAATCAATTTAGTTAAATGAGTCGGTTATGGAGATATAATAGGCCGAGAATTGTGGGATTTAAAGACCATAAACTTCTTTCCAAATTTCAAAATTTATTTTAGACTTTTCCACTATAAGTTGTGCACAACTTTTATTTATTTTGGACCTAGTATGATGTAACATGTTCAATGTTTGATATAAGACTTAATTCCTTCCATTCATATGTTGATTTTATGTTGCTTAGATTATGGCCTTATATTTTGACAATTCTCGTATTATATTCCAATTGGTTCAATTTAACCACGGATTATGGAATAACATTTTAGGTATTTATAATTCATAGATTATGTTTTCTAAAAGAAAAAAAAAATTCAAATGATAGGGGTAATTTTGGTATTTCAACTGAATGAAAAATGAGGGTTTTACACTGTTTGCTTTCTGACTTGGTTTTAAACTGATCAGCTGATTTTCAGCTTATTGCTTGTGCTTATTTGACCATTTTCAGTCCTATAAAGCTTCCAGTAGTTAGATTTACATATCCTGAGCTTTTCATAATTTTTGGCTTATTATAGCTTATTTTTAGCTTATTTCAAAGTGCTTATTGCTACTGTTTAGCTTATTTCTGTTAAATTGAGTACTGATTTTATTTTTACTAGGCTTCTCATTTAAAATTAGAATTACTCAGAAATTTTTAGATTTTTCCAATTATTTTTAATATTTTTAAATCATTTAAATTATTTTAATTAGTTTTTAATTCATAAAAAATTATTAAAAAGTCAAAAAAATATTTTTCTTTTTCCAAAAATTTTCTTTTATCATTTTTAATATAAGAAAATTATTTTTATATTTTTAGGTTTTGAAATTTTAGAAAATCATTTTTATTCACGTTTTTAAAATTACGTCGCGTTCCTTTTTAAAATCCAATTTTCGTTTAAATGTTTAGTTTAATTGTTCTATTAGCGTAGTTTATTTGTTAATCTTGTTTGTTTTTTTAATATTAGTAGTGTAATCCAAAAAAAAATCACTCACTTTTTCACATTCACTTCACGAATCACGATCCCGAATCACATATTCCATTCAATCTTCGTCGGGACAATCGACTCGGGTTTTGCATATTTTCTTTGCAATTCCTTGAACTATAATTGACTCGAATCAAACAACATTGCCGATATTCTCACAAAACCACTTAAACGAGAACCTTTCAACTATCTTAGACTTGGATTAGGATTAATGGAACCTAGTGATTAGGTAAAACATTAGTGTAAATATTAGTTTAATCACACTCGACACTAAACAAAAAATTGTGTTCTGTTCCGCGGATCCAATCGATAACAAGGACGGATCCTTTGTTTTGGATCCGACGGATCCGTCGCATGCACAGTCAAGTTTATTATTAAATAAAAAAGAACAAGTACTATTCATTCCTCACTCCAAAACATATCACCCTACTGTATTCGACACACACTCAATCTCCATTACAATTTAGACCATTTTCTTCCACAAATTTGTGCTTCTAACACCACTGTAAGTATTCTTATCATATTTATACTCCTGATCTGCGTCTAGGATTTCTATTTCATGCACAAAACCAAAACTTGGGGTATATGCATAATTTTTGATAAATCATGAAGCATGTTTACTGCATTACACTCAAAAACTTGTTTTTCTTAGTTAGGAATTACATCTCATAGCACATTGTCTTAAATTAACAAAAACCCCTTGAAAATTTTCTTACTAAAACCTTCTAACGACTAGGTAAAATGATCTTTTTGAACATTGTTCATACAAATGCAAAAACGTTATCTTTTAGACATCACTTGCATAATGTCTCTTGAATGCTAAAGGGAATACATAATTAATATGTATTTTCGGGTACATTCAACCGTAGCTACATTGAAATAGGAGCGTTTGGGTTATCTCTTGTTTTTACACAAAACTTGCATAAACTAAATTTTCATGCATCAAAAAGGGTCGAGATAACCGCACCTCCACATTGTCCCCATGTAGGCACACACTAGAAATTTTACACTTAATTTGATCATTTCAACTAAAACTATGTAATTTTTGTACTTAGGAAAATCATGCCTCCCGCAACCAACTACGATCACAAAAGAACCGTTAACTACTTACCCGAAGTCCACAAAACCAAAGGTCTAACCAATGCCCAAATCGAAATTTTCAAAGCTTTAGAGAAAAAGTATGTCCATGAGGGTAGAGTCGTAGATTCCTCGTTCTATGAAGGAACACAACTTAGGGAACAATTAGCCGCAATACGATTTGATACTCTTTTGGATATAGATGAACCAATCGTCCCTAGGTTCATTCTTGAGTTCTATGCTAGTATAGGTCTTAGTTCATGTGACCAAGGTTTCTTAAGTCTTCAGTTTAATTTAAATGGAAATTTTGTCAACATCCCTCTTGATCGATTTGGTGAGGTCTTGGGCATTCCAAGTCAAGGGACATGTATTTACTCGGACAAATGGTCCTTAACAATCTTAGAATCTAATCTCGATAGGACGGCATCATATGTCACTCCTCTCGCATCAAAAGAAGTGATTAGGGAACATCTCTTCATTCCTAAGAACAACCCCACAAGGATGTATCGTGGTCGCGAAGTTGCTAGAGATCCATTTGCAATGGAGCTAAATGAACTCAAACCCGAATTCAAGAAAATGGAAGAGGTCTTAAGGGCTAATGTGATGTGCACCATAGGAAACCGTGATCACATCAATGCTTGTTTGTGTCATATGATGTACAACATCTCTACTCGTCAACCCTTCAATCTTGCTTATTATGTTGCCAAAAGAATGTCTGACATTCCGGTTCAAAGCAAGATGGCAATGCCTTATGGAATGCTCTTAACCCGCCTTTATAGAGCCTTTGCACCCGCCCATCCAAACCCGTTAGGTTTTGTTCCGGAATACAATGAAATTGAACATACCTTTGTTCCTTTGAGTGACTTTAGGGTTAGTGTTGATAAAGGTAAACGTCCTCGTGTACCAACTTCATCCTCATCATCTTCAATGAGTGAAGATGATGGTTTGCCAAATTCTAGAATTCCTCCACCCGAATACTTGAGCCATCTTCCTCCAATTCCAAATGAATCCGCTGAGTATCGAAACATTAAAGGAATGGTAAAGAATCTTGGTCGTTGGATGATGAAATTGCACAAAGGAATGAAGAAGTTGAAGAAGAAGCTTAGTTAAAGGAGTGTTTGGATTTGAACAATGTTAGACTATGTGATGTTAAACTTCTATGTGTCTCGACTTTATCTGATAATACTTATTATGTATGTGTAATAACTAACATTTGCAGGTAGATAACCCTCATGGTTATCAATTTTCCGGGTTATAGCCTATGTTTGGCATAACACCTAAAACGGTAAGTTTCTAAGAACGGATTAAACTATGTTCAATCGTGTGTTAATATTGTCATATTTAGTTGTTTTGCTATACATATTAGATGTTAAGTAAGGTCTAAGTGAATTTTCGGGTTTTCGTCGAAAAGCGAAAAATATGACAAGTCTTCTGTTTAGTTTAGAAATTTAGCACACGGATCCGGCGGATCCCAAACTTTGGCTCCGCCAAAGCTTATCGTTGGTTCCGCCATCCGCCTACCTGCGGATTCGGCGGATCCCGAACTTTGGATCCGCATTTGCTACAACTTGGATCCGCAGGTTCCCCAGTAAAATTCTAAAACTTTTTCGACTAATCTTGATTCTTAAATCTTAGTGTTTAGTATCATTTAGAATTCATTCACTGATCATAATTCATCTTAGAATCATTTAGGAATTCTTAGAAACTTAGGAACAAAATTTCCCACGAAAATTTAAATTTTTGAATTTTAGGTGTGAGTTACCAAACTGATACAAAGAAGGAACCCTTTTTAGGAATCCGTCAAATCCGTAGAAATATCAAATCATAAGATTTTCCACTATCCCCTTGTATTTACTGCAAATCCACAACACATTACTCAACCCAAGCTCAATGGATTGACTTCCTTGATATGACCTGCACAAATTTTTGTTCCAAATAATTAGAAACCAACATTCTCTATTGGATTCACATCAAATCCAAACACACAGACTCGCAAACCTTCTGTCTATAAATTAGCACTTTAGGATCTTCAATTCACATCACAACCATTTCTTCTCCTGTACATTTTAGCTATCATACTTCACCAAAAAGTCTCAATGACAAAATCAAACAACTCCTCCACATCCAAGCCACTAAAAAGAACAGCCCGTATTAGTGTGAAACCTTGTTGTTTCATCAACATCTACAATTCATCCTCTGAAGAATCATCACCACTAAACATATCCTCACCCATTGCTAGTGAAAACTTCCTTACTTTAACCACTCCAACTCCCTCACATGTAGTTATAAAAACACCACCTCCTACCATTACTCCTGTAGCAACCACACCACCACCCGCTCCCGCTCCATCACAGTCTGAGAAGTCTGCATCATCACCATCCTCACCAAAACTCCAACCCATGGAACTCTTTAGGACACCACCAACATCTCCACAACCATATCTTGAAGAATTAGAAGATCTTCCACCTACATCAACCAATCCTCCACCAATAAGTCTTGAAAACTTAGAACCTATGCTATTTCATCCTCTCCATCCGGAGATTCATGGTCCTCTATACCGTGAAGTACCACAATCTCATCCCCAAATACCACCACTTTCACCAACTTCAACACTCATTGCCATAGATGAGGCGATGTGGAGCAACATTCCTCAAACACAAGAGGAGATAAGTGCGGAGTTAACACAACTCTATACTCTCTCGGGTATGGTTGACCATCGCCTTCATGAAACCATAGACATTCAAAACATTCTTATGAACTCCCTCCAAACACCACAACAACCATCAAACAACAACAACAACCAACCACCATCACCACCACCACCACAAAACTTGGAGCCTAGTCTTCCTCCCGGCTTTTCAAGTCATGATTGCGCACATTGTGAGAGAACGGCTCACTTGGCCCAAAGGACCAACATCTTGGTCCATGAGCTTCAAAATGAGATGAGGTTCATCTTGAACCATGTTCTTGAACGTTTAAACGCCATCTCTCATCCTTCTCAATAGGAGCTTTCTAGACTAGTTGTTAGGACCTTTTGGATTGTTGCTTTAGGACTTTTTATTTCTTTCTAGGATGTCTTTTTATTGTACTTGTATCATCATTTCATCATTGTGACTTTTGTCATAAAATTTTCAATATCTATGAATGTGATGTTTTATGCTTATGAGTGATCAACATATTGCATATTATCATTATCATTGTGAACTAACATCATTATATAGCCTATATTATACCTTGATTATGATTGCTTTAGGTACAAATAATGATCAGACACTTAGTTTGACTTTTAAAAGTCAAAACATATTGAAAGGCTTGTTTGGAAGAATACTTCACAAGCATTCTACTTCTTCATTGAAGTCATTCATTACTAACACTTCATTTGCAGCATATCATACCCTTCATAGTATACGTTGGTACTCGAGAAGTGAGGAGTATACATCGAGGGGGAGCATTTCATATACTAACCGTTCGTTTTGTAGATTCATGCATCATTTCCTTGATTCCTCCATCTAGGGGGAGTATAAAACAAGGGGGAGCTTTAAAGTTCTCAAAATCGCATTCCGCTACGCTACTCTTTTTGTTTCGACAAAAAGGGGGAGAAAGGACTAAGTTTGCATTAACTGTGATTCATCACAGTATATACATTTTTACAAAACTTTTCTTTAATAAACAAACTTAATATATATTTTTAAGAACTTATACTATATTTATTTTCTTGCTCAAAAATATACCTTATGTTTTGTCATCAACAAAAAGGGGGAGATTGTTAATACAAATATCGTCTCAAAAACGTTATTTATATTCTTTGATCTTTTCTTAGTTTTGTTAATGACAAATAAAAGGAATATCTTTTAGCAAATAATAAATACTAGCTTAAGTCTCTTAAGTACACATTTTACACTTCACATAATAACCAAGAATTACAAGTTTGCTTATTTAGTAACTTGTTTCCTTAAAAGGAAACTTTAATTCTAAAATCATTCCATGACATCATTACATACATCACATATGATATCTTTGTTAGATCTTGATATATCTTGTTTAGATTTACAAGTTACATAGTTGACATTTGATGATTTGGTAAGATATGGAAGATTTGGAAAGATACACCAAATCCCTTAGCTGTCATATCCCACGGATCCAAGTCCAATGAAGGACGGATCCCTATTGTGGGATCCGTGGGATCCGTGAGCTGGATATCAGCTTGCCTATAAATAGCAAGCTGATCATTTGGCTTTCTTATCACTCATATAGCTTAAACACATATATTCATTCAGTACATATCTTACTAACATAATTCATAGTTGCATTTCACTTTGATCTTTCATTTTGTAGAAGAGAGATCAAGCTTTCAAGGATCTACAGAACCGTAATCCTTTAGTTGCATTACTGTGTGATATTGTAGTTTGTTTCACACATCATATCTATCATTTGTAATTAGTAAGTGTGGTTAGTGCTTTAGTCCTCAAAGCACAAAGAGTGTAGGGAGTGGTTGTACCCTTGTAAAGAACTCGACATCTAGCTTAGTGTCGGTAAAGTAAATAGGCGACGTCAGGTTGGTTCTACCTTGTGAAAGAACCCGGTGTTTAGCTTAGTATCGGAAAAGGAAGTAAGCGACGTGTAAAGGTTTTCTCCGCCTAGTAAAGGAGTTTGTTTCTTAGTGAAAGATAAACTCTCGAGTTGGAAGCTCGGGGAGTGGAGTAGGGCAAGGAAGAGAGTCCTTGTAGCCGAACCACTATAAACAACTGTGTTGTGTGGTTTGATCTTTCCTCTCTTTATCTTTTGTTTACATTGTGTGATTATTTATTTGTGATTATTTCCTTTGAATTAACATATAGTAACAAAGCAAATAAAACTTGAAAAACGGTAAAAACTATTCAACCCCCCTTCTAGTTTTCCACACAAACCACTACAGTGGATGCCCTAATCTCTCGCTTTTAGACTTAGGGATTGTTTGGCGAAACTTATGAATTGGGCTTATACTTAGATTATACAAGCAACTTATGGCTCCATAAGCTCTTAAGTCCATGTTAAGTGTTTGGATTAACTTATGTTTAATAAGCTCAAGTGTTTGCTTTAGTTTACGTGGAAAAGGAGCCGATGAAAATAAAAACCAAAATGAGAAAAAAGAGAAGAAGTTCTAGCCACACAATTTGAATAAGAGAGAGAATTTTAGGGGAGATGCATTTACTTTTGTATGTGCATCTGAAATGTGTAACTACGGCTTCTTCTCACTCCTCTCATTTTAATTTTTTTTTTCTCATTTGATTCCAACCTCTAGTTTACATTGGTAAATGACTAAAAAAGACATGGGTTGAAAAAAAAATGATAGATTTTGTATATAATTGATGGTACAATTCTAATTTACAAAAGAGCATGACCCATTAAAAAAGCCATATTTTTTGGGCTTATCAAAACACTCTTTATATAAGCTCATAAGTGATCAACTCATATAAGATGAACCAAATACTTAGTTGTCATTTGTTTTTTCAGAGCTTTTACCTCTTCATCTGCAAACCATGTCTGCAAAAGAAGAGGCACATCTAAAGTCTTCATCTGCATGGTAGAAGACTGTTTGTTTTTTGTGCTATTGAAGTACTTCTTATTTTTTTTCTTTTTTTAACTATTGTTTTGTGATTCGAGAACATAAACCCTTTTTTCAAATGATACTAAAATGTTGAGTGTGAAATAAGCAATCGCTTAAAAAATATCAGAAACGTGAAAAAAAACGTATAAAAAGTAACAAAAACGTTAAAAACGGTCGAAAATGTAAAAAAATGGGCGAAAACGTAAAAAAGGGACGAAAACGGACTGAACGTAAAAAAAACAGACGAAAACGTAAAAAAAAGGGGCAAAAACGTAAAAAAGGGTCGAAAACATAAGAAAACGGACGAAAACGTAAGAAAACGAACGAAAACGTAAAAAAAGTGACCAAAAATAAAAAATAAAAATTGTCGAAAACGTAAAGAAACGGACGAAAACGTAAAAACGGTCGAAAACGTAAAAAACGGTCTAAAACGGTCTAAAACGTAAAAAAACATACAAAAACGTAAAAAACTGACGAAAACGTAAAAAACTGACGAAAACGTAAAAAACGGACGAAAACGTATAAAAACTGACGAAAACGTACAAAAACGGATATTGAGAAGGAGATGTAGGATTGTAGGGTTTGTGAAAGAAGAGGTAAAAAGTGAAAGATAATGTCTGAAATTTAGAAGAGGAAAGAAGTGAAAAGAAACACTTATGTCTGCAAAAAAACAAACATAAACCTCTGCCCTCCCGCAGACAAAAGAAGTGAAAAGAGGGAAAAAGTGCTTATTGGAAAAAAAACAAACGACACCTTAGTTTACGCTTATTTGAACCATATAAGCTAATAATCTAATAAACCCATTATGTAAGCTTAGCCAAACACTCTTAGATTTATATTTGCTAAGCAGTTTATAACTTATAGATAATAAGCTCATATTAAGTATTTGAATAGCTTATTATAATTAGATAATAAGCTCATATTTAGTATTTAATAACTTATTATAATTAAAGTGGTAAAATACACAAAAAGTGCATGAATATATAAAATTGTATATGTTATATCAAAAATCATGTTATGAAGATCGCAATCTTTATTGTATACAATCTTTAAATAACAATTGAAGACTTTGCAAGATCGAAGATCGAAGTATGATCGGAGTATAAGCGTACATCACTATCAATCGGGATCCTACTATGAAACCAATTTTTGTTTTTGAACAAATTTTTAAAAAATAAATTAGGCCATGTGGAACTTTGACCCATATATTGTTACTCATACCCATGACCCTTAATTATGGATTATGATTTTGAAGCGGGAAAATAAACAGGTTATCATCTCGAGTTGAAGAGGGTTATAACGTCATATTTCTTTTGTAAAGAATTTGTTTATGTGACAATCAAAACATGAAATAATTCTATGATATTGAATATTGTAAAACATCATCATTAGATACCCTTCCAATTGTTGACAAATTGCTGGAAGGTGAATTTCAGAAAAAGACCTTTGGTCTATTGGTATGTGAGTTGCCCACCAACCTAGAGGTTGTGGGTTCAAGCCTTACTGAAGGCATTTGTGAGATATATTGTGAGACAGGTGCATAGGTGTGAAAAAATTAAAAAGGGAACGTATAAAGCGTGTGCCAATAAAAGGGATTTTCTAACATGTGCCCTAAGAGCACATGTAAGCACACCAAAAAGACGGCGGGTCCCATGAAAAAGGACGTCGAAAATCCCCCAATAAAATTCAAAAATGTTTCTCATGGCGATCATGAGATGTTGTATAGCATGTAAACAATGTAATCAGATATTATTACAGCAAAAGAAAAACTACATATAACAAATTGAATTAACTTAAACAAAAGGGTAAAAAACTTGTTGGAGGCTCGCCCCGGGTTCTCCATCAGCAGGTGGAGCTTCTCATATGTTGAGCATAGTAACCTTATAATGATTGGGAGGAGTGGTTAAAAAAAAGATGATAGGGGCTGGCTCACGACATGCACAATCGCAAGAAATCAAGTTTGGAGCGTGAACTTGTATGTGAAATTGCTTATCTATATAGAAACACAGGTTCAGCCTCTTGAGCGAAACACTCGAGACAACCCAGTTTTCCTGGGTCCACTTACTGACTCCAAGGGTCAAAATCTCGAGGTAAGGAAGTTTTGATTTGATAGCGTCGAAAAACCCATCGTCCATGAGCACATTGCCAATAATTAGTTGTGTCACACTTCATAATGAATCCATGTTAAATGGTAGAGGCTTATTTACTGGGGTGAATAGTGGGAGGTAATCAAACATGCCAAGAGTTGGGACATTACTGATTTCAAAAATAGGATTTTCGTCTAGCGAATATATTTTTAGCTGACGAAGAAAAGCAAGGTTTTTAACCTTAACGGTCTTCAAGTCTTTGCAAATAAAGAGGCTAATTTTCTCAAGCAGTTTACATGTAGACGATAAGTTAGCAATTACCTTATCGATGACACAATCATCACAGGATTGCTACAAAGGGAATTGAAAAACAACTTGACTTCATGAGAAAAAATAAAATCGTTGTTACAGTTATTGACTTGAGGTTCTCGCTGGAGAATATCTCGAGTAGCAATGTATCTGAACCCATATAAACCGAGATGTCAAGTGAAAGTTCCTTGAGACAAGTTTTGGGATTAGATACATGACGAATCCAGTTTTCTGCAAGAGAAGCGGTTTCCTCATTGCTAATTGTTATTCCAAGATGAAAACTTTGGATGGGTATGTTGTTGCTTCGATACCTTAGTAGAGTATGGTCTATAAAGTTTTTGTACTTTACGTGCGAGATATATTTAAAAGGAAAGTTGAGGTTAGGGATTGTTAACCAAGCGTGTAGCCATGACTTGGACAAGATGCTCTTTTACGGGCAACAATGATTGTATATGGTGGAGCAACTCCACTGGAACATCTTCTAACGGCAATTTCGGTATCAGCTTGGTTCTCTTCCTATGATATTTCTTCATCGTCTAATATTTTCACAATTATAGGTTATCACAGGATTTATACAATAAAGAGAAACTAAATTATCTACTAGTACAATAATGGTCCTTGTGGTTTTTTTGCTTATGGATTACCTACAAAGCTTATCGGTTTTGGGCTAAAATCAAATATTGAACAGAAATATTCGGTTTATACAAATCTAAGACCAAAATTGATCGGTTTTTGTCAGTTCAATGACAACTTCCGGACACTCATGCCCGATCGTGAGACTGCCTGTTGGACGTCCGATGGCACCTTGGTTAATCGGTTTTCGGACTTGTTGAACTATAAGTTCTTACAATCGATTCTTATAGCATGTAATCATGGAACTGAATAATGTTTCTTCAAATTTAGACGTAATTTACTTTGACGAGATGGTTAAATTAATCAAAATTAAAGTGTTTCATTTGTTTTCAAATTTTAAAACTCACTTTGTGTTTATGTTACTGCTAATATAACCATGATTTTTTACAGAGTCAATGACTCGTCGAAATTTGGCAAAGCCAATACAATTGGCATTACAATCGAGTAGATAAAGTCGAAATTTGATAACTTTGCAATCCTTTAACTAGCAATCAACAACTACCAATTCGTTAATTCAAGTTCTACAAAAACAATAATTGTCACATGAACAAACAAGGTAACTCGAATGATGCTAGACTAAATGATCCTACTAAACCCCCAGCTACAAAATACAGGTCCTTAAAAAATCAATACAGCAATCAAAAGAACAAGCAAACAAGTAGGAAAAAAAACTTCACTTAAAAACCAAAATTACTTCATCTCTCACATAAGAGAATTCATCTCTCACATAAGAGAATACATTTCCCATGCTCATGCCTAGGCTCAAGTTTTTATGATAAACCAAAACAAGAAATGTTTAACGTCTACGCATCCCTCTTCCACGTCCACCGCGCATGCCACCGCCGCCACGTCCTCTGCCCATAGCAGCAGCATCTCCTTGTGCACTCTCTGACTGCAGTTCAAATGCAAACAGACACATTTAACAAACATATTTACTTATGAATGGGTCAATAATGGCTGTGTTTTTATCTCAAACGAGTCACTTGGGTTGGAAGTTGCTCACAGCATATAAAACTCATAAATCATTTTATTCAAGAATCTAATTTTATTATAGTAATAATGTTATTTTGTGATCATAAGTAAGCCTTATATATCTATAATAGAAATATTTGTACTGTAGAAAAAGCTTACGGAAACAAAAATGATATTACCTTAGGGTTCTTCACTGTTTCATCAACACTTAAGATAAGGCATGCTGCTTCGGCTGCAGCGTTTATAGCGTTAATCTGTAGAATATAATCAAGTAAGCAAACTTCTGCAAACTTCCCACAAGCGTAAACAAAATCAAAATAAAGATGACTGATCCAACAAACAATAAACCATCACCTTAACAACTGCTGGCTCCCACACAAAGTTAGCAAAGGAATCACATATCCCACCGGTGTTGATATCTACTCCATAAAGAGCACCTTCACCTGTTTTTATAATAACACATTGAAAACATAAGTCAAACTAATGAAACCATGACAAAATTATGTGTGTGATATTCAAGTTGCACAATTAAAAAACAGAGAAATCAAACAAAGTAGATAAAATAAAATGCAGAAGACCAACCATCAGGAAGTGCATGTTTTTGCCTAAGTTTGTTAAGTACATCAGTTGCATCGAATCCAGCATTATCACAAAGTTGTCGTGGAATAACCTGTTCACCAAATCCCGATTACAATCATTTACATACAGCCATTAGTTCTATGTACATAATTATAGATGTGCTGCGTAAGAAATGCAGACAATGTAACACATAACCCACAGGCCAAAGACTTGTATTATTCAAAATAGATGCATATATTAAAGTCAAATTCAAGTTGCTTTCAAGTTTTCAAGTACGGTAAAGAAAGAAGATAACAATTTGTGCAGCTTAAGAAACCTGAGAAAAGCTACCTCAAGGGCTTTGGCGAAAGCATTTATGAATAGCTGAGACTTTCCAGCTATTTCTCGTGCATGCTGCCGCAAGTACCGGCTTATCTCCATCTGCAGATGCAAAAATATGAATCATGACGCCATAATCACCACTGAGTTGAAAAGATCGCATTTTATAAAATTAAAGACAAACATACGTCTATTGCACCACCACCAGCAACCACTGTGGAATTCTTCATGGCCCTTCTAACAATCATGATTGCATCATGTAGACTCCGCTCAGCTTCCTCAATAAACTATTAAAGGATAAAGTTAAGATATCAAAATTGAAAATTTATCGAATATTCAGAAATCAATACACAAACTAAAAGAGCTTTTTTTTTTTTTAAATCCAACAAAGGATCATACAAAGTATTAAATACATGAGGAATGCAAAGAAGAGAGTGTACCGAAATACCTACTCCATATTTAGTATATGTGTTCAATGTATTATTTTACACATGATTGATCCAAAAGTTTTTAGCTATATAATAAAATTACCTTTGCCTTCGACAAAAATTCTTAATCGACATCAATAAGATAAAAAAAAATGGTCTGAGAAAAACCTGATCAGCTCCACCTCGGAGAACAATAGTGGCTGTCAGACCTGAAGGACATCCGCTAAATATATTGAATCGTTCATTTCCAACTTGTTTTTCTTCAAAAACCTCACAAGTCCCAAGAACCTATAACACGTAAAAATGTGAAATAATTCAGATAAGTAGAGCATAAAACAACAGTAGAGCCAATGGATGTCTTTTGTGACGATAACGCCAAGAATCGGAGCAGTAAATTCAACTATTAACAAGATAGCTGTATTGAGTAGAAGAAAATGACCTCATCTATAACATTGTTGACCGATGTCTGCACAGTACCACCAGTTGCAGCTGTAACACGGTTCAGATCATCTTCAGCAACTCGACCAGCACAAAATATATCTCGGTCTGCAAAATACTGAAGACAAAAAAACACTCAAGTCAGATGTTTGAGCCTTCGAGTAGCTACTGATAAGGCCACAATATAGTTCTATTTGCAAATCCAAGACAATGTTCAAATAGAAAAAATCCGCCACCTGAGTTGCCAGATCACCAATAGCCAGACGCGATAGAACAATTTTAGCACCACTCTTTACACATTTATCCAACTTATCATATATGATGTTCCATTCTGCGTCAACAATGGACTGATATTGCAATGGATCTGAAAGTCTATCAATAGAAAGAAACATAACGTCAAAACATGACTGAAGAAGTCCATGTAAAAATTATAATATGCAAGACATATAATAAACTATCTACCTTATCTCAGCATTTTCTTTCTCTGACTTTAGTTCCAGTTCAATGTTCAACAGTAAGATCTTTGGATTCAAAAACTTCTTGGGTTGCTGCTCAAACCCAGCATATGAAAAAGTCTTCTTAAATGCAACACCATTCACAAGAAACGAATCCCTCATTGTACCACCAGGAACCTAGAAAATATAAATCAAACTATGGATTAGAGATGTATAAACAGAAAGAGGTCATTGCAGGCAAAAGAGATGATGAAGCCTTGATATTTCAGATAAGTAACAAGGTCCTACTTAATTACTATTTTCAAAAGAACTAATTCTGAGAACCATCGAGTGGTATTATGTTGTTTTCAGGAGTTAACGGGCCTGATAGGCTGAGAAACTACAATATCAGACAAACTTACTCTTCCACAGTGAGACTCGCCTCGCTTGTTATGTTTCTTCCCTTAAAACTTACACGCCAGTATCCATTGCTTAAATACCTTGACTACGTGTCAATATTTGCATAACTAACTTTTAGCACTTGCCCTCAAGAACATTTTTTTAGAATTATCCAATTCAAGGGTGAGCATGCTATCTATTACGAGATCAATAATGTTCAGTTTAATACAATGTAAGAGCGTTCACTTTACAATTGGTAATTCTTTTCTCCCTTTATAAGGGCTTCAATAAACCCCTCCCTGCTTTTACCATGCTGTTGTGGTCTAGTGAAACAATTTTCTTCAATTCGAGATATAGCATCAATTTCTACAGTTAGTTTAGAAATATTCTTTTACTAGATGAGAAGCTAATTAGTGTTTAATCCTGTACTCAAGATAGCATCAAGGGCAATAGAGCCAACAAACTTTTATATCAAATCAAACTACCATATATAACTATAAGCCAAATCATGTGAGCACTATATCACGAGTTATGTGCGTAAAAATGTCAGACACTGAAAATTAGCAGTCCATCTCCCGACTATTGTATAAGCGTGGAGTCCACATCAAACAGCTAACAATCAATCTTCAGAAATTTTTGCCGCGTATCAATACAAGATATAAGCGTTTCTAGGAATCAGAATCATGAATAGTTCAGTATTTTGTGGACGTTTATATCTATGCTACTAGATAGCTTTATACTTTTGCAAACAAATGAAAACAAGGCCTCTGCATAATTTCAAACCGCAACTGAACATTAAGAAGATGCATCCCGGATACTCTCAGCCAAGACACGCAGTGAATTATATCGGACTATTTGCAACACATTAGGTGCTTTTACCTAACATAGTAGCATGATAAGAGTGTTGTAGCATCCTTATAGAGTTCAAGGGAGTTAAGTAGCTCGACTCTTTTTATAATTAACTACTCTGTATCTTAAGTTCCCAACTACAGTTTTTTAGTTAAATACTCCCTCATACACAGAAAATCTACTGCAATGAGAATTAACATCCTAGAAGGGTGTTTGTTTTAGCTTGTTTCGGGCTTATGGGCTTACTAAAATTTGAGAAGCAAATAAGCACGGAACTTAGAACTTAGGCTATGAGCTTATGGCTTATTTAAGTTGATAAGCTCATGAGCCCAATATATTGAGCTTATTAGCTTTTTAAAAGCTAAATAAGCCCATAAGCCGGAAAAAAATAAGCTTAATCCACTGTCAAACTTACCATCGATAAATTAAAACTATCACTTCAAGAACAAATAAGCCAGTGAAAGTTTGGCCATCTAAAGTCGAGTGTTAAGCAGGCATACCTTCTTTATCCCAATCATGTTCAATCTATCATCATTTCCAATGGCAATGACAGCATCCACGACCATTTTTGCAAAAAAGTCTTTCTCTCCTCCGATTAGCTTTGATGAAAGCGTCGTAGCAGCACATTTAGCTAATAAGTTTCTCTTTTCATCTAAACTTTTTCCCTCAATACTTACAGCCAATTTTTTAACCCCATCAATCGCCTGTACCATTAAACCTAACTCAGAAATGAACATATATTTCACACCTAAGATACTATACAAATAAAATAAAATAAAAATCTACCTTAGATGCAGCGGTTCTGTAACTTCGTATCAAATTTTGAGGATGAACACCATCTTCAATAAATGGTTTAGCCTCTCTCAAAAACTCACCAGCAAGAAGAACCACAGAAGTAGTTCCATCACCAACCTGCCCCATAAGAAGTTAAATTACCGTTTGTCAAATAACAAACTATCAACAGTATATTCATCTATTCTCTTTTAAAGGGGAATTTTGGTTCCCCTATTTAAAAGCTTTTGAGTTTATCGCTCTACTCAGTAAGCACCTGCGGCTTAATTCACACAAATAAACATGTAAACCATAAGCTATTTGGAAAATTAGCTGGTGTTTGGAATTAATATTTTTTTCCACTTATAAGCATAAGCACATAAGCAGCTTAAAAATTAACAGTTTCGGAAATAGTGTCCAGGTTTGCTTGTTTCATGTTTATCTTGAATTGGTTTAGCAAAAGCAAATATGCATCTTAAAAATAAGCAGCTAATGCAATACTGTTCGGATTTGGTAACTTTACGTTTATCTAGCATTAATTTTTTGGGGAGTATAAAGAAGTTTAGAGGTTGCAAACCTCTTTTAAAAATTAAGGACTCCATCCCAAATAAGCAAATTAAAATAAGCGATCCCAAAACAGCTAATTACGTTCTGATAATGCAATAAGCTAACCCACACAGCCCCCTAAGTACATAATGACTTTATATATACAGTTAACATTAGCATATAAATATACGGCGAAATGGCAACAAGTGACTAAACTACCTCGGAATCCTGCGACTTGGCGATATCGACAAGGATCTTAGCAGCAGGGTGAACAATATCAAGAAGCTTCATAATAGTAGCACCATCATTGGAAATAGTAGTAACACCTTTATCATCATGGATCAATTTATCCATACCTCGTGGGCCCAACGTTGTACGGACAACATCAGCAACAGCCATACAAGCATTTATGTTACTTATTAGCTGAGGTTTCCCTTGTGATGTGTCTGTTCCTTCTTTCAATAGTATGATCTGGGGTTGCTGTTTTTTTTTACATATAAAAATGAAACCAAAAACATTAGTTATTATTAAAAAAAGATAAGGAAGACATGAATACTAGGTAGAGGTTGTTTGTTTTTGTTTTTACCATCATGGATGCCATTGTTGTTGTTGTCGGCGACGATGATGGTGTTAGGGTTTTAAACTTTAGATCTTTCCCGCAAGCTGAAACCACTCTTTCTTTTTAGTTTAAACAAAATAAATTGGGTTTTTTTTTTAACTTTTATTACTCGTATGTTCTAGTAGTAACTAATTTGGGGATTTTTCTTAAAATTTTAAATTTATGTGTTTTTTTTTTAGAACATTCAGTCGGGATACGACATCTGGGAAACTTCACTGAATAATAGTGAAGCCTTGCACGTACCCTAGACAACGAGATGTTGACCATGAGCCGTTACAAGTATTCGGAGGGAAAAACCCCAAGGCTTGCCATCTCTAAGGATCAAACTCAAGACCTTGGGTAAAACCGGGAGTGCCTCTAACCAGCTAGGCTGATTGTTCATGTTGTCAAAGAGTTGAACAATGGTTTTTTCATGTTATTAAAGCGTTACTTGCAGGATTAAAAATAAAATATCTTATGTATATATGTTTTTATTTATTTATTTATTTAAAAAATTATAGAAACCGAAAATTTTACATTTAAGTACATAAAATTAAATTTAATAGTACATTTTTTATAAAGGTACGGCTTTAATTATACTATATACTAAAAGGGGGAGGGTGCTTCCCCCCAAAATAAAGTCACACAAATGGCTATTATTCATTGGTTGTAACTCACACATGTCTACTACACATTGGTTATGTAACTATTTTGTCAACTGTAGCATGGTACATGGCAGCTATACATTGGGTGTGTCACTATTTTGTCCACTGTAGCATGCCTCTTCCCTCCAAAATGAAGTCGGTTCCAGGCAAAAAAAAAAAATATATATTAATACACTTAGTTCCCCCTATTCCAATTCTAGACCTTTCTTCACACTTGCCTCCACCTTGACCCTCAGAAAAGACACACGAATCAAAACGACTCTCTTCTCCCCTGATTCATCAAACACACAAATCTAATAATCAAAGTCCCAAGTTTTATGATCCACCGACCATTTTTGTGCTTGGCTTTGTACCGCTTCGCTCCTGCTTTTCAAACGCTGGAGAAACTTCAATCGAAGGAAGAGAACGAGATTGAGAAAGTGACAGGCCCAATGTGCCCTTCAATAGTGCCTCGAAGGGCCGGTCACCTCGGATCAGCGTAAGATCAGGAATAGAAAGTGTGCAGTGCGCCTATTCCCTGACTAATGAGATAGCCCGTGCAAGCTTTTAGAATCCAATTCCATTCAATGGCTACCATATCTCTTTCTTTTCCCCATTCTATTGATCCGGACTGGATGGACTACTTCACTTATACACAAACCTAGAAGAAGGTATACTCAGTCATTAATTATTATTTTTTTGTTCCTTATTTCGAATATTGATTTTGTATTCTTATTTGGATTCTAAGAATTGTGCTAAACCAAGGTATACTCTTTGGTTTCATGTCGATTGGTATTTTGGTTAATTGATCTAAGGCAAAAGCTTGCTTAATTGTTATTTTGGTTAATTGATATATACATCTTTGGTTTCACTGTTGTTACTTGGGGTTATGACTTAAGGCAAAACCTTGATATATGATTTTGGCGATAAAACGCTAAAAACCCATGTTTGTTTTATGTTTCTTCATGGGTTTTTGCTGTTTTGTTAGTGCCTTATTTGTGTCATGGATCTTGGATAAAGATGCTTATGCATTGGGTGTGTGATAAAAGAAATAGTTATGTGGTGTAGTTCAACTAATGTTTTGTCGGCTAGAAATTAATATGAATTATCATTAGACGTGTTCATGTTGAGTTGTACTTCACTTAATTAGAAATGCACTTGGTTATTTGGATCTCTTACATGAACTTCTTAATATGTTACCATGTAGGTTAATCTGTTATGCGTGCATTCGAAGAAGCATATGAATCATGTTCCCAATATTGCTGAAATGAAAAGGATGGTAAATACAAGAACTTTGAAGAAAATGGCATTGCTTACAATATGATAAGCGTTCTCTCAATGTGATAAGATAATATAATGAGGTATTTGGATTATTTATTAGGACTGCTTATCTGTTTATTATGGTTCTTATATAGTAGTGAGTAGTTTTTACTATTTGTATACAAGCAAAGTAGTATGTGTCATGAGGTTATTCAAATAATGTATCTCAAAACCTTTCTCAATTATATAACACGTTTCTTATCTATTATTAAAAAGTTTTATTTGTATGACCAGGACTCAAAATTGCAGTATCTATGTGACAAAGATGCGAGTACAGTAAGTACACAACAGACGATGTGTACAAAGAAGTTTTGAGTAGCATATGAATAAATATCATGTAATTGATTTGTTGTCATACTTATGATTGTTCTTTTTACATATAATATATGAGCGCGATAAAGATGCAATAGGTATTTGTTTGTTTGCCGTTTAGAATTTGTGCTCACCTGTTGTGTCTATACTAAAATAGGTCCAAATAGCTTCATTTTGTCACTTAAAAGTCGAGTTTGTTTGTTTTTTACATTTAATCATAGCCATTTTAAGTTTCACCTGCACACGACAATCCCAAATTTCTTTGTTCGGTGCTATTGTACTTATAAATTCTAATTAAGTTACAAATAATTGAATATTGATACAGTGACAACTGTTTAGATCATTTCATAGCCAACCATCATTCTTAGCCACATATTCTCATGCTAAGTATATAAATCGGAAATGCGTCGTTATCAAGATATTAATAACTCATTCTATAGGAGGAGAACACACATGTACATATCAATGTTAGTTTTATTGTCATTTTTTCCTTTAAAAATCCAACCATAGTAACACAAGTGTACTATTAGTAATAAATTTCAAATCCCATTTCTTGAAATAAGCAAATATTTCAACAACCAAAGCAACAATATTAATAGCAAGAAACACTCTTATGAACCTATATATAATATTTTCTTTATATTTGACTTCATCTTTGTTTGAGTCTGATAAAGCACGACGATTTTTATCCGAAATAAAGGTTTTCGGAAAACCCGTTGCTAAGTTTCTTGATTGTTTTATTTTTTTATTTTTACAGATTGGTTTAGGTGACAAGGAGCGAGGCTGCGGTGGAATAGATCAAACATGGGAAAAATTCACACGTGTTGCAAGATGATAGTTGGACATCTGAGACACGGGGTTGAGGTATAATGGCCACCTATTTTTAAAATGATGATTGAAACTATGAGTAGCAAACAAGTAAAACGTGTACCTAAAAGTGTTAAACCTGGAAAGTGAAATTAGAATTTTGAAGAATAGTCCTGTTAAGTAAAAATAAGCATGCAGTTTCTTTCTTGCCTGCAAGTTAAGAAATATGCTTAAAAGTGTTACATCTACTCTTAATATTAGTCGAGACCAAGTTACATGAGGATCAAAATTGGTTGTTTGAAATTCAAAAACTGGTTGTTTGGTTGTTTAGGCTATTATGGTTTTGGTATGGATCAAAATGAATCAGTTTGACCCATGATGAATAAAAGGGTTATATACTAATGTTTGTGTTATTGTTTGTATTACAGATATAGGTTGAACTGATTGTATTCTTACTTTTTATTTTGCAGGCTTCACATATCAATCTACAATGATTCGCAAAAAAATTGAGTAACAGGGTTATATTTTTCCCTTCTAGACACACTTAAAAAGGTAGTCAGTCTTTCATATTTGATTTTTAATGAATTTCAAAATTAGTGAAAATATATGTTTATTAGTTCTTTTGTATTTGTATACAATTTTGTGATGTAGAAGTTTGAAAGAGAAATCGGGAGCACACATTATTGTCGATAAAGGTACATTCCTTGCCATTTGAATAAGAGATTGGTTGTTTTGTTTGTTTGATACACAAAAACTATCTATTAATTTATTTGTGTTTTGTGTGTCTACAAAGTGTTTGATGAAATGTATGTATGAACCAAATATGAAGTGGAGTCGTCCACTTTAGTTTGTTGTTTTTAAATGCTTTATTGTATATTTTTTATAATAATAAATAATATAGAGTGAGTAATATTATTATTGATGTTTAAGTATATCCGATTTTTAACTGTTTGTTCTTGGATTTCCATTGATAGACTGTGTGTTACTTTTTTATTTTTATTTTTTTCTGCTCCAATTTGCGAAGCGGATGTAAACAATAATTCTCTTTCACACAAGCATTAAAGCTTGATTAAACTGATCCATAGCGTAGTAATTTAATTTATATCAAATGTGTTAGTATTATTTTGTAGTAGTCATCCGACTTGGACAAGTAGATTTCATCCATGATGGCCCTCCATGTCAAGTATATATTCATGCATATAAATTAATTCAGCTTAAATGAATGTTTGTTTCATTTCTATTTTGTTATTATTTATATATGTATGATCAATTAGCTATAAATCAAATACATTTAAAATTTTGCAATTCGCATGCAACTACAGATTATAAAGAGGGTGTTTGGGGTTGCTTATTAGGGTTGTTAATCAGCATATTAGTACCCATTTAAATAAGATAGACAAAAGGGGTGTTTGGGGTTGCTTATTTTAAATTGAACTGCTTTTTTTTAATGTTTAATACATTTATCAACTGTTAAATAAACCACATAAGCAGTTAGGAAGAGTGTTTTGGATAATGGGATTGCTTTTTAGGAATGCAGTTAAGAGATAAGCACTTAGATAAGTAATGCCACAAAGGTTCGTCCTTTTTAATCACCACTTGGGTCGCGAACAGATTACAAAATACAGATACCGGTTAACAAGATCAGGTTGGGTCGGGAATAGGTAAAAATTTGTCTGGATCAAAGCAATACATTTGAAAAAAATAAATACTTTTCTTTGGGTCAAAATTAGGGGTGCAAACGAGCCGAGCCGAGCCCGAGCTTCACTATAATCGAGCTGGCTCGTCAGTTTTTTAATGAGCTCGAGCTCGAGCTCGGCTCGATCCGAGCCTTTATTTTTGTGCTCGAGCTCGACTCGTAAACTTTTCACAAAGCTCGGCTCGCTTAAACGAGCCTGATCGAGCTCGCTTTATCTGCTTCCATTTAAAAAAGTGCTGAGAGCATATATGACCAGTTTGATTTAGAAAATTAAGTCAAAACCAAAGTTAATCATTTACAACCTAACCATTTATCAGATGGAACTGGCAACATATGAAGCAATTTTCTGAACTTCCATTTCGATTTCAGTTTCAAACACTCTTCCATACATAGAAAAATATGCATTTATTCATCAAGTTACACAATTCTAATTCAAATGAACATCCAACTTCCATTTCGATTTCAGTTTCAAACACTCTTCCATACATAGAAAAAGAATGAAAAGATTTACAACCCAACAACATCAATAACAAATCCATCCCTACCTAAACCCATCGACAACAACACACAACATCACCGACACGAACTTAAAAATACAAGATATCTCAGATTTGTGCAACTTTGTTTTCAATCTTTTAAAGATTTTTTTTTTAGTTGTACAATAATCATCACAGAATCCTGTTGAAGCTTTGCTTCTAATTAATATCCGAAACAAAGAATGAAAAGATTTATAACAAACATGTTAAAATCATTTTCTTGTTTCGTTCCACAACTGAAGACCAAGACCAAAAACAAAACACACGAAAATAATCACCTACCCGAGACCACTATATACTGATCTTGAAGCCTTAAACATGTTCTGTTGATTCGGTATGGTGCAGAATATGAAGAAATCATGTGATATTTTATTTGGTTGTGTTCGGATTATAGATGGATGATGGAGATGATGAGTAAACTTATGATTGGATTGATTGAGTGAGATGAAGAGGTGAGAAAGGGGGCGGATAAAATAAGATGTGTGTTTTAGGGTTATGATAAATGTGTGTTGATGGATAAATGGTATTATATAGGGAATGAGCTAGATGGATTAGGTCAAATGGTGAGTTAAAAGGCCCAGTCGAGAAGAAAGCCCAGATTGGGAATAAGAGTCCAAAGCCCTTGTATATATGTTTTTAGTCGGCTCGATAAGGCTCGACGAGCCTACTCGAGCTCGATAAGGCTCAACGAGCCTACTCGAGCTCGATAAGCGAAGCTCGAGCTCGGGCTCGATAAGTAAACGAGTTGATTTTCAGGCTCGAGCTCGGCTCGAGCTCGACAAGGCTTGGCTCGTTTCGAGCTTTTTATCGAGTCGAGCTCGAGTAGCTCGGCTCGTTTGCACCCCTAGTCAAAATGGGTCAGGTGGGTTGGGTTACCCTGCTACGTGTTGGTTTGATTTTGAATTTCATAAAATACACAAATTACTTGAAAATTTTACTATGCCTAAAAGATAACTTTTCAATAGAAAGTATTTAGATTGGAAAAGTTACGGCTTATTTGAATGTATGCGCTCATTGATGTAATGGGTCAAATGGGTAATAAAAAAGGATGAAAGATAGACCCATTTACATATAAGGGGTGAACGGGTCAAATTATGTCTATTATTTGTTAACCTATCATGTGTATTTAACTTTGGTGGTAAGGAAGTATGCCTATGTTTAAAACTACCTAATATTAGTAACATAGTTGGATGGATTTAGTCTTTGGTGGACCCAAATAAAGAGTGTGGCATTGAATTTTGGAAGTAATTATGTGATATATAAAACAGAATGATGCTGGCCACATAGCCACCGACTCTCAAGTTCACCCAAATGGCTAATAGGTCATGTTTAAGTACTGATCCAAATGGTCCTGACAGGTTTTTGTTTGCACATATACATTTTTTTAGCGTACTAATTATGTGAGTTATATTACAAAATCTATCGTTTCATAATTTTTTTTTATCTTTTAGTAGAACGGCTGAGTATTTTGTATGCTTTGCAGAGAGAATCCGGCTAACTTTCAAATCAGTTAGTCCATTTGACACATATGACCCGTTTAAGATATAGCAGCCCTAAATTGATCCATTCATGAGGAAAAGGGCCGATTTTGTCACACCTACCTGCTGATGTGATTTAAAGGGGGTTGGAACATCTTCTCGATTGCAGAATGTATAAGAATCATCTTCAACTATGAGCTTAAAATAAGAAATTGCATTGCTATAAGTATTGAAAGAGCTAACATGTTGTGTTTTATTTACTTACAGGTGATGATCAATGAACTTTATAGTGAAATTCATTGCAAGAACTGTGATAGAGATTGATGAATGCAAATTGAACTCTCGAAGCCTTAGTGTCATCTTATTATATCAGGCACCAAGTCTTAGGTTCCGAACTCCTTCTTATCAACTTCTTCATTTTTTTTCCTACCCATCAGTTCTTTAACCTCTTATTCCTGCCACGTATCCTTTCAAATTTACACACATGTATAACTTTCATTTTCCTAAAAAATTATTAGCTACCTGCTCACACTTAAACAAAAGTTGTGTACATTGCTAGGACTTAAGCTTGCTGTAAGTATTTTAACAGAATGTGAGAATCAAATGTGTAATAATCTGACCGGCCTAACGGTGGAAACTCTATTTTTAGACTAAGAGCTGAGGCTGCAACACAGAAGACACGCATAAAGAATCGTTAGCTGAACCATTATTAGCTATTGTGACTTGAATGGTGCTCATATTTGTGTTTTGGAATTGACTGTATGATTATTGTGGCTTGAATGATTGGAATTTCCTTATGATTCTTTGAGTTTTAGGGATGATTAAATAGTTATTAATGTTTATATGTTTGTTGTAGATTTTCAGGATTAACATGATTCCAGTGGTTTGTGTGATGGGCTGGATTCTTCATAGCAAGTGTTACTCAAAGGAAGTCAACGTTTCTGTCATCTTTGTAGTTGGTACTGAAATGTGGGCTGAAATGGGTGCGTTCGTATGCTGAAATGGGGCTGAAACGGGTGTGTTTAGGGGCTGAATCGGGGGCTGAAATGGGTGGGTTTGAGTGTTGAAATGGGGGCTGAAATCAGTGCATTTGGGTGCTAAAATGGGTGCTAAAACGGGTGTAAAGCAATGTCAACGTTGGAAGTACAGAAATAACGTATACAATATCATACTCAACTCACGTTTCCACATAGTGTTGGTTTTTATGAATCATAAACAAACTATAAACATATAACCAAATAGATCACGCAGCGGAATAGATCATAAACATATAATTAATTAACTTAAAAGAAAACGTACCTTAATGATTCCTAGCAAGAACAAGTAATCTCTTCAACAAGAACAAGTTATATAAACCCTAATAGGATTTATATGTGGATTGAACACCTCTAAACACACTAGCTAAAATAAGCTAGTTACTCACTCTTGTACACACGTAATTTAGAGTTCCAATGGGATAAGCTAGGTTCTTGATCACTAATAACCAAGCACTTGAATGCTAGCAACACTCGTCGAATTCCCTAGTGGGAATAAAATAGTCGACCGGTTTTTAGCAAGAGGAGAAGAAGAGAGAAGCTTGGTTGGTTAGGGATTCAAGATTAGTAAAACCCTAAACACAATGAATTGTATTTATAGGCTAAACAAACTTGTTCCCAAAGCTACTCAAACCAACCTAGGGCTTAAACAAACCCATTCGGCCGACCCAACCCATTGGGTGGGTCTCTAGATTCTTCCAACTCTCTTTTGTACATTTAGTCCTTTAACGGTCGTTATCTTTAACACCGTTAAGTACTAACTGTCGTTAAGTATTTTATTAGTGAAATGAATAAATAAAATACATAAACATATTTAATTTATTCATCCATTGGAACTCTCACGTTATTGTGTGCAATCCCGAGTCTCGGGTTCGAAACCGGACATACACATATTAAATGTTATACATAAACTCTAACAGCTCCCACTTGGATAACAATTAATATTGTAATGACATGGGCTAGTCTAGCTTAACAGATCCCAATGCCCCCAGCTTGATCCGAGTATGGTTTTCCTGGAAAAACCACGTGATGATTTAATCATCATACTTATCCTTTTGTTACTAATACCGCGTTAATTTGGATATGGATCTTTGTCATTCCAAAATTAACAGTAGTTTCTCGTTTATACATAATTGAACAAGATTACCAAAACATCTGAATGTCTTCCAGATAGACTTTGGGCGTGCGCACGCAAACATCTTGTCAATCATACGAGTGGCCAAGCAGTATTAAACTTCAACACAAAGTTGAAGGAACAAATCCTTTATTGACTGCGAGCATAACCCTCGAACTTCGCATCATTTCTGAAAATAGCCCTTATAACTACCTTTTACGGATAGCGTTAGACTATCTCACAGAAAATGAGCTACATCCTCAGCAATTATCTGGCATCTCAAGTCAGAGGATAAATATTCATGATATACTTGATGACTATGATCCATAAAGTATAATCATGTGGTTGGGATAAGTCCTATATTCAATTTATCCAATATTGAATATCATGTGACATTCGTGTCTCAACCTTACAGTACATTCTACCAATCCTCACATTTGTCTTAGTTCAATAATATTCCCATATTATTAATCGACAACGGACTATTTAGAATAAATAAATTATTCACGGATTTAAACATGTAAATATAGGACACAAATATTAATAATGATAATAAACGTTATCCGCACTTTATTTCATTAAAATAATAATTGTTTACACGTCCCTATCGAAATACTAATCCAACAGATTTACATGAAACTATCTGCTAAAAGAAGACCAATACCCTGAGCATGACGATTAAACGTCTCCTTAGGTAATGCCTTCGTGAAAGGATCAGCCAGATTGTCATCTGTGTGAACTTTGAGTACTTTTATTTCACCATCATCGACTTGTTCTCGAACATAGTGATACTTTCTTTTAAAGTGTCTGGCGCCTTTCCTAACTCCAGGTTCATTGGCGAATGTGATTGCAACAGAGTTGTCGCAATACACATCTATAGGTAATTCTATTGAAGGCATCACTCCAAGATCCTTAATGAATTTCCTTATCCAAACAGCTTCTTGTGCTGCCTCCGATGCAGCAATGTACTCAGCTTCTGTAGCAGACATGGCAGTTGTACTCTGCTTCTTACTCTTCCAGTCCATAGCTCCTCCATTTATGACAAAAACGTAACCCGTCTGAGACTTCGTATCATCTTTATCAGTCTGAAAGGACGCATCGCAGAAACCTGTAACATTCAGTTCTGCGTCTGGATTTCCCCCGAAAACTAGAAACATATCTTTAGTATTCCTTAAATACTTAAGTATGTTCTTAACAGCATGCCAGTGATCTTTTCCTGGATTCTGCTGATAACGACTGGTCAAATTTTGAGCGAACGCCACATCTGGCCTTGTGTATCTAACTGCATACATGATAGATCCTACTGCAGAAGCATACGGAACTTTCTTCATGTATTCCACCTCTTCAGGTGTAGAAGCACAAATTTCGCTGCATAAGCCGTGTTCCACTTGCATGGGCAAATATCCCTTCTTGGAATTTTGCATATTGAATCTCTTCAATATTTTATCCATGTAAGCACTTTGGCTTAAACCGATTAACCGTTTAGATCTGTCTCTATTGATCTTGATTCCAAGGATGTAAGTTGCTTCTCCTAAATCCTTCATGGAAAAACATTCACATAGATAAGCCTTAACTTCATCAAGACTAGGTATGTGATTTCCCATGATTAATATGTCATCGACATATAGGACAAGAAAAGTAGTGTTACTCCCACTAACTTTGTGGTATACACATGGCTCATCGAAATTTTGAGTAAATCCAAACTTCTTGATTTCCTCATCAAATTTCTTATTCCATTGCCTGGATGCTTGCTTCAATCCATAAATGGATCTTTGAAGTTTGCATACACGCTCAGGAAATTGTGGATTCACAAACCCCTCAGGTTGCGCCATATAGATGTCTTCATCTAGGCGACCATTCAGAAAGGCGGTTTTGACATCCATTTGCCAAATCTCAAAGTCATAGTAGGCAGCTATGGCTATAAGAATCCTAATAGCTCTAATGTCGGCCACAGGAGAAAAGGTCTCCTCATAGTCAACACCGTATGTTTGGGTAAAGCCTTTAGCCACCAAACGAGCTTTGTAGGTGTGTACGTTGCCATCCATGTCCGTCTTTTTCTTGAAGAGCCACTTACACCCAACTACCTTAGCATTGGGTGGAAGGTCTACTTCAATCCAGACTTTATTGTCTTTCATGGATTGCATTTCCCCATCCATGGCTACCTTCCATTTATCCTTTTCAGGACTATTAATGGCAGCCTTATAACTAGTTGGCTCATCAATGTGATCCAATAGCATAGTTTCCTCATCATCTATGTTTAAACATAGACGTTCAGGAGCCTTTGTAGATCTTGAAGACCTACGGACGGGTACCACTTCTACTTCAGGTGGAGGACCTAAACTTTCAGGTTCCACAGGAAGTGTGTTAGTGTTCTCAGAAGGTGACACATCTTCTTGATCATTTTCAAGATCATATACTCTCCCACTAAATTCTTGAGTCAAGAAACTCTCCTCAAGAAATTCACCATATCTAGCCACAATGACTTTATTTTCTGGTGGGAAGTAAAAGTAGTAACCCCTTGTTTCCTTAGGGTATCCTACGAAGATGCACTTAACAGATCTTTTTTGGAGCTTGTCAGGTGAGTCACGTTTAACAAACGCCTCACAACCCCAGATCTTTAAGTAAGACAAGTTGGGAGCTTTTCCAGTCCATAATTCATATGGAGTCTTATCAACCTTCTTAGTTGGAACCATATTAAGTATGCGAACAGCACTTTCAAGAGCATAGTCCCAAAAGGATAAGGGGAGAGTTGTAACATTAAACATAGATCGTACCATGTCAAGCAAGGTACGATTTCTCGTTTCAGATACACCATTTTGTTGTGGAGTATAAGGAGAAGTGAGTTGTTGGACAATGCCACACTCAGCTAGATAATCTTTGAACTCTTGGCTCAAATACTCACCACCACGATCGGATCGAAGGGCCTTAATTTTCTTTCCGAGTTGTAATTCTACTTCACTTTTGAAAACCTTGAATGTCTCAAAGACTTCATGTTTGTGTTTAAGTAAATAAATACAACCATAACGACTATAGTCATCCGTAAAGGTTAGGAAGTAGGTAGCACCGCGTTTTGACACATGTCTAAGTGGACCACACACATCCGTATGTATTAATCCAAGTAGATCCGAAGCCTTCTCCATATTGCTATGGAAAGGTTTCTTCGTCATCTTCCCAGATATGCAAGATTCGCATTTATCAACTGAATCATCATTGATATTAGGTAAAAGCCCATCACTTAGCAGCTTTTCCATGCGTTTCTTGCCTATGTGGGCAAGGCGACAATGCCATAAATAAGACGAGTCCAAGTTAGACTTGACTCTCTTATTCCCGATGCTATACATTGAATTATTTCCATTTGATACATGGTTTTCCATGTCAATTTCAAACACACCATTTAATGGAATAGCATTAAAGTAAAAAACAGAATTTAAAGAAACAGAAATTCCATTATCATTAAAAGTATGCTTAAAACCCAAATCCAATAACAAAGAAACCGAAACGACACCTCTAACAATAGAAGGTGCGTAATGACAATTGTTTAACACTAAAATTAAACCAGAAGGTAAAACTAGCTCAAAAGTCCCTATGGCTTCTACTGCTGCACGTATTCCATTTCCCACGTACAAGTAGCATTCCCCATAGTTCAGCTTCTTCGCTCCTCTAAGCCCCTGCGATGTATTACAAATGTGAGTACCACATCCTGTATCATATATCCAGGCATTTTGCTTACGAGGAAAAGAAAACAATTCAACCATAAAAATACCTGAAGTGCTGGCGCCCTGCCCAGCCTTGGCATTCTTATTCTTGCGACACTCCTCAAGTAGCAATGGACAGTCCCTCTTCCAATGTCCAGGAGTATTGAAGTGGTGACAAGCAGCCATATCCTTTTTAGGAAGATCCTTCTTGGGAGGAGGATTCTGCTTCTTTGGCTTTTGCTGATAAGTCATAATCTGCTTGCCCTTTTCAGCTTTGCCCTTTCCTTTCTTGTTCACATGTTTCGGTTTACCGGGCTTAGCTACCCTACCACCTCTAATTGCCATAACAGCAGGTGTAGGAGCTTTCTTAGTGAGTCCCTTCTCATGCTCAATGAGCATTGCATGCAATTCAGAAAATGTCTTCCCCTTGCAATGCATGTTAAAGTTGCGCACGAAGTCACCATATAATTCCTCATTGAGGGATTTGTTGATGAGGCCAACTTTAACGTCTTCCACATACCCGCAATCAAGTGCATCTAATTGGTCAAGATAACCTTTCATTTCAAGCACATGAGTACTTACGGGTGTTGTTGCTTCCTGCTTGCACTTGCCTAAGTTGTCAAGTACATCATACAATTCAGCCATGGGAGGTTTCTGAAACATGCGTGTCAGTTCCTCAATCATGTTTTTCGGGCCATATTTCTCAAACTGTTTTACCAGTTGATCATCCATCCCCGATAGCATGAGACAAGCCGCATCATTGTGCTTGTCATAGGCTTCATTGTACTCCCTAAGTATTTCATTAGGCGAGTTTGCAGGAGGAGCTTCCGGAAGGTCCCAGTCAATTTCTCTTTTTCAAGCATCATCTTGAAACAAGAGGTTAAGTTTGACGAGTTTCCGGGTTGGGCCATTTCTACAGAAAAAAGTTCAAAAGTTAGTACTTTCGATAATTAAACATTTCAAGAAAATTAAACACCCATTGGTTAAAAAACCATTTAATTTTCACTGAAAACTAGGATCCTAATTGACGTCGTTTCATTACATCAGCTGAGGCTGCTAGCAATGAAAGTACTCAACAAGGTACGGGATCACCCAATTGCCAATGTCAAATTGCAATTCCTAGAAATCTTGGGACTTACATTATATTGCCAACATCAGTTGCAAAATGTAAGCATGTTTCATCCCCAAATCTTTATGCCTTGACGCCGTTTCATTACATCAGCTGAGGCTGCTAGTAATGAAAGTGCTCAATTAAGTTAACCAATTTAGAAACGTGTAAATTGACGCCGTTCCATCACATCAGCTGAGGCTGCTAGTAATGGAAGTGCTCAATTTACCCCTATTGACTTCATTCTTTGAATCATCACATCAGCTGAGGCTGCTAGTAATGATAGAATGTCATCTTAGGTGTTTCCATGTTAATTGGTCGGCATATCACTTAAATTTTAGGGTAATAAATTTTGATGTGTAAAATCAAAAAATATGTACAAAGATGTCATGCATTCATCTTTGTATCATATATGTTTTCTAAAACAAAACGTTTACTCATTCGTAGCTCAAATCATCAAAGTTTTTAATTAAGGCGTTGAGCAAATTACAACATTGCCTTAAGATGCTTCGTACTTTTTCATGGTGTACTTTGTAAGTCTATTATTGACGCACAGGCGAGCGGAGGGACGACAGCCGCCGAAGCTGGTTAAAACCGTGCCCCTCTAAGGTCACAATTTAATGCGAACCAACCTTAAACCCACTTTATAGTTTGTCAATAATAGGTCCGCCGCTTCGACCACTTTTGTACAGTTGCAATCAATCAACTAAAAAAATATGATTTTCTTGCTAAAACAATTTTATGTAGTAATTTATTAATTGCTAGTCTCGCCTGGGAGCAAATTACCGTGCGAAGCGAACCACTATCGGCACATAAGACTTGGCAATAAATAAAATTACTACAAAGGTTTCATAGTTATTAGTCTTATTTATTTTTATTTGAAAAATTACCCTCTTTTGTAGTTACAATCCATCATAATATTAAACACAAAAGATCAAGTAATTACAAAAAATAAATAAACACGTAATAACAAATATATGATCATCCACGATATCATATAGCCACATGCAAACCTTTTTCAATAAATCCTAATATTAATTCTATGTGAAATTTTAAATGTATGTAACTAACAAAACTCCCATTGGTTTTCGAGCTCATTATGCCCAATGGTCCACAGACGCCAAATAACTTGGCCGCGTAAGTTTTGGTTAGTTAGATACCACATTGCACATAACTTGTTAATTAATATATATATAATATATATATATATATATATATATATATATATATATATATATATATATATATATATATATATATATATATATATATTGAGGTCTTCCCCAATTTAAGATTTATTTAAATCATGTAGCAAATAATTCAATACAAAACATACAAATCATACCATGACAAAATATGCAAGATTTTGTCATGGATCTCATATTGATCACATAATCATGTAGTCCATATTATCATGTCAATATAATTATTAGTACGTTTCTTATTAATTAATGACATCACATACGGTATTCACTAATTAATCCCTAAAAATTTTCATGCAATCCTAGGGTTTCTACAAGTTTTAATTAAAAAACTAAAACCCTAATTTTAATTAATGGGTGTCGACCCATTAGGGTTTATTAAAAAAATTCAACAAAACCCTAGATAATAAATGCATGTAATCTCTACAAGATCCAATTTTTAGGTTTAAGTAATTAATTACATGTTCTTAAACGAGGCTCTTGATGCCACTGTTGGTTTTTATGAATCATAAACAAACTATAAACATATAACCAAATAGATCACGCAGCGGAATAGATCATAAACATATAATTAATTAACTTAAAAGAAAACGTACCTTAATGATTCCTAGCAAGAACAAGGAATCTCTTCAACAAGAACAAGTTATATAAACCCTAATAGGATTTATATGTGGATCGAACACCTCCAAACACACTAGCTAAAATAAGCTAGTTACTCGCTCTTGTACACACGTAATCTAGCGTTCCAATGGGATAAGCTAGGTTCTTGATCACTAATAACCAAGCACTTGAATGCTAGCAACACTCGTCGAATTCCCTAGTGGGAATAAAATAGTCGACCGGTTTTTAGCAAGAGGAGAAGAAGAGAGAAGCTTGGTTGGTTAGGGATTCAAGATTAGTAAAACCCTAAACACAATGAATTGTATTTATAGGCTAAACAAACTTGTTCCCAAAGCTACTCAAACCGACCTAGGGCTTAAACAAACCCATTCGGCCGACCCAACCCATTGGGTGGGTTTCTAGATTCTTCCAACTCTCTTTTGCACATTTAGTCCTTTAACGGTCGTTATCTTTAACACCGTTAAGTACTAACTGTCGTTAAGTATTTTATTAGTGAAATGAATAAATAAAATACATAAACATATTTAATTTATTCATCCATTGGAACTCTCACGTTATTGTGTGCAATCCCGAGTCTCGGGTTCGAAACCGGACATACACATATTAAATGTTATACATAAACTCACGTTAACACATAGTAGAGATAAGATATTGTTTTACACGTGTCTTCTTAGAGGTGTTGGGTGAAAACAAATTCATAATTGTAATTATGGGTCAAAATAGTTCAGGTAAAACAAACAAGGGTGTTTGGATGGAAACAAGTTCTAACTATGGGTCAAATCATTATGGTTGACTTCAGGTTCGCCTATGTGACCCTAATTCTTGGATGGCAGACATGCTTTTGTAACAATCTCTTTTATACATAACAATATTAATACAATATTATCATTTTTTAATAGATAATTTTTTAATACACTATCATCAGTCCAATGGATTATGATTAGTCTAGTGGATTATGTAATGCTAATCAAACACCTTACAGTCACCATTGTAATTACGAATGAATTATAATACAAAGAAAACTGTATTTGTTGAAGAATAATGCATACCTTCCTTAACATGATGGATAATTGATGTAATGTGTTGATAACCTTCCTTTTCTTATGATTTTGCAGCAGGATGCATTTTTCGGTGAACACAATTTGAGTATGAGAAATTTTGTGATTGCTACCACTAAAAGCGTTGTCGTCAGTTTCAGAACACTCAGTTGTTTGACGGAATGAAGATGGACTACGCAAGTGTTTGACGTTGACAACATACATTTGCTATTCAAGACTAACTACGAGTTGGAGAAGATGATGCGTGCACATTTTTTTTTTATTTTAATATTTACAAACAACATTATTTATTGTATCAATCACATATTACTTACTATTTTTTTTCCAGAAAATATGAAAACTTATATACTTTCATTTGTTGTTTGTTAATTTCACACACGTAAGTGTCTCTCATCTTAAACTATCAACATGGTTTAGACTTAGGTCGAGTACCAGTAAATGAGTAACTATAACTTCTCATAGACTTATAGTACCTGGTCTTGCTTTAAGTTGTTGGCGTCACACACCTCCAGCTCAGTGATTGATTGTATAAGAATTTGTATGTACTTGCAAAAGAGTTGCTATGAATTTAAGAAACATGTAACAATGGTCACATAATAATTTGTTTTATACAAATGGGTTTCGCATGATGTCTTAATCATAAAGTTTTAAGGGGATAGGGAGTGGTCACTCCCAAATTTTCAACCCTCCCAAATTTAACCAATAAAATTCTGCCACCTCAGCTCAACCCTCCAGCCCTCCCAGCCAACCCTCCCAACCAATTTCACTTGCGCCCATGATTTTCCAGCCATCCCAAAATTTTTTTTTTTACATTTAATGCTAAATACAACTTAAATAACACAATGTACAACATATTGATGCAAAATACAACGGATTCAGTAGCGGGTAAAATACCCGGTAACCAAACCGTTCAACCAAACCGATGGGCAAAGGAGTGTTCATACCGCCGGGTTCCTCAACCTTTTGGCCAGCCCGCTGACCACTCCCTATCCCCTAAGCATCAGCACAATACCTATTCAAAACATACTCATATACTAACAATTTCATCTAAACAAACATTACCACAACACTCCCGCAGCAACGCGCGGGTTACCCCACGCGTATACTCTATTAACTAATCAACGTATAACTTTATTTTACATTCAACACTTAAAATTTAATAAACTATCTATTTATTTGTAGGTTACGTATTTTGGAGTTTAGTAGGTTTTACCCGTGCACCCACGTGTTATTGGTATAGTTTTTTTTTTCTTTTTCTGTTTCTATGTATATATGTTTTTATTTATTTATTTATTCAAAAAGTTATAGAAACCGAAAATGTTACATTTAAGTTCATAAAATTAAATTTAAAAGTACAGTTTGTATAAATGTTTTGGGCTTTAATATACTCTATTAACTAATCAAAATATACGTTGTTTTACATTCAACACTTAAAATTTTATAAATTGTCTATTTATTTGGTATTTTGGAGTTTACTAGTTTTTAACTCGTGCACCCACGTCTTATTGGTATAATGTTTTTTTATTCATTTTTACATGTTACTTTTATATATTTTTTTGTTATTAAGTTTTAGTTTGTGTAAACGTACTCAAATTATTTCTTGAAACAATGTTATCTTTTAGGGATAATGGCATGAAAAGGCACATACTTGCCACTTTTTGTCATTGTATGTAGCGACCTTTTTTTTTTTGATTTTGGCACAAACTTTTCTAAATCGTGTCATTGTGGGGTCTGTGTGACCGGATGAAACCTTAGCCGGTTTTATCCCCCTTTTTAATACCTTTTAATTATTTTCACCATATCCACGTGTGAAACTAAATATCCACGTAATATATACAAATCGTATACATAACGTATACGGTTTTTGTCCCCACATAACTTTTATCCCTTCCAAGTTAAACACATAGTCCCACCACACAGCTTTTATCCCTTCCAAGTGAAACACATGGTCCCAAACCCTCATTATTAAAGTACAAATTGGCAGTCACTCTCCAATTATTTTATGAAATTGATGTGTGCAAAAGGTATATTTGACTTTATTATGTTTGTATTTTACTGGAATTGTTTTTTATTTATGTCTCCCATAATATGCATGGTGATTTAGGGTTTTTACTGATCCCGATTTTTTTGGGGTTTTTTGTATTGTTTACAGAATGTCTACTTCTGGTATGCACGTAATGTTATTTGATGAACCCTTTGATGGTGTCTTTTACTTCGACCCATTAAGGTATGAAAATGGTGTTGTTTTTCATTTGAGGGTTTCTAAGGATAAGAAGTATGATTATGATGGTTTGACTGAGTATCTGAAAGAGCAGTTAGAGACCACGTTTTATGACATGTTTTTTAGGTTACCAGGATGTGAGTTAGAAAAGGGGCTAAAAATAGTTGAGTCTAATGCAGATTTGGAGTCAATGTATGAATTTTGTGAGGCATATGGAAAATTGGAAATGTACTTAGCCCACATTCCCCAAAATTTGTATGAATATTATTATACAAATCTAGTATTTGAAGAATCTGTTAATGAGGAAGCCTCTAAACTTAGAATACAAGGGATTAAGAGGTATGATGCTGGGAACTTGTCATATGATAAATTAGTTTCATGGGCTGAGGAAGAAGCACAAAAGTTAAAGACACCCCCTAAGCCCAGAACTGTTAGTAGAAAACATTGGGATAGTGTATCACCACATAAGATCAGATATGTTAATCTAGAGAATGTGGCTGTTGCATCATCTGATGTTGTACATGATGACATTGGTCCATCAGAACATCTTCATGATGACAATGGTCCATCAGAACATGTTCATGATGACAATGTTCCATCAGAACAAGATGAAGATGACTTACCTAGGAAGTTTGTGGATAAGGGTAAGGCTGTGATGATTGATGAAGATAGACCAGTCCATGCTAGAAAGCCAATGGATAGAAATAAGGGTATTGTTATTGAAGAAAATATGAATCCAAGTGGTAGGGCTGATTCTTCAAGTGACAGTGACGCTGAAATTCCTGACTTCTCAATGTTGTATGAGGATACTGAGAGTGAATTGTCTGACAGATCTGTAGACTATTTATCTGAAGGTGAGGATGAGTTGATTGAACTTAGGAGAAGGAATTTTGAGGCTAAAAGGGCACCCAAGGTAAAAAAAACAAGCTACTGAACCACAAGGTGTAGAGGGAAGTTCAAGACAAAATAAATGGGATGGTATAGGTGAAAATGAAATTGTCTTAGAGCACGAGGAATTCCTGGGTGATTTGATGAGGAAGCTTAAAGGTTGTGATGATGCTGTAGGACTTACAGATCCATTCAAAATGGTGGAGACTAATGTGGAGAGGTATCCTGTTTATGATGCAGATACACATTGGAAAATGCAGAAACCAACGGTAATTATACATTACATCCTAATTATTTTTCATAGTATAAATGTTACATTTAGTCTTTTCACTTAATATCTTTATGTTAATTTTCAGGTTGGTGAAAAGTTTGCCGATGCTGGCCAATTTAAAGAATGTATTACTTATTATGCTTTAGCAAATGGATTTTCTTTATGGTTTGAGAGAAGTGGAACGAAGAAAGTAGTAGCTCGTTGTGGTTTACGTCCTGAGAAGATCAAAGATCCAAAGAAGGGGAAACAAAGTAAGTACAACTGGTATCCAACTGATAGGGATGAAGGGTCTAAATGCCCATGGAGGTGTTACGGGAAGCGGATGCGTACTGAAAAGTCTTTTCAGGTAGTATCACTTAATGATGAACATACAGGTCGGTTTAACAAGATTATGGAGAAGATCAAAATTGCTAACCCAAATGCATATGACTATCTGATTAAAAAAGATCCAAAGACCTGGTCCAGAGCATATTTTCATATTGGCAACAATTGTGAAGCTGTGGAGAATGGATTCAGTGAGTGTTTCAATGCTGTTATTTTAACGGTAAGAGATAAGCCATTGATTACAATGCTAGAATCAATGAGGGTAATTGTTATGGAAAGAATGAACATAATGAGGAAGATGTTGGCTAAATGGACATATGACATTTGTCCTAACATTCAGAAGAGGTTGGAACTCATGAAAGATCAGCACAAGTATTATCTTGATCTTTACTAATTGTTATAATGATCATTAACACTAAACTGTATACTAATTAGATATCTTTTTGTGTAAGTTTTTGGCATGTGATACCAGCTGGAGGAGATATCTTTGAAGTGAGAAAAGGTTCAGAGGCTTATGGCGTTGATGCCCATCATAGGACTTGTAGCTGCAGGATGTGGCAACTATCTGGTTTGCCTTGTGCCCATGCCGTAGCTGTAATTTTTAAGTTAGGTAAAAGGGTAGAAGCTTATGTGCCAGATTGTTTTAGAAAACAAAAGTTTTATGAAACCTACCATCAGTACCTAACACCTATTGGTGGAATGAGCTTCTGGCCTGATACTAGTGAATTGGCTAAAGTTTTGCCACCTATGCCATTTACTATGCCTGGTAGGCCAAGGAAAAAAAGGATTAGAGCTAGTCATGAAAATAAGAATCCCAACAAACTACCTAGGACTGGGATTGAAATGACTTGTTCAAATTGTGGTCAAAAAGGTCATAATAAGAAGGGTTGCAAGAATGAAACTGTTGTGAAACCACCAAAATCAGCTGTTAAGAAGGGTAGACCTAGGAAAACCACAGCCACAGGTTTAATTGATGAGGATGAACCCTTAGTTCAACCATTTAGAGCAACACCAGATGAAACCCCCAGGTCAAGTGCAACACCAGATGAAACCCCCAGGTTAAGTGCAACACCATATGAACCCTTAGTTCAACAATCTAGGCCATTCAATCTCATAGGAAGAGGTAGAGGTAGAGGTAGAGGAAGAGGTAGATTGAGTACAGGTCTTGGAAGAGTAGGAAGGTTGGGTACATGGTTTGGGATTGAGGAAAATGAAACTGAGTCTGATCCAATTGAACAAACAGAAGGGTTGCATACAGAAGATGTCCATGCTGAAGAAATCAAACTTGACAATCAAAATGCACCCCAGAACTCACAAACACATATCTCACAGAATGCACCTACTCAGAACTCACAGACTGCACCTACTCAGAACTCACAGACTGCACCAAAGCAAAGAGGAAAGAGTGAAAGAATCTTGAAGAAGAAATTGGCAAAGCAACACCAAGGAATTGGGAGTTCAAGTACCAATGCTCTCACTATGGATTGAAAGACAATGAATCCTGTTTAACTTAACTTTTCTGTGCACTTCTTTTGTTAATGTATGTTGTGTAACCTTAACTACATATTTGTGCACTTCTTTTGTTAATGTATGTTGTGCACTTAGAAACAGTTTGTATTAGGTTGTTATGTCATGTAACTTTAAACTATCATGTGATCCTCACTTTTGTTCCTGTATGGTTAATCATAGTTAATGACATGAACATTTGTTGAACAATAATGTGTGGTAATTGAATGTGTATTTGTGTTTGCTAGAATACATAAATAACCTAAACAAATCTTTGCATTGAAGAGAAACCAATCCAAAACATTGTCATATTACATTAGTCCTAACAGTTTGTCTATGCAAACACATTACTTGCAGCAACAAAAACAACCAAAATGACAAACAAAGTAAACAAAACAACAACTTTGTCATGATAATTGACTTTTGACTTAATGAAACTTAGTTCTGCCTTCAACTCAGCCTTCAATTCAACCATTTGCAAATATGTTGATTCATCAAATGTGGAACTTTTGCCTTCATCCGACTTTGAGCCAAGCTTGTCCATGTGCATCTCAGATTTTCCCTTCATCAATTCAGCCACTCTCCACCTCAACATTTTCAATTCTTCATGCTCTTTGAAGAACAACTCTTTGTAGTACTCACTAGGTAGCTCATCATCCATAAACCCATAGAACTTACACTGATTTTCCCTACCCTGTCATATCAACAAATAACGATGAAAACCCACTTCAATCTTCTTATATCAAAAAATTAACTTACATACGAAATATTATCATACATATTTTGGACAACCCTTGAATCTTCTACCGGGGTTTGTGATGGTCCATGCCACTTGAGCTTCGATAGGCAAATGACAATCACACTCAGTGCATGCAATTACTTCTTCTTTTGTGTAAAAACGTCTGATTGACGTAGATCTGGATCGTGAGGTAGAGGAGGACGAAGATCTCATGCCTAGGGTTTATGTGGTGGTGGTGGGGATAAAGGGAAAAAGTAGTTGGGTTGTGTAAATATATAGGGAAAAGGGAAATACATGTTTTTAAAAAGTCACTTGTGTATAAAATACATAAATAATCACTAAATGTGTGAAATACAATACCTAGTCATCAATTACCGTCGCCACGTAGGACAACAAGTTTCATCCAGTCACACAGACCCCACAATGACACGATTTATAAAAGTTTGTGCCAAAATCAAAAAAAAAAAAAAAAAAAAGGTCGCTACATACAATGACAAAAAGTGGCAAGTATGTGCATTTTCATGCCATTATCCCTATCTTTTATTATCTAAGAATCTTAAACACCTTCTTACACTAACATGGTATTTTTCATAAGTACTAAAAATGCTTATTTGCTCCAAACGAATGTGTAAACAACACTCTAACTACATAAATAATACGGGTACTAACCTGCAATACCAATACCTTAATTACATCGGTAATATGCAAGTACCAAGTTACTTATTTTTAAATACTCAATCCTCTTAAAATAAGAAGATAAAGGGTATTTAACAAAGTGCCTCAGATGATGTGCTTTAATAGCTTTGAACAATGCAATACGCACAAACTTATATAAGCAATCCCAAAACACCCCTTTACGTAAAATAAACAGTTTCATCAAAACACAAAAAGTATGCAATAATCAATGACTTGAAAAAACGATCCTAAACACCCCTAAACTGATACAAACAACTTAATTACATTACATATGATACAAATTCAATACGCTAACAGCCTAAGAACTCTTATCAAAGTACTCAAAAAAAAAAACATGCACAACACAATATCATAAAACAAAATATAGCATATGATGTTTTACCTGTTGGTTCACTAAATGAAATTTAAAGTCTATAGGGTTTTCTTTACTTACATAGTTTTAAAAAAAAACCTAAACACAGACATCGACACAAAAATAACAACATAATGGTTCTGTAAAAGATATAACATGATGTTCCATGTAACCGAAGAACACATGTCAAAAATAGGGAATGACTATTTCTATTCACAGTATAATCTCTTGGCCCATACAATTTCTGAAAATTTCAAGATCTTCCACCTCCTTTAAAAGTAGAAATGAAGTTTGTTAATGCTAGTGTGCGTCTATTCGCTGCATTGTTGATTCAAAGATATGCGTAGACAACTTTGCAAATGACAAAATGTGAAATTAATATCCTTGAAATTGCAGTGTGAAAGCTCTCAACTTTGAGCAAATAGTAATGGGTCAAAATTGGTCAAGTCAAGTAAACCCACCGACATTTCTTGTTCCATTTTCCTTCAAATTATGGTAGTAATCATATATATTAGTAACGTATTTGTATAGGCTAACTTTAGTAACTATTTTAACAAATATTGTTTTATTAGAAACCTATCTTTTTGTAACCATGTGTAACGCCCCCAAAATTTATATAAAGTACAGTAGAACCTCTATAAATTAATACTCGATAAATTAATAACCTTGATAAAACTAATAATTTGTCCGGTCCCAACTTGGGACCAGTACAAAATTGGACCCCAATCGATAAAATAATAAGATAATAATTTTTTTGAAATCCCAATGTAAATATATTTGTCCCAACGGAACTATAAATTAATAATTCCCCAAAATATTCCAAAATTCTAAGATTTTCTAGTAAAAAAAGAATCTATAGTCACTTGTTTTTTTGTAAACTTCAAATCTATATTGAGTTCATCTTTAAATTTCCCCATTGCACTTAATAGAGTAGGCATTGTGTTCTCGTATTGCAACAAAAAGTTATGAAGAGTTGTCAAAGTCAGCTGATAGGAACTCCGATGATCTCTTGAGAGTGTTTGATATTGTGCCTTGACTAACTTTCAAATCAAAAGTTTTGTCAACCCACTGCACCAAATCTTGTTGAGTGCATCCTTGGTGATCTCTCTTATACTCGCATAACAATTTTCGTTGTTGATTGGTCATGGTTGATTTTTTAACACCTTTTAGTTTAGAACCATAGTTGATGTGATTATAAAACTTATCATTGGACATTTTATAGTGATCAATTTAGAACCATATACATTGAACTATCTTTAATTCAAAACAATGAACTTGACAACTTCATTTAATGTGTGAATGTACATCGGATATGGAAATTTTGAAGGTCATACATGAATCTCTTTAAATTAATAATTTATTAATTTATCGATATAATAATATCTCGCTAAATTAATAAAATATCTCAGTCCCAACATTATTAATTTATAGAGGTTCTACTGTATAAGGATATACATATTAGTTAAGCTCGATAAATGCAAGAATGATACAAATATATATGGTTAACTATGTTAGTAGTTGGAACTTATGATGCAAAGGAAGATAACGAGATAAGACTTGTTTTGTTATGCAGTTTTGCCATAGGGACCAAAAGTGACAAAATGGATAATATATGATAAGTGACCATTATGCCCTTGTGGGCTTATAATAACAAAACACGGGGATTAACTCCCTCATTCCAACACGTGTTACCATACGTGTTATTAGGGGATATTTTGGAGGGAAAACGGAGGTTAGTCTCATTATCAAGAATTCACAGGCGATTATCAAGTGGAGGTTTTAGAGGAATTATGTGAACCAAAGAGGTTTCAATTGTTTATAATTAGTTCTTCATTCAAGGTAAGTCCATGAATTTATTAGTTTTATATGATTGTTTATAAGATGAATTGGGGATTTTATGAGGAATAAGTATAACGACAATCTTATACCTAGATATGATGTTTTATGATTATTATATGATAACTTCATGTCTGATAATGGATAAGGAAAAATCAGTAGAAGTTATGCAATGGATAAATGATGAGATAATTATGATTGTTAGATTTGTTGATAGTTGTAGTCGAAGTGTTTGGTGTTATGTTTCAAAGAGGCCAAACTTAGTAGTCAAAAGATGAAGTATAAATGTATTAGTTGTTTTAGCGATTTCATAATAGTATATGTATGAATGTTATATGTTTAGGTGATTGAGGCAAGCAAGTGGTTCGCTAGCACGAACTTGAAAGGTGAGTAACGGATTAGCATAGCACGTTTAGAATAGTACGTTTAGTAAATATTGCTAGTAAGTGTGAAGGATGCTAATGGTAGGCATCATAAACATAGCCACATATGAAGGATACTAATAGTATGCGTCATAGTGAAATTAGTAATACAAATGATGCTCTTAGTGCATCTTTAGTAATAGTGGAACTCCCATTATAGCATGGTGCTCATATGAGATTGATTCGAGATTTCTCATATGGAGCAGTTTAAGTAGAATATCATAGTAGGCACATATGAACTAGCTATGTCGCATTATAGCATAGGCTCATAGGGTGATCCTATGTAGCGTTTTAAACCCGAGAATGCATCCATGCATGAGGGAAAAGGCCGCACATGAGTAATCGCCACCTATAAAAGGGAATTCTTACATAGTAACGAACCAATTAGACACCGGATATGATCGTAGCTTTCTAACTAGATATTGGACATGACAGTATTAGCCGATTAGATATCGACCTTCTAGTGCCCGCTTAGACATCAGTAGATTAGTAGCAAGATAGTAATGAGTTAACTTATAGAAAATTATAGCAGTAGCATTCCATAGTAGTAGCATTATAGCCATAGCAAAGGAATGACCCCATGTAGTTAGTGGGTGGTTTAGTAGAAAATCCGATTAGATATCTGAATAGAGATTAGATTATGCTTATGTTATGTTAGTAGTAGTTCCGTTTTACTTACTAAGTCTTTATGCCTTACCGTTATATGTTATGCCTTTTTATGTAGGTAAATGAAGTGGACATGGGGCTTGTAGATAGAAGAGGATGAATTTTGAGGGTCAACAGTAATGCTCGTGGGATAGGTTGATGAACATCTCTTACGCACCTCTCTTTATAGTCACCTTGTTATGCCACAAAATATTAAGTAGTAGAAACAAAACTTTTGAGTCAAATGTTGTCAAGTAAATCTTTAGTATGTCGTATATGAATGTTTATAAACCAAGTTATTTCATTTGGGTCAAAATGGAGTGTTTAGGTTAACACCTATATTTTTTTTCATAGATCTTCCGTGCGTTTTAGATATGAAGTTTGTAATCATATATGATGTTTATGATGTATGAAATGCGTTTTCAAGGTTTGATGGTTTTGCGATTAGTAGAAGTCTAGTTTTAGGAAAATAAAGTTTTGAAGGTAAGAACCTTTGTACGACGTAGAGGTCAGGTCCCTCTACGACGTATAGCCTATACGACGCCTAGAGCTCCATCCTCTACGGTGTATAGGGGTATTGGTTTAAAAGAATTTTTTGACGTTTCAAGTTGGTATCAGAGCGATGGTTTAAGGGTGTTGGGGCAACATTAATTTGGTCTCCTTATGTTTTAATGATAACAAATAAACCTTCGCAACACATAAAATCACAAATTTTAGCCAATAACCAAACGACCAAATAACTGGGTTTGGCGCGCTGCTGGCGCGCCGACGCGCAGGCAACGCGCCAGCCCACTGTATTGGGTCGTGATGTTTTTGAAATTCGACTTTCCCCTTACCCGAAAAATGTAGATCTTTCAATACAGGTATGTATATGATATGTGTTTCATTAGGAACACTCGAAACGGGTTTTAGAATTAGAGGGATCCAAAATCACAACCTCCTGTTTTTACAAAACGCCAACTCAAGTATTTTATTAAGCGCCTCTAGCCAAGGCTTTTCTAAACCTATGAGATTCGTATATTTCACGTAACATCAAGTGAAAGTATTCATATGACCATAATCCGTGTTTACGTCTTATCTAATCACGTAACGGGTTTACTCCCTTATTGGTCAAACAAAGTCAAAGGTCCCTTTGCGTAAACGCATCCTTTCCCGTTATGGGATATAGTTTACTATGATGCAAAGCACTTAGCTTGTTTGCATCAAGATGATTATTGATTACGTCGAGTTGTGGAAATTCACGAATTATGATATTATGAATACTCGACGTTTAGTTATTTGGGATTATGAATAACCTGTGATCCTCTTATTCAACACACAACCCATAATCATCATTGTCAATTCTTTTCTTTCTTAATGACAATATGATTAAGCCTTAATCAATCATTTGATTATCTTCTACACCAAATAAACCTTCTAACCATTCCAAAATCCTTTCAAATCTTATCCCCAACATTCCCTTAATATTCTTTGTACTTGCATTGTACCTTTATCCCCCAACATTCCAACATTCTCCACATCAACCTCTTTTTCACCACATTCCCTCTCAACCACTACAATTCAAACACATTACCATTTTCCTATTCACTCTCTTCTCCAATTCTCTACTCTCACACATATCCATTTTGAATTCAAAATTTCACACACACCCTCTCACAAACCTTCTCCCATACACATACACAACCTTATCTCCATTTGAAATTTGAATTCATCTCTTAGGCTCCCCATCACTTCAACATCCCATCCTTACAACTCATTCTCTCTTACACTCTCATCCTCACTCTCAAATTCAAATTACACACTCCTCTCACATTCCTTTCCTTCCCTCACACACTTGCTAACTCGCTCACTCACACTCTCAAACATTCAAATTTGAATCCGAGCCTTAGGCTCCCCATTACATCACTTCAAATCAATACAACTCACCTCCCTCACATACAACCTTCCTCACTCTTCTCTCATCTCATATTTCAAATTCAAATTTGAATCCAACCTAAGGCTCCCTATCACATCAAGCCAACTCACTCCAACTCATTCCAACTCATCTCATTTTATCTCAACCATCCTAAGCTAACCATGGTTCTTTCCAACCTAACCTCACTCTCTCACAATATTTGAATTTCAAATTCAAATCCTTCCCTTTCTCACTCTAACACAAGATCAACACTTCCTTTCCAAGAAAGGAATATTCCATGCCATTTTTTTTCTCTCTTAACTATGCCATGTGAGGAATACCCATTTTACCTATATATAATTATCCCTTCTCTCTTTCTCTCTTTGATAATTGGTTTTACTTAAACACTTCACAAAATGATTTTTATTAAATGGCTATTTGAGTTGGTTGACCTTGAGGATGAATAATGGAAAGGTCTAAATTGTGAAGTACAATTGGGGTTTAGAAAGGTTGGGTATTTAAAATACCAAAACCCTAAGAAAATCAGTTCATGGGTTCTGGCGCGCTGCTGGCACTCTGACACGCTAGCCAGCGCGCCAGCCTTGAATGGAATTTTTCAATTTAGGGTTTATGCCTATAAATACCCACCTTTGGCTCTTGTATTCCTCACCCATTGCCATTACTTCTTTCTCTCTAATTTCTTTTCTCTCAGTCCTCTAATTCTATCTTGTGTTCTTAATCTTTCACATAACATCTTTGAAAGAACACATCTCGTTGCAAGGGAAGAATCACAAGAACCTAATCCACTCTTGTGATTGTGTCGAGGGTCTTCTTATCTATACTCTTTATACTAGAATCGAGTCTCTAGGTAAGGTTAGGACTTAATTAAAACATTCAAACATTCTTATTCGATTTGGTTGTAAGGGAAGTCTTGTGTCGTGGTGGCCAAGCCTAGATCGTTGGAGATCTAGTTGGGATTTGATACTTCCGGTGGGAAGTCTTTGTAGGAAGTCGAATTACGAGATTCTTTTGGGTGGTTTTTGAGGGCAGAATACCGTTGGGAGTAGCTCTTCTTAGTGAGCACCGATCGTAGTGCATATCGGTGGAGTGAAGTTGTAACAGTTTGTAGTCCACCGAAAGGGTTATACTTAGTGAATAATATCGTGTCGTGGATTCGCAACTGGACGTAAGGATGGTATAAACCCCCATCCCGAACCAGTATATATCATGGTGTTCTTTACTTGCTTTATATACTTTGGTTGTGCATGTGGTTGTGTTTGTTGTTGTATAAACACTTGGTGATCTTTGAGGCTTGAAGTCTTTAAACTTCGAAGAAGCCAAAAAGACCGTATTCACCCCCTCTATGGTTCTACATAGGGATTTAAGTATCTGCCGTTAGTAGGGTTACTTAGACTTAAACCATAGCTTAATATTGACCTTAATAGTTAATAAGTTATATGTAGAAAAAATAGATAGCAATTTAAGTGCGCTAGTATGCGATAAAGAATTAGAGTGCATTAAGGTAGATGTATTGATACCAAGTTGATGGAGATAGAATAACATGAATTATGATGCAAGAATTAATATGAATATGAATGACATGGTTAGTATCAAAAATTATGATGCAAGAATTAATATGAATATGAATGACATGGTTAGTATCAAAAATAACGATTAGAGAATACCATGATTAGTAGTTGTATGATTAGTGTATGTGCTAGTAGTATATGATGTTAAATAAATTGTTTTAGTTTATGACTTGAGATAGAGTATGATAAAATAAGGGCATATTTATGTGATGCAATTATTATGACGCTTGGCTAACATGATAATAATTACATGATATGCGAACTTATTGAAATCATAGAATGTCTCAATGAATTTCTAGAAGAATATAAGTAGACAGGTATGAATGTCGACTGATGGAATGATGTAGGTGTTAGTAATATAACTATAAAGCATATGTTTATGTATATATGAGTAGTATGTATAGATAGAAAATTGTTAAGTTTTATCTATCTTAGTGTTCAAATTTTTAGTAAAGTAGAATGGCAAGTGTTAATACAAATATCGTCCCAAAAACGTTATTTATATTTTACGATCTTGGCTTAATTTTGTTAATGACAAATACAAAGATTATCTTTAAGCAAAAGCATAATTATAAGAATAAGCCTTTTGCATTTATAGTGATAAGTCTTTTAAAACATATTTACATATTACATGATCTCTAGGAGTAACATTATATACATATATACATTTACAAGTTTCTTCCTTAAATTATAAACTTTATTTATTAAATACTAGGTTGACATCAAGGCATGCATCATGAACACAATCTTAGAAAGATTTTGAGATATCTTGTATTGATCTTCAAGCCAAAGAGTTGACATTGGAAGATATGGAAAGATATGGCAAGATATGGAAAGATTTGAGAATCTCTTAGATGTCCTGAAGTGGCGGATCCAAACCCATACAAGGGCGGATCCAATTTTTGGGATCCGCCAGATCCGCCAACTGTTGAATCAGTTTGCCTATAAATAGCAAGCTGATCATTTGGGCATTTTCATCACTCATATAGCTTAAATACATACTCATTCATTTACATATCACTAACCCATATCATTCTTTCATTTCATTGATCTTTCCTTTTGTAGCAAAGAGATCAAAGCATATAAGGATCAACCTACTGTTGTTATCCTTTTAGTATAGACTCTGTGTGATTTTGTATTAGTTCACACATCATAGTTTGTGAGGAGGATGCACGATACACTATAATGTTGTTTAGACCTTTGTTGCTTTGTGTATATGATATATTGAGTTAATATGATTAAGTATGCGGAATCTACTTAACCACACTTAGAAGGTTATTTGGATATGGAAATGGAACAATTATGTTTGTTATAGAACAATGAACAAAGAAAGTTTATTACCAAATGATTCAATATTATTCACAATAATACGAGTGATCTTCACTATCACTAGGGTTACAAAACCTTGAATCTTATGTTCATCTTCAACATCTTCTTTAGCTTTACCAGAAGAAGATTCATCATTTGTTGAAGTTGAAACCACACTGGTACTTATTGGCATCCATACATGATCTTGATTGGTCTCCTTATCTAACCCTGCCTCATTTGTTGTTTGTGAACCTGAAAAATCATTAGTTTCTGCAACAACAGGCACATAATTCATAGAATGGGTTAGAGACTCAAGATCAAATAGCCAATTAGGACCTTGACCTGCTACATTGGATTTATTCTCTAAAAATTCCACATGCAGGTTCTCATCTACTCTTCTAGTTCTCAAGTTGTATACTCTAAAAGCTTTGCTATTGAGAGAATATCCAACTAAGAATCCTTCATCTGCTTTGCCATCAAACTTTCCAAGATGGTCTAAGGTATTTAGAATTGTCACATGACATCCAAAAGGTCTAAGAAATCCTATTGCAGGAGTTCTACCTCTAAAAAGCTCATATGATGTCTTATTGTGAGATTTTACAACCAAAACCCTATTTTGAACATAGCAAGCAGTGTTGATTGCTTCAGCCCAAAAAGTGATAGGCAACTTAGAGTCGGCTAACATGGTTCTAGCAGCTTCTATGAGTGTTCTATTTCTCCTTTCAGCAACTCCATTTTGCTGAGGAGTTCTAGCTACACTAAATTCTCTCCTAATACCTTTTTCTTTGCAGAACTCATCCATAACTCTATTCTTAAACTCTGTCCCATTATCACATCTAATGACTTTTACTTTCTTGCTTACTATAGGTTTTCTATCTCTGTAATGAAAGTCTTAAGGATGCTAGAAGTCTCATCCTTAGTACCTAAAAAGAAAACCTATGTAAATCTACTATAGTCATCAGTAATAACTAGACAATATCTTTTATGCATCATGCTACTAACAAAAGTAGGGCCAAATAAATCCATATGAAGCATAAACAATGATTGATCAATAGAGTTAAAAATTTTGGGCTTACAAGAGGCTTTGTGTTGTTTGCCTTTAAGACAAGCAATGTATGTTTGGTCATTTTCAAATTGTTTTTGAGGTAAACCTCTTACCAAACCATTCTTAACAATCTTATTTATGGTTTTGAAGTTAATGTGACCAAGCCTCCTATGCCATAACATTGATTCATCCAATGTGGCCTTTGCTACAAGACAAGTTAAAGCCTTTTTAGGAACAATGTTCTTCATATCAACACTGTACATATTGCCCTTTCTAGGAATTTTAAGAAGTACTTGACTTTCATCAGGCATCTTAAAATCAGGAGAAAGCACAAGACATTCAGTGTCACATAAAAGAACTTTGTTCTTTTTATCACACATTTGTGAGACACTAAAAATATTGTACTTAAGCTCTTGTACATAGTACACATCTTCAAAATCTAAATTTCAGTTTTAATTGTACCTTTACCAGAAATTTTGCCACCAATACCTCCTCCAAAAGTAACATAGCCACCATCTAATGTTTGAAAATCAGAAAGATAGGACTTGTTGCCTGTCATGTGCCTTGAACATCCACTATCTGAGTATCCTTGATCCTCTTGTTTATCAATTGAATGTTCCTGCACAGAAATAAGGAGTATTAGTTTCCTTTGGGTACCAAAGCCATTACTGACTTGGATCTGCCTCTTGCATCAATGTAATTTAATCTCTTAAGAACAGTTGATGCAACATTGGATTTAAGAACCCAACATGCTGAGGCCTTAACAGCATTTGCCCTGTTTTTCCTAGCAGTAGTATGAACCACATGCTTAGCAGTAGAAACTGCTAGCTTTGTAGTTGTTCCCTTTGGTTTCCAAACTTGTTTTTGGACCACTGGTCTTGTTTTAATAGGCCTTTTAACAGTTTTTGATGCATTTTTGTAAGTTAATTTTGCATTTTTAACTGTTGGTATTGGGTTAACAGTCATTAATGGTCTAGCAACAGAAACTGCTTTTGAAACTGCTCTGGGTTTTATTCTATTAAAATTAGAACTAGAGTGAAAGTGAGTTTGAGGAGTTTGCCTTTTGTAATTCACCCTATTGTTTGTATACCTAGATACCCTTTGGTTGCAGAAAGCTGCAAGATGGTCAAATTCTCCACATACAAAACAAGCTTTGTTATAAAAGTCAAATTCATTACCTAGTTGGTGAGACTTAAAGCCATTCCAATTCCTTTGGTTGCCTCTAGGCTTGTTTGTGGTTCTGTATTGTTCACAATATCTAACTGGTTGCCTAACATGTTTAATGTTGGTTTTAGGCCTAACAACATTTTGTTTGACTATCTTAGGAACACTTGTTCCTGCTTTCTTAACCACTTCAGGTTTAGACATAACCTGTTCATCTTCTTCATCATCAGATACCCAGTCTTCAATGACTACACTATCTGATCTTCTATCAGAGGACACCTTGTCCTTAGGAAGTGAAGTTTTACTTAAACTTCCACTTACTTTCTTAGGTTCATCAACAACTAGCTTTGTTTTTGGCTGTACACCATATTGTAGCTCAGGTTGTTGAAATTCAGGGACACCTGAATTTTCTATGTCAATCCCTGGAGGCTTAGGGATTCCTCTGTAAAGGGGTGGGACAGAATTATATCCTAACCCTGACTTGGCTCTATTAATCACTTGACATTCTATCATGTTGGTCACACCTCTAGAAGCATGTTCTAGTGTTTGTGTAGTCAAGTGAATGTTTCCATTTTCCTTTTTGACCATATCAAAAGCCTCTCTTAAAAGCTTAATTTCTGCATCTCTAAAGAATATGTCTTTTCTAAGAAGAGCTTTGTCATCAGAGAAAGCAAATTCATTTTGTTTGTAATGAATGATCTGCTTCTCTAGGGATTCTAAACCACATTTATAGTCTACTAAGTCTTGTTGAGTTCTGCTTAGGACTTTCTTTTGGTCATCATAATGTTTGATTAAAGTTTGTAGTTCTGAAAGTGTTGTGCAAGTATTAGAACAAACTTTATGATTTTGTACCTCAGTAGAGAAAGCCATGAGTGCCATCTGTGAAGAATCTTCTTCTTCATCAGCCATGAAACTCTAATCAAAACCTAATCCATCAATAGCTACCATAGCTTTTGAGTTTGGCTCAGAAACCTCCCTTGTTTTGGATGTGCTTCCAAAACCTTTGTTCTTGCTATCCTGCTGCCTTGGCCTTCTACATTCTCTTGAGAAGTGCCCCATCATGTGGCAGTTATAGCACTCTATCTTTGACTTGTCAAAACCAGCAGTATCAATGTTGCTGATTATGAGCTTCTTCCCCGTCCTTTGATAGAACTTCTTGGCTCTTATGCTAAGAAGAGAAATTTGCCATTTTAGGTCCATTTCCTCCAGATCATCATCATTGATCTCTTGGAGGTCTTCATAAGTGAGCATGGACCCTTCATTTCGACTTGTGAGAAATTCACAACAAGTCTTCTCATCCAAAATACCCATGGTACTGCTTGATGAAATAGCAGCATCAACACCATCAACAACTTTCACCTCTTCACTTGATTTTGAGGTACTAGGAGTTGACATAAATGCCATGTTCCCAGTATTAGAACTAGTACCTCTATTTTTCTTCAAATCTTGCTCCACAATCTTAAAGTTGCTATACAAATCTATCAGGTCCATTGTATCAAGGTCTGGCTTGTTCTTCCAGACAACAACATGTATAGCCCACTCTTCTGGTAAGCTTCTCAGAAATTTTGAGTTTAAATCTTCTTGAGGTATTTCAACCCTAAGAATAGCAAGTTGGCTCACAATATTCTGAAGCCTATTAAACATGTGGTCAAGAGATTCATTGTTGGTAGAGGAGAAGTTTTCAAACTGCTGCTTGAGCAGTGTCTTGTGGGTTTTCTTGGTGGCTTCATTTCCACCATATCTGGCAACAATAGCTTCAAATAATGACTTGGCATCTTTGAACTTGCTGAAGTTTAAAAGTTGATCATTGGGAATGGTCATCATTAGCATGCTTCTTGCCTTTAAGTCATTTTTCTTCTTTATTCTGTCTTCTGCAGATGTTGGGTGTTTTTGCAGAGTTGTCACCACTTTGCCGTCCACTGTTGATGTAGTGGTTGTAGGCTAGTAAGAGTTTCCATCTTCAATGATTTCCCAAAGTGCATAGTCTTGCACTTGGAAATATTGCTCTATCCTCAGCCTCCACATCTCAAACTCATTCTGTTTGAGCATGGGTAGTTTTGCAGCAACATTGGTTTGAATAGATTCAACGTCCATTTCTTCTTCTTCTTCTTCTAAATCAACTATATCAGCCTTGCTCTGATACCAATTGAGGAGGATGCACGATACACTATAAGGTTGTTTAGACCTTTGTTGCTTTGTGTATATGATATATTGAGTTAATATGATTAAGTATGCGGAATCTACTTAACCATACTTAGAAGGTTATTTGGATATGGAAATGGAACAATTATGTTTGTTATAGAACAATGAACAAAGAAAGTTTATCACCAAACGATTCAATATTATTCACAATAATACGAGTGGTCTTCACTATCACTAGGGTTACAAAACCTTGAATATTATATTTCTATGACTTATGATATTGTTGTGTTTGTTCTATTCTCTAAACAGTTATGATCTAATTCATGCACACATAATATCTAGTCTAAGATTTCTCTTTTATAATCCAAGAGAGATCTTTACAATATTGTCAAGTCTAATCAAACACTTGCTTGAGAGTGTCAGTCATTAAGATACAACATGTATCTGTGTTTACAACTTGTTAATGAACACTTTGTCTAAAGATATTATCTACCGTGTATTGTTGACTTTAATACACATAATATCTTTGTATACTTATCTACTCAGCAGCAGAATACTTCGATAGTTATCCACTTAGCAGTAGAAAGTTCTTTACCAGCAGCAGAATCATTCAGCAGTAGAATGTTTAACGCTAGCAGTAGAATCAAATGCACTAGCAGTAGAATGATACTTAGAGTATTTCTTTGAGTAGAACTGATCTTGTAATCCTTTAATTCCCGATACTAATCTTCAGAATATTTAATTCCCAACAGTTTGTATCATTTATTCAGTAGAGTTAGGTTAGTGTTTTAGTTCTTAAAACATAAAGAGTGTCGGGAGTGGTTGTACCCTTGTGAAAGAACCAACAGGAGTGGTTGTACCCTTGTGAAAGAACCAACGGGAGTGGTTGTACCCTTGTAAAGAACCCGGTGTTTAGCTTAGTACCGGATAAAGAGTAAGCAACGTGTAAAGGTTTTCTCTTCCTAGAAGGGAGCTTGTTTCTTAGTGAAGAAAAACTCTCGAGTTAGAGGCTCGAGGAGTAGAGTAGGGCAAGGAAGAGAGTCCTTGTAGCCGAATCACTATAAATATCCGTGTTGTGTGGTTTGATCATTCATTTCCTTACTTACTTATATTATATTGTTTCTTTGTGCATACTTACTTTGAAATCACGTTAAGTCACAAAACGAATTAATTTTAAAAACGGTAAAACTATTCAACCCCCCTTCTAGTTTTCCACAATTGGTATCAGAGCAGTGTTACTCAAGATTTTCAAAATATATTGTATTTTAAAAACTTGAAACGATCAATGGATTTTGAAAACTTTAAAGAATGGCAATCTATGCAAAGACCACCACTATTTAAACCAAATTGTTTCATATATTGGAAAAATCGCTTTGAGACGTATGTGAAGTCAAAGGACATAGATCTGTGGTATATAATTGTAGAGGGTGATTACAAGCCCATAAACAATGATATTTCAGGTGGTCGGGATGTAGGTACCTCTCTTACTCGTCACAGTGATGAACAAAATAGGTTGATTGCCAAAAATAATGAAGCCAAAATGATGCTTTACAATGCCTTATCTAAGAAAGAATATGAAAGAGTTTTTATGTTTAAAACAGCTAAAGATATTTGGCAATCACTAATTATCCCTCATCAAGGGAACTCACAAGTCAAAGATAACAAAATTGATCTTCTTGTTCAACAATATGAACAATTTGTTATCTCTGAAGATGAGACCATTGATAGTGCATTTGCTAGGTTTAATACTATTATTACATCTCTTAAAGCACTTGACGAATCTTTTTCTAGTAAGAATTTTGTCAGTAAATTTCTAAGAGCACTCCACCCGAAGTGGTGAGCAAAGGTGACAGCTATTGAAGAATCTAAGGATCTTTCAAGTATGACACTGGGCGAGCTCATAGGAAATCTCAAAGTTCACGAGATGGTGATGGAAAAAGACTCAGAAATAGTTAAAGGCAAAAAGGAGAAGATGAAGTCCATTGCCTTGAAAGCTAAGGCAGAGTCAAGTGATGTTGAAGAGTCTTGTTCCAATAGTCAAGACGAAGAGTATGCCATGGCAGTAATAGATTTCAAGAAATTTTTTAGGAGACGAGGAAAGTTCGTTAGACCACCTCGTGAAGAAAAGAAATCCTTCCGAAAAGACCGTGATGATAGAAAAGGAAAAGTAGACAGAAAGTGTTATAGGTGTGGTGATTCTAGTCATTTAATAGGAGAATGTCCAAAGCCTCCAAAGAACAAGTCTCAAAGAGCCTTTGTCAGTGGAGCTTGGAGTGATAGTGAAGGAGATGACGACGAGCCTAAGAACGACGAAGTTGCTCTCATGGCTCATGACACAGAAGAGGTACATTATGACTCGTCATACTCTTCTATAGATGATGAAACCTTAGAAGTAGAATATAACAAACTGTGTGATATCACTTTAAAAATCATAAACAAAAATAAGTTCTTAAAAACATAAACAACACTTTTAGAAAATGAAGTTTATTGGCTTAAAGAAAAGGAGATACGAATGGAAAAAGGTAAAAATAGTAAAGAAACCTGTGTCTCGTGTCAAGAACTTAAACTAGAATTAGAAACTCTTAAAACCACACAGGAAGATCTCATTAAACAAAATTCTAAATTTAAAAAGTTCAAAAAAAACATAAGTTGTATAGATGAGATAATGAAGATGCAAAAATTACCTCATGATAAAACTGGACTAGGTTTTATGAAACTAGGAAGCTTAAGTGAATTTAAGAAACAAACAGTGAAAGAAAAAGAAACTGTTCCAACTGAGTCAGACACCCACGGATCCGACGGATCCAAAATTTTGGATCCGCCAGTTGTACCCAAGGGATCCGCCGGTACTGTTGATGAACAGAAGGTTCTTAAAACGAATCGTTCTGAATTTGTTAAGGTCACTAGAAAACCTAACACTAGTACAACTATTAACAAACAAAAACCATCAGTCTCCATAGGAAAAGGTCAAGTTAGAAATGAGTATAGAGTTAAAACGGTTCAACAGGCACCCAAAACTAGTATTCCCAAACACCCCTTTCCAAGAAGTAACTTTAAATCGCAACATCATTACCAAAATAATTGGAACCAAAACATGTCTAGAAACTTTCAAGGTCCTAATTGTATCCCTTGGAACACTTGTCCACCATTTCCTTACATGAACCATGATAATGTTATGTTTAACCCAAACGGACCCATGAGATATTGGGGACCAAACGCTTGAGTTTTTCTTGAACTTAGGTGTGCTTGAAAGTTGAGTTAGAACCAGATGAGTGGATTAAAGATAGTGGGTGTTCAAGACACATGACGGGAAACAAAAGCCTTTTCCCTTCCTACCAAGTGTACGACGGAGGTAATGTCACATTCGGTAGCAAGCTTAAAAGTAAAATCATCGGAAAAGGTACAATCTCTCATGACTCTCTCACTATTGATGATATTGCTCATGTAGATAACTTAGGTTTTAACTTGCTTAGTATTAGTCAACTATGCCGTAAAAAGTATAACGTCCTTTTCAGTGAATATGGAAGTAAAATACTTAGAGACGGTATAACCGTAGGAAAAGGTGTTTTAAAGAATAACGTATATGTTATGAAATTAGATAAAACACCTAAAGACAAACTTTGTCTCACTTCTTTGGACGATAACTCAACTCTATGGCATCGACGCTTAGGTCACGCCAATATGAGGTTAATTCAATCCTTATCATCTAAGGAACTCGTTAGGAACATGCCCAAGTTGAAATATGACCAACACTTTTGTGATGCTTGCAAAATAGGAAAACAAGTTCATAATAGCCATAAGGCTAAAAACATGGTGTCTACATCTAGGTGTCTAGAATTGTTACATATGGATTTGTTTGGACCATCCGCTATACAAAGTTACGGGGGAAACTTCTACACTTTGGTAATAGTAGATGATTACTCTAGATATACATGGACTAAGTTTTTGAAACCTAAAAACGAAGTGTTTGATAAATTTGAAATCTTAAGTAAGAAAATTCAAAATCAATTAGGAAGTAACATAGTGTCAATAAGAACTGACCATGGTTGTGAATTTGACAACGAAATCCAATTCGGAGCTTTTTGTGATGCTAATAGCATAACACATAATTTCTCAGCTCCTCGAATTCCTCAATCTAATGGTGTAGTAGAACGCAAAAATAGGATAATTCAAGAAATGAGTAGAACCATGTTAAATGAACAAAACATACCTCAAAAGTTTTGGTGTCACGCTGTAGATACATCCACATATATCCTAAATCGAGTTCTAATTAGACCATTCTTGAAAAAGACTCCATATGAGTTATGCAGAGGCAAAAAGCCTACTTTAGGATATTTTAGAGTGTTTGGAAGCAAGTGCTTCATTTTAAACACAAATGATTATCTCACCAAATTCGACCCAAAGTCGTATGAAGGTGTATTTCTAGGATATTCACAAACTAGTAAAGCATATATAGTTTTGAACAAAGAAACCTCAAGAGTCGAGGAATCATTGAACGTAACATTCGATGAAAGTCCACCTCCCTCTAAGACATCACCTTTGGTAGATGATGACTTAGAAAATCAATGAGGAACTCACCCGCCTCTATGCTCTCTCTCATATGGTAGATTTCCGCCTTGGTGAAGCAATGGATCTCCAATCCATCTTGATGAACTCCATCCCCACTCCACCATCATCCAACCAACAATAACAACCACCATCAAACAACCAATCACCACCACCACCACTACCAAATAACCCACCACCACTACCACAAAACAATGAGCCTACCCTTCCTCCTGGTTTTCCAAGACATGATTGCTCGCAATGTGAGAGAACCGCTCACTTAGCCCAAAGGACCAACATTTTAGTCCATGAGCTCCAAAATGAAATGAGGTTCATCTTGAACCACATTCTCGAGCATCTCAATGCAATCTCTTATCCTCCTCAATAGGAGCTCTTTAGTTTCCTCTTATAGGAACTTTTAGAATGTTGTTTTAGAATTTTTCTTTTTAGGATTTATTTTCTTTGTTTAAATGTAACATCATTTTTTCCAAGTAATGAATGTTATGTTTTTATGCTTGTGGGTGATCAACATTTAGCATATTATCTTATTTTAGTTACTAAGATCATAGTATGGTTGTTTTAACTTCACATAATGCTTTGATCAAATATACTTAGGTACTTAATTTTGATCAGACACTTCATTTTGACTTTTTAAAGTCAAATGGGTTGACCTTTCTTGTTTGGCTGAGATCGAATTGAAGTAATCCAAGGGTGCTAAAAGATTCAGAGGATGTCGACATGAAGTACCCAGTTAGTTTTGTATAAATAGAATAGTATTGTAAGCTTTTTAGTTAGTTAGTTTAATTTTAGTTAATCGTTTTTAATTTAAGTACTTCTCCTTGTATTTCCAAGTTATTGAATGATCAATATAAGTTAATTCGAAGTCATTGTTCTTGTTTTATTAGAATCTAACTCAGTTGCATTATCAATTTGAATTTCAAGTTAAAGTGTGATTCGTATAAGCTATAAGCTCTTTTAAGTAACCAACAAAAGCTCCAAATAACCTTGCATTAAGCTTATAAAAGCTCTATATAGCTTTTAGTAAACTTAATTAGTGGATACTAGTTCTAAATTCAAGATATGAAGACCAGTCAACAAAAGTCAACTCGGATCAAATAAGCTACCATGGAGGTCAACAAGCTAAAAGTCTGGAAGCTTATGGTTTAGTGGTTCTGTGGAGAGCCTATAGGTTGTTTCTGTTCTTGGTTCTTTGGTCCACAACCTCAGTTCGATTGTAAGCTCTTTCTTAGTTTTAGCTTAATTTTCTATTTCTACTGTTAAGTAGCTTATAGTAGCTTATTCCAGTCCTTTATTGCTTATCAGTACTATATAATCATAATTCAATAAATTTCATAAGTTCTAGATAGCTTGTTTTTAGTTTTACTTAAAACTCTAAAAAAGGTCAAAAACAGTCACACTAGCTTAAGCTTATTTAACTGCTTATTGTAGCTTTTAAACCTGCTCAGTATCACTCATATAAGTTATTTATCAGTTAAAATTCCATACCATAGCTTAAAACCATCCACTTCAGTTCAAAAAAGCAAAGCAGTCAACCCTTAAGGGTTGTTTGGTTCTAGCCTGTTACAAGCTAAATCTCACAGATACTGTAGCTTGACCATTTGGTTAAGTTTGCACAAGCTTATTTAAGTCCTTAGAAGCTATTTTCAACATTTGATCAGACCATTAGGAAGATATAGCAGTTTTGAAGTCCCCTTGTTAAAATCAGTCCACTTAGAAACCATACAAGCTATAATAAGCTATAAGCTTATTTGAGCCATAAATTTGGCATTTTCTTGCTCAACTGAGTCCATTTGGTTAGTCCACAAAAGCCTAGAACCTGTGCACCCTTGTGCACACTTCTGTGCACTTCTGCACAAAACAGACACCAAACCACAACTCAGTGTATACTGAGTTGTGTTGATTGCTGATCTTAGCTTCAATTGGAGTCCAATTGGTGTATTTCTGATAGGGCTTTTTAGGTTTTTAGATAGCCAGTAGTGCTACCTAAGTTTTGCCCCCATAAGATTGCATTTCAATAGCTTATTTCACCCCTTAATTTGGTCTGCAATCTTGCCATATTTCTGAATTTCTGTTTGAACTTTGAAACTGATTAGGTGTGCATTAGCTTAATTTGTGGGATTATCTGTGTGTTTTAAGTTGTTTTAAGCTTATATAAGTTTGTGAAACTTGTCCTGAGCAGTTGGTGCATTTTTGTGCTTATTTGCTTATTTTTGGGCTTATTGTAAACTGCTTATTAGCCCAAAAGTGCTTATCAGGCTTATTAAACTTCCAATTTTATTTTTCTTATCTTTCTAATATTATTTTAGATTTACTCAGAATTTTTCATAATTTTCCTAAGTCATTTAATATTTTTAATCTTTTTAATTAGTTTATAATAGTAATTAAATCATAATAATTAGAATATTAATCAGAAAAATATAAATCCAATTTTCATAATTTTCTTTTATCATTTTTAATCTAGGAAAAATATAAAAATATTTTTAGGCCTTAAGAAAATCAAAAATAGAAATAAAGTGATAGCTTCTATTTAATAGAATTTATCTTTTTAAATTTTAATTAAGTAATTTTCATTTTTATAATTTTCTTAGTTTCTATTTACTTAGTAATATTTTTAGAAAAACTTTTAGAATTTTCTTAGTTCATTTAGTATTTTTTATAAATTTAAATAGTTTAATAAGTTATTAAATAATAAATAATTAATAATAAATAGATAAAAAAAGTGTAAAAAAATATAATTTAAGTTTTTAAATAAGTTTTAAGTTATTTTACATTTTTAGGTTTTAAATTTTATAAATTTTATTTTTTGTCCCATTGTAGATTTTTCGTTGCGCGTTTTCAGATTATTTAATTCGCGTTTTATTTTCCTGTGTATATCTGTTTTTGTTTGTTATTTAGAATTGTTAAAAAAGCAAAATCAAAAGCAATCTAAATCATCAATCACTCTAATCCTAGCTTTTCACAGTTTTCCATTCACACCTCGTTGGGAAACGATCCGGGTGATCACTTGCCTGGTTTCACACTACACACGAGTATTCGTTCTGAGGCTGTTTATATTTTATCATTTATTACGGTTGACCATTCACAAGTGGTTGACTTGTGTGATAGAGAAATAAAAGATATCCGGTTCGGGACGGATCAAATTTTGGCGCCGCTGCCGGGGAGGTGTGCTGCGACTATTGTGTAAGTTTTAGCGATTAGTGATTCGAGATCCTTCTATCAGAAGTTCCTATTTCCCAAAAATAATATAAAATACAAAAATATTTTCTTTCCTTTTCTATATATATTATTATTATAATTATTGATTCGTGCTAAACAGTCAACTTAAATCAATCACGGATGTGGTCAAACAAAGTCAAACCAATCAAGAACACAATGCAATTATCCAAGGAGTATAGTTTTATCCCCGGGTCGTTTAAGTTCCAGCGAGATGCGAAATTGTGCTTTAAAACGGCTTGTGATCAAGTGTTTATGAACAGAAAAGGGATTATGGTTTTGATTACACTAAGGAGATAAGAAAATAGCTTTAAACAAGCTATATAAACAAGAACGTGAAAACAAGTTAACTAGAAACGTATAAAAACCTAAAAATGTACGTTTAAGTTTAAATAAACGTAAATGTACGAAATAAAAAGTGAGATTTAATAAATAAAAGGCCTACGGATATGAAAATTATATTTTTACAAACCTAATAATAAAAGAAAATTATTGGAAAAAGAAAATTATTTATTTGACTTATTAATTAATTATTATTAATTAAAAACTATTTTTAACTATTAAATAATTATCTAAAAAAAATGAGAAAATAAGAAATAAACCTAGAAAAATGAAATTATCACTTAGATAAATCTAAAATATTATAAAACTTATTTTCAAACTGAAATTATATTTATTACACTTTTTATCTTATTATTATTAATTAACTATTATTTTAAGCACTTTTTAATTATTTTAAATTCTAATAAATACTAAATAAGCAAAGAAATTTCTGAAACTTTTTATATAATTATTAAATAAGTACAAGAAGCTAAGAAAATTATAAAAATGAAATTTACTTAATTAAAATTAAAAAAAAATAAATTCTATTAAATAGAAGCTATCACTTTATTTCTATTTTTGATTTTCTTAAGGTCTAAAAATATTTTTATATTTTTCCTAGATTACAAATGACAAAAGAAAGTTATGAAAATTGGATTTATATTTTTCTGATTATTATTCTATTTATTATGATTTAATTACTATTTTAAACTAATTAAAAATATTAAAAATACCAAATAACTTAGGAAAAATCTGAAAAATTTAAGTTAAGTCTAAATTAATATTAAAAGGCTAGGAAAATTAAAATTGGAACTTGAATCAAGCTAATGGGCTGATTTGGGCTAATAAGCAGTTTGCTTATAAGCACAAAATAAGCTAAAAAGCAAATAAAGTTGCCAAAAGTTCAGGAACAGGTTAATATACTAAAATAACCACAAATCAACTAAAAAACACAAATAACAACAAGAGATTAAATAGGTTAAGCAATTGACTGTTGTGGATTATAGCACAGAAATTTCAGGAACAAGGCCAACTTGCAGGCAAGATTAAGCACTCAAATAAGCTGCTGAGATGCAATCTTAGGGGGGCAAAAGATTCTCTATACTACTGAGAATCTTAAAAACACAAAAGCCCTATCACAATCACTCCAATTGATGTCCAATTTTGCCTAAGATCAGCAACCAAAAATCATAGGTCTGCTGATCTTTTGACTTTTGCAGAAAAGAACAAAGGTTGACTTTGTTGAGATTTGAATGATCACTACTGACTAATTATGTTATATTAGGATATATTAAGATGATTTTAAGCTAGATTAACAAGTTATGCACCACTGAGATAAGATTTGTAGTTCAAAATCCCAACAGTTGAGTACTAAGATGAGATTAAAGGTGATTTTGACTTTTTCTCAAATAAGCATTGGAGTTTATGGTAGAACTGAGCTAGTATGAACTAGTATAACATGTACCAACAGAAAACAACAACAAACAAGCACTATAAACCCACTGATTCAGCAGATCCAAACAGCCCTTACAAACTTAGAATTGATGATTTTCAAAGGATTTCAAGGATTAAGTCCACAACTCTGATTTGAGCACTTATATTATCATATCTTAGGACTAAAGAAGCATAAACCAATAGCCATACAAGCATGATACTCAAGATTCAATAAATTGCTAGTTTGACTGTCAAAATGAAATTTTTAGCAACTAAGATTTTTAATGAACAAGCAAACTTTTTTAATGCATGAACCTACTTAAATACAACTTAGAAACACAGAAACATAAAGATCTTAGCATATAACCAACTTAAGCAAAGAAATGCAAAACTTGCTAAAAATGGCTTACAACTGTGTCCAGCTTGAAACCAAGAATAAGGACCAATAGAACACTCCTATAAGCCTTCCACAAGGCCACTAACCCAAGGGCCATCCAAAAGCTACCCTGCTCCAGCCATCTTCAAACTTCTTCATTGATTTTTGATTTTTTTATTCTAATATGTGATACTTTTGTGATTTTTGAGTTTTCTTATTACACTGACTTTTATAGTTACTAAAAGCTTGCATAAGCTTTCTAGGAGCTTACATGAGCTAACTTAGTCCATAACAACATCAAACAACAATATACAGTAATTTGAGATTTTGAACTTGAAATTGCAACAACTGAAATTGAAACTGAAACTTCAAATTTGATTACTAGAAAAGATTAAGAGTACACTGAATACAAATACTTGAAAGTTTAAAAGCTTGAAATGCACTGGAAATGTAAATTGACTAAGTACGAAATTAAGAAACTAAAATTACACTAGATAATCTCTCACACTGCTTTTTCTTCTTTCTTTATAGACTCTTATCCCTTTGTCGACATCTCTGAGCATATCCCACTTCACCTGAGCCATTGATTTCCAAGAATTCATCAGATTCGACCACTTGGCAATTTTGGCGGGAAAAAGTCATAAGCAGGTTATTTTAATTAATGAGTTTTGGGTGTTTGTGGAGGTGGAGGAGAGATTAGTGAGCTGGGGTGATGAGTTGGAAGGGTGAGGTGGATGGTGGTTTGAAGCAGTGAAGGTGGTTTGGTTTTGGCGGGGTTTTGTGAGGAAGAAGGAATACCAGGGTTGGTTTGACCCTGGTTTGACCTGGTATTTTTATTTATTTAAGGGTTGGGCCGGGTTAAGGTTTAGTGGGCTAGGGGTGGGTTGTTTTTATTTTGGGTTGGGAAGTGATAAAAGGGTTGGGTTTGTGTTTTGGGTTTATATAATAAAAAGGGTCCGGCTGGTTATAATATTAAACACAAGGACCATTTTTGTTATTTCCTGAAAATCCAAGGACTGAAAATGTAATTCTCCCAAAGTATCACAAGGTACCAATCTTGCCATAGATGAATAGTACAAGGGTTATAATTATTAATTTCCCATTTTAAATAACCCAGGGACCATTTTTGACACTTTTCAAAGGTTGAGGGACCTTTTTGTAATTTTTGCCCAAACAATCATTCAAGGACCAAATTTGACAATTAAGATTATTTTAGGGACCTTGAATGATAAAATTCCACTTTTTTAGATTCTAGGGACTAGATTTGCCAAATTATGAAAGTTCAGGGACTAAAATGCAAATTATGCCATTTATTGTTTGTTTTTCCCTGAAACTTATAAAAACACAGTCAGATGATATTTTTATACATTTTTAGACTTTTTAAAGTGTTTTTGACTGTTTCTGTAGCTCAAATGTGAAAGAAATGATGAGTATTTACACACTCATCAATCCCCCACACTAAACTATTGCTAGTCCCTAGCAATCTTTTATGAAGTTTTAATGGATTTTTCTCTTTACCAGATATCCATTACCTCTGGAGTAGCCAAATGTTTTAGTTCAAGTAAGAACTTTGGCACAATGATAACCAAATGATTTTGAGCAAACCATCAGCTTTCAACGGGTTTGATTTGTCTTTACCAGAAGCCGTTTGCTTCTGGACTAGCCAGCTCTTAGATAAATTACAACTATTATCTTTGGTGAGCTGATTACCAATTATGGTATTCCAAAGCCTTTACCACAAGCCATAACCTTGCGGGCTAGCCAACTCTTCACAAATTAAAGATATGGTGAGTCGAGAACCATACAATTTTTGGCAAATTGCAAGCCATAAACGGATTTGATATATCTTTACCCAGAGCCGTTTGCTCCGGGATTAGCCAATCTTTATGTGGGTTAGACATGGCGGACTGATAACCATTTATCGCGTTCTAAGTGAGAAAAAATTTTAAAATTTTGGCTAAAAATGGGGGTGCTAGATGATACATTTGATAAAATTCGCAAGAATTTCCCCCCCACACTTAGAACTGAATATTGCCCTCAATATTCAAAGCACCGGCTGTTAAACCAATACTTAGAACGTGAAAGGGAAATACTGAATAGCCATTATTTTATATACACACACATTTTTTTTTTTTTTTTTTTTTTTTTTTTGAAACTGAAACTATACATATATACAACTTGTGGGCACTCCTCCAAACTTGGGTGGTAGAAAATAGAAAGAAGTCAGAAATATGGGTGAAAACCCATATGGTGCGGGCTAATGTTTTTGATCACCGAGTCACTAGCTTGACTCGACCCCAAATTAAGTTGATTCCTCCCGAACAGTCAGGTTTATCACGCAAGCTAACCGCTTGTGAACGGCCAACTGTAACAAAGGGTTCCTGAACATCCCGGGAGAAAAAGCAATTTAAAAGTCTATGGGGAAGTAAGTGGAAGAGATCATCTCCCCCACACTAGGTGGTAGAAAAGAGAAAGAAAACAGAGACACGGGTGAGAACCCATGTTTTGCTAATGTTTTTGATCACCGAGTCACTAGCTTGACTCGATCCCCGCATTCATTGGTTCATGGGGAAAGTTTGAAGATCCGGGACAACCATGAATGGTATGTCCTCTCTAAAGTAGTGTTTTAATCGATGACCATTCACTTTGAAATTTGGTCCGTCATTTTGAGATAACTCAACGGTACCATATGAATAAACTTTTGTAACAGAGAATGGACCAGACCAACGGGATTTGAGTTTTCCCGAGAAAATCTTCAATCTTGAATTGAAAAGAAGGACTCGATCACCAACGTTGAAAACGCGGTTCTTGATTTTAGAGTCATGAATCTTCTTTGTCTTTTCTTTATAAATCAAAGAGTTCTCGTATGCTTGATCACGCAGTTCATTTAATTCGTTCATTTGAACTTTACGGTGATCACCCGCAGTTTGAAGGTCAAAATTAGCATGTTTCAAGGCCCAGTAGGCTTTGTGCTCTAATTCGATCGGAAGATGACATGCCTTTCCGTACACAAGCTTATAAGGTGTACACCCGATGGGTGTTTTGTAAGCTGTACGAAAGGCCCATAGTGCATCATCCAACTTATCCGACCAGGATGCACGATTTTCTCCTACAGTCCTTTCTAAAATTCTTTTGATACCCCGATTTGAAACTTCAACTTGCCCACTTGTTTGTGGGTGATACGCAGTGGAAAGACGGTGAGTTACACCATACTTTTGCATGACTTTGTCAAATTTGTCATTACAGAAATGCGTACCACGATCACTGATTATAGCACGTGGAGTTCCAAAACGGGCAAAAAGAGCTTTTAGGAATTTTACAACAACTCGGGCATCATTAGTGGGTAAAGCTTTTGCTTCAACCCATTTTGACAAATAGTCAACAGCCACGAGAATGTATTTGTTTCCTCGAGATGATGGAAATGGCCCCATAAAGTCAATGCCCCAGACATCAAAGATTTCACAGACTTGAATTGCATTTTGTGGCATTTCATTTCGTTGTGAAATATTTCCGTGACGCTGACAAGCTTCACAAGTTTTTATGAGTTCTTGGGCATCCTTATAGATTGTGGGCCAATAAAACCCGGAATCAAACACCTTTTTGGCGGTGTAGTTTGGACTATGATGGCCCCCCGTGGGTCCAGCATGGCAAGCTTTGAGAATGTCAATAGCTTCCTGTCCGTAAACACACCGTCGGATGACTTGATCCGCACAGATTTTGAATAAGTAGGGGTCGTCCCAAAAATAATGTTTAACATCCTTGAAGAATTTATTCTTTTGTTGGGTCGACATCCCTTTCACTATGAAGTTACCCGCATGGTAATTTGCGAAGTCGGCAAACCATGGGGTAGTAGAATCTCCTTGAAAAGCAACCGCATTGAGTGTCTCGAGAGGAAATGTTTCATTTATTTCCTTTTTCTCGAAAACATCTTGGTGTGGGTTCTCTAATCGGGATAAATGATCAGCAGCTAGGTTCTCAGCTCCTTTTTTATCACGTATAATGATATCAAATTCTTGCAGGAGGAGAACCCAACGGAGTAATCTCGGCTTTGCATCTTGTTTTGCAAAGAGATATTTGAGAGCCGAGTGATCCGTATACACTACACATTTCGTCAAGATCAAATATGGCCGAAACTTTTCAAAGGCATACACCACAGCCAATAATTCTTTTTCTGTAGTGGTGTAATGAGTTTGAGCTTCAGTCATGGTTTTACTTGCGTAGTGGATAGGCTGAAAATGTTTGGCTTTTCGTTGCCCCAGGACTGCACCGATTGCAAAATCGCTTGCATCGCACATGAGCTCAAAGGGAAAATCCCAGTCGGGGGCAACTAGAATGGGTGCCTCAGTAAGCTTTTTCTTTAATACTTCAAAAGCTTTGATGCACTCGGGTGAGAAGATAAAAGGAGCATCTTTTTCGAGAAGATGAGTCATAGGCCGGGCGATTTTAGAATAGTCTTGTATGAATCTACGATAGAAACCGGCATGACCCAGAAAACTCCTAATACCTTTGACGGTAGTGGGATGAGGTAATTTACCAATGACATCAACTTTAGCTCTGTCAACCTCAATCCCGTTCTTTGATATCTTATGGCCGAGGACAATGCCCTCTTTGACCATAAAATGACTCTTCTCCCAATTTAGACAAAGATTGGTGTCTTTACACCTTTTCAACATGTTTTCTAAATTGGAGAGACATGCTTGGAACGAATCCCCAATGACCGAGAAGTCATCCATAAAGACCTCCATTGTTTTACCGATCATGTCGGTAAATATGGCCATCATACACCTCTGGAATGTACCTGGAGCATTACATAAGCCGAAAGGCATACGTTTATAAGCAAAGGTTCCATAAGGGCATGTGAAGGTAGTCTTTTCTTGATCTTGTGGATCAATGGGAATTTGAAAGTAACCCGAGAAACCATCAAGGAAACAATAGTACTCGTTCCCTGCTAATCTCTCAAGCATCTGATCCATAAAAGGTAGAGGAAAATGGTCTTTACGGGTGGCATCGTTTAACTTACGATAGTCAATGCAAACACGCCACCCTGTAACCAATCGAGTTGGAATCAACTCATTTTCATCATTCGTGACAACAGTCATGCCACCCTTTTTTGGAACACAGTGAATGGGACTAACCCAAGGACTATCAGAGATGGGATAAATCAATCCTGCATCAAGAAGTTTGAGAACCTCTTGTTTGATTACATCGTGGATTTTGGGATTTACCCTTCGCTGGTGTTGGACTGCTGGTTTGAAGTCATCCTCCATTAATATTTTGTGAGTACAAAATTCAGGGTCGATACCCTTTATGTCGGAGAGTTTCCAAGCAATTGCTTGCTTGTGTGACTTCAAAACCTTTATTAGAGCAGTCTTTTCCTCATCACTTAAATCTTTAGCAATAATGACGGGTAATTTATCATCACCCTCCAAAAATGCGTACTCAAGATGAGGCGGTAAGTCTTTGAGTTCGACCTCAGGAAATTCATCAGTTTTCTCAACTGATCTGATTTCCTCATTATGAAGTTCAACGGGAGGGAGGGGAGGAGAATTGTCCTGATTTAACAATGTCTCAAGAAGAAGAATATCTCCCTCCAGATCAATCTCAGCGTCATCAATCCCCTCTAGGAATGAATCATACTTGAGAAAATCCTCGATCTCTTCCAAATTGAAATCACTTCCCTCAAACGGAGTGAGAGAAGGGGAAGAGTCGGACATGACAGGTAGAGAAGATGTGGTGGTATCCCCACTCACAGAATTATGAGAATAACCAAGAAACTCTTGAGAGTATTCCTCTGAAACAATGTCAATGACATCGATTCGGTTAACCGATTCAGAATCGTAATTTGAGGAGTACCTCGAAGTTTGATCGAGGTTAAAGGTAACAGCTTCATGACCCACACGTAATGTGATTTCATGCTCAAATACATCTATGAGAGCACGTCCCGTTCTTAGGAATCCTCTTCCAAGAATGAGAGGAACCCTAGGATCAGCATCGAAATCAACAACCACAAAGTCAGCTGGAAAATGGAACTTTCCTACTTTTACAAATACGTCCTCAGCAATGCCAAGTGGACGAGATATTGAACGATCTGCAAGCTCAAGAGTCATGCAGGTAGGAGTAAGTTCAGGAAGAGAAAGTTTCTTCCATACTGATTTAGGCATCAGGTTGATGCTTGCACCAAGATCGGCCAAGGCATAGCATTCAACCATTCCTGGAAAGACACAAGGTAGTAGAAACCTTCCAGGATCTCCAAGCTTCTCGGGAAGCTTTTTCAAGATAACTGCTGAGCAGTTCTCATTTAATGGAGTCTTTGCCATTTCAAACAGTTTTTCCTTGTTGCTTAACAAGTGTTTGATTGTGGATGCAAACTTGGGCATCAGAATGATAGCGTCCGCAAAGCTTATGTCAAAGTGTAATTCTTGAAAATTTTGGAAGAATTTATCCATTTGTTGACTAGATTTTTCGCGGAGCTTTTGCTCATTTAAACGTGATGGGTAGGGAATAGAAGTTTTGGATTTAGGGTTTTCAACCGGGGTTTCAGGATGTTCAAAGACAACTTGAGGTTTAGTCTTGGGTTTCGGGACAATTTGAGGTTGGACGTTGTTGGTACCTCCGTTATTGGTAGGAAATACCTGGTCCTTAGTCACCTCAGGCTCACTTCCCACTACCTTGGGGAAAGAAGAAGAAGTGGTAGTGGAAACAGTGGGTCCCTCATATGAAACACCACTTCGGGTTGTGATCGCCTTAACATCGCCCTTCGGGTTAGCGATCGTGTTGCTCGGAAGTTTTCCTGAGCCCGAAGGTTGATCATTTAAAGATTTTTTAATCTCAGAGATCTGGCTGACCAACAACCTGTTTGTGTCCTCTTGAGCTTTCATGAATTGCCTCAATAACTCATCAGATGATGGATGTTGGGCTGGAATGGCTTGATGTTGATTAGGGAAATTTTGCATTCGGTTATTTTGATTATAACCTTGATGTTGAAAATTCCCTTGATTTGGATTACCATTTCCCTGAAAATGATTTCCCTGGTTGGAATTGTTTCGGTTAAAGTTTCCTTGGTGTTGGAAACCTTGATTTTGTCCAGAATTGAAATTCCCTTGGTTTTGATAACCTTGGTTCATTCGAGGTTGATTTTGGTTCCGGTTTTGCAAATTCTGGTTATGATTAAAACCGGGTGGTCCTTGGTAGGTGCTAGCTCGGTATGGTTCCATTTGAGGACGGTATTGATTACCTCCCTGATTTGAAGTACCGGCTATAGCATTAACTTCAAAAGGACTACCATCGGTGGCAGTACAGTCGTAGTATGCGTGAGGACCACCACAAGTAACACAGACTTCCACTTTCTTCACTTCAGCATGTGAAGGAGTTTGTGTGAAAGTGACTTTCTTTTGGCTTGAGAGAACCAAAGCTTGAATCGCATCCGTGAGTTTGTCAATCTTAGCATTGGTGCTAGAAGTACTCACGGGAGATGAAGTAGAAGGACCGGCACTAGCCTGAGAATGATATGGCTTTGTTCGTGCAGTACGGACCTTAGACTTATTTTCAATAATCGCTAAAGCTTCTTTGACAGTTCTGCTCAAAAAATTACCTCCTGAGGAGGCATTGAGAGAATCCTGGTCTGATTGGCTCACACCATTATAGAAAGTGTCAATTTGCATTAACTCGGTAAAACCATGATGAGGACATTTACGAAGCAATTCTTTGAAACGATCCCACGCGTCACTAAACGATTCATCAAATCTTTGTGTGAATTTGATGATTTCATTTTTAAGACTTGTCGTTCTAGACGGTGGAAAAAATTCGTTTACAAACTTTGTAACTAAGTCCTCCCATGTCTCAATTGAACGAGGGGGTTGTTTCTCAAGCCATATCCGGGCTTGTCCCTCGAGAGAAAATGGGAATAGAAGAAGTTTGATTGAGCTAGACGGGATGTTCTTGTATTTGATGGTAGATGTAATATTGTTAAACCATCGAATGTGAGCATGAGGATCATCCCTGTCAAAACCGTAGAATTGGCTAGAGGTTACCAGATTCAGTAACCCGGTTTTGAGCTCAAAACTCTCAGCTACGATAGCTGGAACAACAATGGCATCTCCATAACCCTCGATGGGTGCTTGGAGAAGCTCATTCATCGGCAAATCTGCCATGACGACAGAATCAGTACGTTCCTCAGATACGACTGATGGGGCAGAACGTCTACGACGTCTTCGAGGTATGTTTCCAAGCTCACGGAGAGGGCTTGATGACCTAGAAGAACGAGTGCGCATGCACTAAGACGAGTCTAAGAATCCTTTATAGTGGAGGAAACTCAGAAAAGAGGTAAGAAGATTCTTTTTGGATTTTATTTATTTATTGAGAAGTTAAGATGAAAACAAAATTTTTCAATTAAAATCAAGATCGAGAAAAAACACAAGTGAACTTAAACCAATAATCAACAGGCGTACGGTAGCTCTCTAAAAGACAAACGCACAGAGTGGCGGAGAAGCAGAGGTGGGCAATTAAATGCTCCTTAAAAACCCGCTTCTTTCAGTCCGACAATTTAATGTCAGACTATCCTAGAACCTCCGTTAGAGTTTGTTTATCAATTAAAGGTGAGCCGATATTCGCAAGTGATACAAAGGCAAGTTTTTATCTTAGGTTTGGGAACTTATTATGGCCGCACCCCCAGTTAGGTAGTGCTCAGTCTTGGTTCTCGATGGTTAATTTTTATTATTTGTTTATTAACAAAGAAAATGGAAAATATTTTTGATGTTTTTATTTTTTTATATGATATTATATATAGAAAAGAAAAGAAAATATTTTTGTTTTTTATATGGTTTATGGGGAATAGGAATACGATATTTTTGGTGCTTGATCCGTTAAATGAGTTAAATTCACAAGCGTTTTGCTTTATATATGATAAATATACAAGAGAGAGAAGATATTCACAGATTGGGGTTCAAAGACACGATACTGCAAAACGTTTAGAACACGCAGCACACCTCCCCGGCAGCGGCGCCAAAATTTGATTCGTGCTAAACAGTCAACTTAAATCAACCACGGATGTGGTCAAACAAAGTCAAACCAATCAAGAACACAATGCAATTATCCAAGGAGTATAGTTTTATCCCCGGGTCGTTTAAGTCCCAGCGAGATGCGAAATTGTGCTTTAAAACGGCTTGTGATCAAGTGTTTATGAACAGAAAAGGGATTATGGTTTTGATTACACTAAGGAGATAAGAAAATAGCTTTAAACAAGCTATATAAACAAGAACGTGAAAACAAGTTAACTAGAAACGTATAAAAACCTAAAAACGTACGTTTAAGTTTAAATAAACGTAAATGTACGAAATAAAAAGTGAGATTTAATAAATAAAAGGCCTACGGATATGAAAATTATATTTTTACAAACCTAATAATAAAAGAAAATTATTGGAAAAAGAAAATTATTTATTTGACTTATTAATTAATTATTATTAATTAAAAACTATTTTTAACTATTAAATAATTATCTAAAAAAAATGAGAAAATAAGAAATAAACCTAGAAAAATGAAATTATCACTTAGATAAATCTAAAATATTATAAAACTTATTTTAAAACTGAAATTATATTTATTACACTTTTTATCTAATTATTATTAATTAACTATTATTTTAAGCACTTTTTAACTATTTTAAATTCTAATAAATACTAAATAAGCAAAGAAAATTCTGAAACTTTTTATATAATTATTAAATAAGTACAAGAAGCTAAGAAAATTATAAAAATGAAATTTACTTAATTAAAATTTAAAAAAAATAAATTCTATTAAATAGAAGCTATCACTTTATTTCTATTTTTGATTTTCTTAAGGTCTAAAAATATTTTTATATTTTTCCTAGATTAAAAATGACAAAAGAAAGTTATGAAAATTGGATTTATATTTTTCTGATTATTATTCTATTTATTATGATTTAATTACTATTTTAAACTAATTAAAAATATTAAAAATACCAAATAACTTAGGAAAAATCTGAAAAATTTAAGTTAAGTCTAAATTAATATTAAAAGGCTAGGAAAATTAAAATTGGAACTTGAATCAAGCTAATGGGCTGATTTGGGCTAATAAGCAGTTTGCTTATAAGCACAAAATAAGCTAAAAAGCAAATAAAGTTGCCAAAAGTTCAGGAACAGGTTAATATACTAAAATAACCACAAATCAACTAAAAAACACAAATAACAACAAGAGATTAAACAGGTTAAGCAATTGACTGTTGTGGATTATAGCACAGAAATTTCAGGAACAAGGCCAACTTGCAGGCAAGATTAAGCACTCAAATAAGCTGCTGAGATGCAATCTTAGGGGGGCAAAAGATTCTCTATACTACTGAGAATCTTAAAAACACAAAAGCCCTATCACAATCACTCCAATTGATGTCCAATTTTGCCCAAGATCAGCAACCAAAAATCATAGGTCTGCTGATCTTTTGACTTTTGCAGAAAAGAACAAAGGTTGACTTTGTTGAGATTTGAATGATCACTACTGACTAATTATGTTATATTAGGATATATTAAGATGATTTTAAGCTAGATTAACAAGTTATGCACCACTGAGATAAGATTTGTAGTTCAAAATCCCAACAGTTGAGTACTAAGATGAGATTAAAGGTGATTTTGACTTTTTCTCAAATAAGCATTGGATTTTATGGTAGAACTGAGCTAGTATGAACTAGTATAACATGTACCAACAGAAAACAACAACAAACAAGCACTATAAACCCACTGATTCAGCAGATCCAAACAGCCCTTACAAACTTAGAATTGATGATTTTCAAAGGATTTCAAGGATTAAGTCCACAACTCTGATTTGAGCACTTATATTATCATATCTTAGGACTAAAGAAGCATAAACCAATAGCCATACAAGCATGATACTCAAGATTCAATAAATTGCTAGTTTGACTGTCAAAATGAAATTTTTAGCAACTAAGATTTTTAATGAACAAGCAAACTTTTTTAATGCATGAACCTACTTAAATACAACTTAGAAACACAGAAACATAAAGATCTTAGCATATAACCAACTTAAGCAAAGAAATGCAAAACTTGCTAAAAATGGCTTACAACTGTGTCCAGCTTGAAACCAAGAATAAGGACCAATAGAACACTCCTATAAGCCTTCCACAAGGCCACTAACCCAAGGGCCATCCAAAAGCTACCCTGCTCCAGCCATCTTCAAACTTCTTCATTGATTTTTGATTTTTTTATTCTAATATGTGATACTTTTGTGATTTTTGAGTTTTCTTATTACACTGACTTTTATAGTTACTAAAAGCTTGCATAAGCTTTCTAGGAGCTTACATGAGCTAACTTAGTCCATAACAACATCAAACAACAATATACAGTAATTTGAGATTTTGAACTTGAAATTGCAACAACTGAAATTGAAACTGAAACTTCAAATTTGATTACTAGAAAAGATTAAGAGTACACTGAATACAAATACTTGAAAGTTTAAAAGCTTGAAATGCACTGGAAATGTAAATTGACTAAGTACGAAATTAAGAAACTAAAATTACACTAGATAATCTCTCACACTGCTTTTTCTTCTTTCTTTATAGACTCTTATCCCTTTGTCGACATCTCTGAGCATATCCCACTTCACCTGAGCCATTGATTTCCAAGAATTCATCAGATTCGACCACTTGGCAATTTTGGCGGGAAAAAGTCATAAGCAGGTTATTTTAATTAATGAGTTTTGGGTGTTTGTGGAGGTGGAGGAGAGATTAGTGAGCTGGGGTGATGAGTTGGAAGGGTGAGGTGGATGGTGGTTTGAAGCAGTGAAGGTGGTTTGGTTTTGGCGGGGTTTTGTGAGGAAGAAGGAATACCAGGGTTGGTTTGACCCTGGTTTGACCTGGTATTTTTATTTATTTAAGGGTTGGGCCGGGTTAAGGTTTAGTGGGCTAGGGGTGGGTTGTTTTTATTTTGGGTTGGGAAGTGATAAAAGGGTTGGGTTTGTGTTTTGGGTTTATATAATAAAAAGGGTCCGGCTGGTTATAGTATTAAACACAAGGACCATTTTTGTTATTTCCTGAAAATCCAAGGACTGAAAATGTAATTCTCCCAAAGTATCACAAGGTACCAATCTTGCCATAGATGAATAGTACAAGGGTTATAATTATTAATTTCCCATTTTAAATAACCCAGGGACCATTTTTGACACTTTTCAAAGGTTCAGGGACCTTTTCTGTAATTTGCCCAAACAATCATTCAAGGACCAAATTTGACAATTAAGATTATTTTAGGGACCTTGAATGATAAAATTCCAATTTTTTAGATTCTAGGGACTAGATTTGCCAATTATGAAAGTTCAGGGACTAAAATGCAAATTATGCCATTTATTGTTTGTTTTTCCCTGAAACTTATAAAAACACAGTCAGATGATATTTTTATACATTTTTAGACTTTTTAAAGTGTTTTTTACTGTTTCTGTAGCTTAAATGTGAAAGAAATGATGAGTATTTACACACTCATCAATTATCATATAAAAATTAAAAACCCAAAAACATTTTCCGTTTTCTTTAATAATAAACAATAAAAATTAACCATCGAGAACCAAGACTGAGTACTACCTAACTGGGGGTACGGCCATAATAAGTTCCCAAACCTAAGATAAAAACTTGCCTTTGTATCACTTGCGAATATCGGCTCACCTTTAATTGATAAACAAACTCTAACGGAGGTTCTAGGATAGTCTGACATTAAATTATCGGACTGAAAGAAGCGGGTTTTTAAGGAGCATTAAGTTGCCCACCTCTGCTTCTCCGCCACTCTGTGCGTTTATCTTTTAGAGAGCTACCGTACGCTTGTTGATTATTGGTTTAAGTTCACTTGTGTTTTCTCTCGATCTTGATTTTAATTAAAAATTTTGCTAAGTGCATGCGCACTCGTTCTTCTAGGTCTACAAGCCCTCTCCGTGAGCTTGGAAAAATACCTCGAAGACGTCGGAGACGTTCTGCTCCATCAGTCGTACCCGAGATACAGACTGATCCCCAAACCCCTGTCATCATGGCAGAAGACCGCCCTATGAATGAGCTTCTCCAGGCTCCCACCGAGGGTTATGGAGATGCCATTATTGTTCCAGCCATCGTGGCTGAGAATTTTGAGCTGAAAACTGGGTTGATAAACCTGGTAACATCGCGTCAATTCTATGGTTTTGAGAGGGACGATCCTCAAGATCACGTTCGATGGTTCAATAAAATCACATCCACCATCAAATGTAAAAATGTCCCGGAGGAATCAATCAAACTTCTTCTTTTCCCGTTTTCTATAGATGGGGCAGCCCGGATTTGGCTTGACAAACAACCCCCTCGGTCAATTAGAACATGGGAAGATTTAGTTCAAAAATTCGTAAATGAATTCTTTCCTCCTTCCAAAACCACGCATCTTAAAAATGAAATCATGAAATTCACTCAAAGGTTTGATGAACCATTTGGAGAAGCATGGGATCGTTTCAAAGAATTGCTCCGCAAATGTCCTCATCACGGTTTCACCGATTTGATGCAGATGGACACTTTTTACAGTGGGTTAAACCCATCTGATCAAGATTCTCTTAATGCCTCAGCTGGAGGTAATTTTCTGAGAAAATCCACTAAGGAAGCCATTGCTCTCATTGAAAATAAGTCTAAGGTCCGCACTACACGAAACAGGACATATAATTCTCAGGCTAGTGCTGGTCCTTCCACTTCATCTCCCGTGAGTCAGTCCAGTACTGATACTCAGCTTGCTGAACTCACGAAGGTTATTCAAGCTTTGGTTTTCTCCACACAAAAGAAAGAGTCCGCTCCGCAAACTTCTCACACTGCTGAATTCAAAAAAATAGAAGTTTGTGTTACTTGTGGTGGTCCTCACGCTTACTATAATTGTACTGCCACCGATGGCAATACATTTGATGTCAATGCTATAGCCGGAACATCCAATCAAGGAGGTAATCAATACCGTCCTCAAATGGACCCAAACCACCGTGCTAGCAATCAATTCGGGCCACCCGGATTTCCTCCTCCCAACAATCCAAATAGGAGTAATCCTAATCAACAGAGAGGGCAGAACATGCAAAATCAATTTACTGCCCCAAACAATCAATACCCACCCCAGAGGGGTAATCAAGGGTATTCAGCTCCGAATCATCAAGGACCTCTCCCAAACGAACTTGATAACTACATCAAGTTTAATGAGAACAAAATGAAGGCAATACAAAATCAGATCTCTGGATTGAGAAATGAATTTCAAACTTCAATATACAAGCAAGGAACTGAACTTAATAATGAGCTTTCTAATAAAATTGATCATTTTCAAAGTGAAGTTAAGAATATGCTTACCAGTCTCATGAATCATATCAATCCACCTTCTACCTCGGGAGGTCTCCCTGGTAATACCATTCCAAACCCTAAGGGTGAACTCAAAGCTGTCACCACACGCAGTGGTAAAGCTTATGATGGACCCACTATTTCTACTACCACTTCTTCTCCTCTCCCCAAGGTAGTGGAAAGTGAACCTGAGGTAACTGAGGACAAGGAACTTCCTATTAATAACGGAGGTGCCGACAACGTCCTACCTCAAGTTGTCCAGAAACCGAAACCCACACCAGGAGTTGTTTTTGAAATCCCTGTTGAAAACCCTAAATCCAAACCTTCTATTCCTTATCCATCACGTTTACATGAGCAAAAGCTCCGCGAAAAAGCTAGTCAACAAATGGAAAAGTTTTTCAAAATATTTCAGGAATTACATTTTGATATAAGCTTTGCGGATGCTATCATTCTGATGCCCAAATTTGCATCCACAATCAAACACTTGTTAAGCAACAAGGAAAAACTGTTTGAAATGGCAAAGACTCCGTTAAATGAGAACTGCTCAGCAGTTATCTTGAAAAAGCTTCCGGTGAAGCTTGGAGATCCTGGAAGATTTTTACTGCCTTGTGTCTTTCCAGGAATGGTTGAATGCTATGCCTTGGCCGATCTTAGTGCAAGCATTAACCTGATGCCTTATTCAGTCTGGGAAAAACTTTCTCTTCCTGCACTCACTACTACCTGCATGACTCTTGAGCTTGCAGATCGTTCCACATCTCTTCCTCGCGGCATTGCTGAGGATGTATTTGTGAAAGTGGGAAAGTTCCATTTTCCGGCTGACTTTGTGGTTGTCGATTTCGATGCTGATCCCAGGGTTCCTCTCATTCTTGGAAGAGGATTCCTAAAAACGAGACATGCTCTCATTGATGTATTTGAGCATGAAATCACATTACGTGTGGATAATGAAGCTGTTACTTTTAACCTCGATCAAACTTCGAAGTACTCTTCAAATAAAGATCCTGAATCGGTTAACCGAATCGATGTCATTGATATTGTTTCAGAGGAGTACTCGCAAGAGTTTCTTGGTTATTCTAATAATTCTGTGAGTGGGGATACCACCACATCTTCTCTACCTATAATTTCCGACTCTTCCCCTTCTCTCACTCCGTTTGAGGGAAGCAATTTCAATTTGGAAGAGATCGAGGCTTATCTCGAGTGTGATTCATTTCTGGAAGGAATTGATGACGCTGAGATCGATCTGGAGGGAGATATTCTTCTTCTTGAGACATTGTTAAATCAGGACAATTCTCCTCCACTCCCTCCCGTTGAACTTCATAATGAGGAAATTAAATCGGTTGAGAAAAACGATGAATTTCCTGAGGTCGAACTCAAAGACTTGCCACCTCATCTTGAGTACGCATTTTTGGAGGGTGATGATAAATTACCCGTCATTATTGCTAAAGACTTAAGTGATGAGGAAAAGACTGCTCTAATAAAGGTCTTGAAGTCACACAAGCAAGCAATTGCTTGGAAACTCTCCGACATAAAGGGTCTCGACCCTGAATTTTGTACTCACAAAATATTAATGGAAGATGACTTCAAACCAGCAGTCCAACACCAGCGAAGGGTAAATCCCAAAATCCACGATGTTATCAAACAGGAGGTTATCAAACTTCTTGATGCAAGATTGATTTACCCCATCTCTGATAGTCCTTGGGTTAGTTCCATTCACTGTGTTCCAAAAAAGGGTGGCATAACTGTTGTCACAAATGAGGATAATGAGTTGATTCCAACTCGATTGGTTACTGGGTGGCGTGTTCGCATTGACTATCGTAAGTTAAATGATGCCACCCGAAAAGACCATTTTCCTCTGCCCTTCATGGATCAGATGCTTGAGAGATTAGCGGGAAACGAGTACTATTGTTTCCTTGATGGTTTCTCGGGTTACTTTCAAATCCCCATTGATCCACAAGATCAAGAAAAGACCACATTTACATGCCCCTATGGAACCTTTGCTTATAAACGTATGCCTTTCGGCTTATGCAATGCTCCAGGCACATTCCAAAGGTTCATGATGTCCATATTTTCCGACATGATCGGGAAAACGATGGAGGTCTTTATGGATGACTTCTCAGTCATTGGGGATTCATTCGAAACATGTCTCTCCCATTTAGAAAATATGTTGAAGCGGTGTGAAGACACCAATCTTTGTCTAAATTGGGAAAAGAGTCACTTTATGGTCAAAGAGGGCATTGTCCTCGGCCATAAGATATCAAAGAACGGGATTGAGGTTGACAGATCTAAAGTTGATGTCATTGGTAAATTACCTCATCCCACTACCGTCAAAGGTATTAGGAGTTTTTTGGGTCATGCCGGTTTTTATCGTAGATTCATACAAGATTTTTCTAAAATTGCCCGGCCTATGACTCATCTTCTTGAAAAGGATGCTCCTTTTATCTTCTCACCCGAGTGCATCGAAGCTTTTGAAACATTAAAGAAAAAGCTTACTGAAGCACCCATTCTGGTTGCCCCCGACTGGGATTTTCCCTTTGAGCTCATGTGCGATGCAAGTGATTTTACTATCGGTGCAGTCCTGGGGCAACGAAAAGCTAAACATTTTCAGCCTATCCACTACGCAAGTAAAACCATGACTGAAGCTCAAACTCATTACACCACTACAGAAAAAGAATTGTTGGCTGTGGTGTATGCCTTTGAGAAGTTTCGGCCATATTTAATCTTGACAAAATGTGTAGTGTATACGGATCACTCGGCTCTCAAATATCTCTTTGCAAAACAAGATGCAAAGCCGAGATTACTCCGTTGGGTTCTCCTCCTGCAAGAATTTGATATCACCATACGTGATAAAAAAGGAGCTGAGAACCTAGCTGCTGATCATCTGTCCCGATTAGAGAACCCACACCAAGATGTTTTCGAGAAAAAGGAAATAAATGAAACATTTCCTCTTGAGACACTCAGTGCGGTTGCTTTTCGTGGAGATTCTACTACCCCATGGTTTGCTGACTTCGCAAATTACCATGCGGGTAACTTCATAGTGAAAGGGATGTCGACCCAACAGAAGAATAAATTCTTCAAGGATGTTAAACATTACTTCTGGGACGACCCCTACTTATTCAAAATCTGTGCGGATCAAGTCATCCGACGGTGTGTTTACGGACAGGAAGCTATTGACATTCTCAAAGCTTGCCATGCTGGACCCACTGGGGGCCACCATAGTCCAAACTACACCGCCAAAAAGGTGTTTGATTCCGGGTTTTATTGGCCCACAATCTATAAGGATGCCCAAGATCTTATCAAAACTTGTGAAGCTTGTCAGCGTCACGGAAATATTTCACAACGAAATGAAATGCCACAAAATGCTATTCAAGTTTGTGAAATCTTTGATGTCTGGGGCATTGACTTTATGGGGCCATTTCCATCATCTCGAGGAAATAAATACATTCTCGTGGCTGTTGACTATTTGTCAAAATGGGTTGAAGCAAAAGCTTTACCCACTAATGATGCCCGAGTAGTTGTAAAATTCCTGAAAGCGCTGTTTGCCCGTTTTAGAACTCCACGTGCTATAATCAGTGATCGTGGTACGCATTTTTGCAATGACAAATTTGACAAAGTCATGCAAAAATATGGTGTAACTCACCGTCTTTCTACTGCGTATCACCCACAAACAAGTGGACAAGTAGAAGTTTCAAATCGGGGTATTAAAAGAATTCTGGAAAGGACTGTAGGAGAAAATCGTGCATCCTGGTCGGATAAATTGGATGATGCACTATGGGCCTTCCGTACAGCTTACAAAACACCCATCGGGTGTACGCCTTACAAACTTGTGTACGGAAAGGCATGTCATCTACCGATCGAATTAGAGCACAAAGCCTACTGGGCCTTGAAACATGCTAACTTTGACCTCCAAACTGCGGGTGATCACCGTAAAGTTCAAATGAATGAACTAAATGAACTGCGTGATCAGGCCTACGAGAACTCTTTGATTTATAAAGAAAAGACAAAGAAGATTCATGACTCAAAAATCAAGAACCGCGTTTTCAACGTTGGTGATCGAGTCCTTCTTTTCAATTCAAGATTAAAGATCTTCTCGGGCAAACTCAAATCCCGATGGTCTGGTCCATTCACTATCACAAAGGTTAATCCATATGGTACCATTGAGTTATCTCAAACTGACGGGCCTAATTTTAAAGTAAATGGTCATCGTTTAAAACACTACTTTGGAGAGGACATACCATTCATGGTTGTCCCGGATCTTCAAACTTTCCCCATGAACCAATGAATGCGGGGATCGAGTCAAGCTAGTGACTCGGTGATCAAAAACATTAGCACAACATGGGTTTTCACCCGTATCTCTGTTTTCTTTCTCTTTTCTACCATCTAGTGTGGGGGAGATGCCCCACATGTTGTATATATGTAAATTTCAAAAAAAAAATAAAAATAAAAAAAATGTATGTATATATCAAAATAATGGCTATTAATATTTCCTTTTTCCGTTCTAAGTGATGGTTTAACAGCCGGTTCTTTGAATATTGAGGGCAATATTCAGTTCTAAGTGTGGGGGGGGGGGGGGAATTCTAGCGAATTTGATCAAATGTACCATCTAGTACCCCCATTTTAGCCAAAATTTTAAATTTTTTTTCTCGCTTAGAACTCAATAAATGGTTATCAGTCCGCCATGTCTAACCCACATAAGGATTGGCTAATCCGAGAGCAAACGGCTCTTGGTAAAGATGTCTCAAATCCGTTTATGGCTTGCAATTTGCCGAAAATTGTATGGTATTCAACTCCCCATATCTTCATAAGTGAAGAGTTGGCTAGCCCACAAGGTTATGGCTTGTGGTAAAGGCAGTGAAAATCCATGATTGGTAATCAGCTCACCAAAGATAATATTGATAATTTATCTAAGAGTTGGCTAGTCCAGAAGCAAACGGCTTTTGGTAAAGACAAATCAAATCCGTTGACAGCTGATGATTTGCTCAAAATCATTTGGTTATCATTGTACCAAAGTATCACATACTAAAACATTGGCTAGTCCAGAAGCAAACGGCTTCTGGTAAAGACAAATCAAACCCGTTTACAGCTGGTGGTTTGCTCAAAATCACTTGGTTATCATTGTACCAAAGTTCTTACTTGAACTGAAACAATTGGCTACTCCAGAAGTAATGGATTTTGGTAAAGAGTCTTTCAAATCCATTAAATCTTCATAAAATATTGCTAGGGACTAGCAATAGTTTAGTGTGGGGGATTGATGAGTATCTAAATACTCATCATTTTTACCTAATCTGAACTGCCAAAACATCCAAAAACACTCAGAAATGCATCATAATACTGAAATTATCCCAGAATTGTGTTTTATATGTTTCAGATGCAAAATGTTTAAAAACAAGTGAAAAAACGAACAAAGTTTGCATAATTGGCAGTTTCAGTCCCTCAACTTTCAAAAGTTGTCAAAACTAGTCCCTGGTTATTCTAAAAACAGGAAAAGTCATCAAAGGTCCTTTAAGAATCATGAAATTACATAATAAATCCTTTGGTGCAAAGTTTCATAAAATTACAACTTTGGTCCCTCAAGTTTGGAAAATGTCAAAAATGGTCCCTGGGATTTAAAAACTTTGAGAAAAATAAATATGGTCCTTGTGTTATTGAATTGTGGCAGGTTTAGTCCTTTGAAGTGAGTTTGGAATGTTGGCAAATCAGGTCCCTAAAGTTTCAGCATATTACACCTTTGGTCCTTGTGATTTATTCTAAAAACCAACCGGATCCTTAATAAATAAAACCAACCCACCCTTTTTATTAAACCCAATCCAATACACAACCACACCAGCCCAATCCCCAAGCCCAATCCATAACACAACCCGACCCACCCTCCTTTGTTTAAACCAAAAGTTTGACTCAGTCAAACTTATCCCTTTCCCCTAAAACCCGCCAAACCAGTAAACCAATACTACCTCACCCATGGTTTCTCTGCTATACCACCCCCATCCAATCCCACTCACCTAACAATACAAATTGCATTGAATGCTTCTTCTCCACCTCCCTGATTTGCATTTAATGCTAAAACCTGCTCAACCCACTATTATCAATTTTGGCGCCAAAAAGTGAAATCAAGGGCTGAGATCGAATTGAAGTAATCCAAGGGTGCTAAAAGATTCAGAGGATGTCGACATGAAGTACCCAGTTAGTTTTGTATAAATAGAATAGTATTGTAAGCTTTTTAGTTAGTTAGTTTAATTTTAGTTAATCGTTTTTAATTTAAGTACTTCTCTTTGTATTTCCAAGTTATTGAATGATCAATATAAGTTAATTCGAAGTCATTGTTCTTGTTTTATTAGAATCTAACTCAGTTGCATTATCAATTTGAATTTCAAGTTAAAGTGTGATTCGTATAAGCTATAAGCTCTTTTAAGTAACCAACAAAAGCTCCAAATAACCTTGCATTAAGCTTATAAAAGCTCTATATAGCTTTTAGTAAACTTAATTAGTGGATACTAGTTCTAAATTCAAGATATGAAGACCAGTCAACAAAAGTCAACTCGGATCAAATAAGCTACCATGGAGGTCAACAAGCTAAAAGTCTGGAAGCTTATGGTTTAGTGGTTCTGTGGAGAGCCTATAGGTTGTTTCTGTTCTTGGTTCTTTGGTCCACAACCTCAGTTCGATTGTAAGCTCTTTCTTAGTTTTAGCTTAATTTTCTATTTCTACTGTTAAGTAGCTTATAGTAGCTTATTCCAGTCCTTTATTGCTTATCAGTACTATATAATCATAATTCAATAAATTTCATAAGTTCTAGATAGCTTGTTTTTAGTTTTACTTAAAACTCTAAAAAGGTCAAAAATAGTCACACTAGCTTAAGCTTATTTAACTGCTTATTGTAGCTTTTAAACCTGCTCAGTATCACTCATATAAGTTATTTATCAGTTAAAATTCCATACCATAGCTTAAAACCATCCACTTCAGTTCAAAAAAGCAAAGCAGTCAACCCTTAAGGGTTGTTTGGTTCTAGCCTGTTACAAGCTAAATCTCACAGATACTGTAGCTTGACCATTTGGTTAAGTTTGCACAAGCTTATTTAAGTCCTTAGAAGCTATTTTCAACATTTGATCAGACCATTAGGAAGATATAGCAGTTTTGAAGTCCCCTTGTTAAAATCAGTCCACTTAGAAACCATACAAGCTATAATAAGCTATAAGCTTATTTGAGCCATAAATTTGGCATTTTCTTGCTCAACTGAGTCCATTTGGTTAGTCCACAAAAGCCTAGAACCTGTGCACCCTTGTGCACACTTCTGTGCACTTCTGCACAAAACAGACACCAAACCACAACTCAGTGTATACTGAGTTGTGTTGATTGCTGATCTTAGCTTCAATTGGAGTCCAATTGGTGTATTTCTGATAGGGCTTTTTAGGTTTTTAGATAGCCAGTAGTGCTACCTAAGTTTTGCCCCCATAAGATTGCATTTCAATAGCTTATTTCACCCCTTAATTTGGTCTGCAATCTTGCCATATTTCTGAATTTCTGTTTGAACTTTGAAACTGATTAGGTGTGCATTAGCTTAATTTGTGGGATTATCTGTGTGTTTTAAGTTGTTTTAAGCTTATATAAGTTTGTGAAACTTGTCCTGAGCAGTTGGTGCATTTTTGTGCTTATTTGCTTATTTTTGGGCTTATTGTAAACTGCTTATTAGCCCAAAAGTGCTTATCAGGCTTATTAAACTTCCAATTTTATTTTTCTTATCTTTCTAATATTATTTTAGATTTACTCAGAATTTTTCATAATTTTCCTAAGTCATTTAATATTTTTAATCTTTTTAATTAGTTTATAATAGTAATTAAATCATAATAATTAGAATATTAATCAGAAAAATATAAATCCAATTTTCATAATTTTCTTTTATCATTTTTAATCTAGGAAAAATATAAAAATATTTTTAGGCCTTAAGAAAATCAAAAATAGAAATAAAGTGATAGCTTCTATTTAATAGAATTTATCTTTTTAAATTTTAATTAAGTAATTTTCATTTTTATAATTTTCTTAGTTTCTATTTACTTAGTAATATTTTTAGAAAAAGTTTTAGAATTTTCTTAGTTCATTTAGTATTTTTTATAAATTTAAATAGTTTAATAAGTTATTAAATAATAAATAATTAATAATAAATAGATAAAAAAGTGTAAAAAAATATAATTTAAGTTTTTAAATAAGTTTTAAGTTATTTTACATTTTTAGGTTTTAAATTTTATAAATTTTATTTTTTGTCCCATTGTAGATTTTTCGTTGCGCGTTTTCAGATTATTTAATTCGCGTTTTATTTTCCTGTGTATATCTGTTTTTGTTTGTTATTTAGAATTGTTAAATAAAGCAAAATCAAAAGCAATCTAAATCATCAATCACTCTAATCCTAGCTTTTCACAGTTTTCCATTCACACCTCGTTGGGAAACGATCCGGGTGATCACTTGCCTGGTTTCACACTACACACGAGTATTCGTTCTGAGGCTGTTTATATTTTATCATTTATTACGGTTGACCATTCACAAGTGGTTGACTTGTGTGATAGAGAAATAAAAGATATCCGGTTCGGGACGGATCAAGTATACATCAAGGGGGAGCTTTAAAGTTCTCAAAATCGCATTCCGCTAAGCATATCTTCTTTTTGTTTCGACAAAAAGGGGGAGAAAGGATTAAGTTCTCATTACTGTGAAACATCACAGTACATACGTTTATGCTTAAAATAGCTTTTAAAACTTGCATAAAACCAACTTAATCTATATTTTTAAAAGTCTTATACTTTATTTAGTCATTTGCTTAAAAATACACCTTATGTTTTGTCATCAACAAAAAGAGGAAGATTGTTAATACAAATATCGTCCCAAAAACGTTATTTATATTTTACGATCTTTGCTTAATTTTGTTAATGACAAATACAAAGATTATCTTTAAGCAAAAGCATAAATATAAGAATAAGCTTTTTACATTTATAGTGATAAGTCTTTTAAAACATATTTACATATTACATGATCTCTAGGAGTAACATTATATACATATATACATTTACAAGTTTCTTCCTTAAATTAGAAACTTTATTTATTAAATATTAGGATGACATCATGGCATGCATCATGAACACAATCTTAGAAAGATTTTGAGATATCTTGTATTGATCTTCAAGCCAAAGAGTTGACATTGGAAGATATGGAAAGATTTAAGAATCTCTTAGCTGTCCTGAAGTGGCGGATCCAAACCCATACAAGGGCGGATCCAATTTTTGGGATCCGCCAGATCCGCCAACTGTTGAATCAGTTTGCCTATAAATAGCAAGCTGATCATTTGGGCATTTTCATCACTCATATAGCTTAAATACATACTCATTCATTTACATATCACTAACCCATATCATTCTTTTATTTCATTGATCTTTCCTTTTGTAGCAAAGAGATCAAAGCATATAAGGATCAACCTACTGTTGTTATCCTTTTAGTATAGACTCTGTGTGATTTTGTATTAATTCACACATCATTGTTTGTATCATTTATTCAGTAGAGTTTGGTTAGTGATTTAGTCCTTAAAACACAAAAAGTGTCGGGAGTGGTTGTACCCTTGTGAAAGAACCAACGGGAGTGGTTGTACCCTTGTGCGAGAGCCAACGGGAGTGGTTTTACCTTTGTAAAGAACCCAGTGTTTAGCTTAGTACCGGATAAAGAGTAAGCAACGTGTAAAGGTTTTTCCGCCTAGAAGGGAGCTTGTTTTTTAGTGAAGAAAAGCTCTCGAGTTAGAGGCTCGAGGAGTGGAGTAGGGCAAGGAAGAGAGTCCTTGTAGCCAAACCACTATAAATATCCGTGTTGTGTGGTTTGATCATTCCTTTACTTACTTACTTATATTATATTGTTTCTTTGTGCATACTTACTTTGAAATCACGTTAAGTCACAAAGCGAATTAATTTTAAAAACGGTAAAACTATTCAACCCCCCATTCTAGTTTTCCACATCAAGGACAACAAAGAATGCAAATTGGAACTTAGAGAATAGACGACTAGTGCTTATTGAGTCTAATAGAGCAAATGAGGAAAGGGAAACTACACCATAACAAACAGAAACTTTTTTAGGTGAGAAAATAGGTAAGTGAAGCGATAAAGAATGAACTGCGAACTTGTGTATTGCAAGAGGTCGCTAGAACACAAGAAGCATCTATTCCACTATTCCTAGTATGAATAACTGAAACAATAAACCAAGCCATTGCTAGTGAATTTCGAAAGAGAATAGACGAAGTACCACTATAGGTAAGAAGGGAAGACGATATTGAAGGAAATCGGGTTGTGGAAGGTCATTTTAGCTATAAGGTGTTTGTGGCATTCAAACCACCTGAGTTTCTAAGAGAACATGACCCTTTGATTAGTTTTAGATGGATTTTGGATGTAGAAGGAGCATTTAACATATGCAACTGGTGGGGATTTTTTGCAAAACCTATCAAGTTTACAATCTTCCTAGGCAGTGTACTTAACCGTTGTAGTGTAGTATAGGCAAGACACAGGGGATTGTTCTCTAGGGGAATAATGTTGTGAAGGCCAAAGTGTATGACGATATAGGTCTAAAACTACTAATTATAAATCAAATAAAAATCCCGGGGTTTACTTTGATTTTCTTACTCCCTAGTTATCTCTTATTTATTAGTCAAATTGTCACGTCCTTGTTTAATTGGCGCGTTGTATTCCTATATTGTCGTAGGGTGGTGCCAATGTCTCTAACTCTATGAGTATATAAGTCTCCTTTAAAAAAACTTTAGATCTATAAATGACAATTAAGTCATCTCCTTAGGATCTCCTACTATCTACAAGCCGCAACTCACACAATAAATACAACGAAAATAAACCACCAGTGCACTATAGGGTATGAAGGCATTAATTTGGACGTTCAACAAGCTAACACATATAAGATTATAGTCAGTTTTCCTATTCCTAATGCAAGACAACCAATTAAACAAGAGACGACAATCAATAATTAACAACTAGATTTCATTAGATCTAAGCAAACACTAATGAATTTAGCCTAGCATGTTAAAGTGAAGAAAAGAAAAACATATAATCAAACAACACATAGACATATTGAATGATTAAAGAGGGATTACTTAATGTAACACCCCGTAATTTTCCGGACGTATTTTTACAAGGAAATATCCTTATTTTCCATTTACGAACTCTTTTGAACTCATTTGACTTGAAAATGTGGAGTTATCTCGCGAAACGTAAAAACTGCACACAACTCGTACTGGCACAACCAACGATTTGATTTGATTATTTGATTATTTGTAAGAAACTAGGCGTATGAATATTCTTTTTTATTGGAAAAATTATTCTGAACGCGATAGCGTATTTTCATGTCTTGACTCAATCGTTTTCGATCCTAAATGAGTCCCGAACCTCATTTTATGAAAATGACAGTTATGATCCCTGTAACAAAGTTACACCCACGCCCCTCCATCTATTGGAAACTTTTCATTTAGTAATTCGTGTTTTGGAATGTGTGTATATAACTTTGAGACTAGGGTTAGTCTCATTTGATGAAACCCTAGCAAACACACACTATCATTCTCCTCCCTCCTCTCCACTCTCAGTCGCCACCCTCTCCAAGATCCGGCAGCCGCCGATGCTCCAGTCACTACCGTCGGCAACACCACAACTCAGCCGCCACGCCGCCACCATCACCGGTTGATTCTCCTTCCATTTTGGGTCAAGGAAACAAGTGAGTTGAAGGTTTTGGGTATAGATCAAAGGTTGTGGGTTGTGTTTGAGTCATATCCGCCATCTCTTTCTCTCTATCTCTCTCGTATGTCTTGTCAATAGTAAACCATGAAACTATTTTGTTACTTTTCGTTATCAAGTCAGTTTATAAGTTTTCGTGGATTAAACGAGAGTAAAAGCACTTTTATCCAGCTCGTGTGTTAAACCTTTGTTAAAAGTGGATTAAAACGTTTTTAGTTATGTTTCGTGTGGTAAAAATCGTGTAAATGGTTATTGTGGTCTTATGTTGAATCGGGTTGGCTATAAACCGACTAAGGTTTGGATTTGGTTTTGTTTATCCCTTTGTTTTGATGTCGATTGGGATTTAAACCCGTGTAGGGTTGCGGTTCATGACCCGTTTGGAGTAACAAATAGAGTTAGATTTACTTATTGTTTTGGGTTGAGTCTTGGACTTTATTGGATTTGCATGTTTGTGTGATTTTGGCTTTTGGATTCTTCATTTAAGTTATAGCTTATTGAGTGTCATAATAATATTATGAGCTCACTTAGTTGTCGTTGGTTTCGGTTCACAAAAGGAAGACCCACGTATGGTATTTGTTTGTTGGTTATCTTAGTCGCGAGGGTGTTTGTTTTTGGTTTGAGTAGCGACTGGTAATCACACGGGTGCATTCTAGTTACATTTCCAGGTCAACAAGGGTGTGTTTGTTAACTTTCATATTAGGGTGCGTTGGTTAATTGTGTTAGTTGATACAAAGACCACAAGGGTGGTCGTGTATGGTCTCAGCTCAACGAGAACCGTATAGGTGTGTGTGACTAGAGCTGGCAATTTCTGACACGGACCTATTAACACGACACAACATGACTAGGGGTGAGCAAAACCGCCCGAGTCCCGACAAACGACCCGATCCCGACGTAAACCGATCGTCCCGAAACCGAATTAGCGAAATTCGGGTCGGTAGTCGGTTTTAATTTTTAGAAAAAGTCGGTTTCGGGTCGGGTCGGGTTAAAAACCGACATCATCCCGAATAAAACCGAGTGTCCCGATTCAATGTATATACCTTTTTACTCCGTACCTACCAACTCAATAAAATACTCACAGTCCAGTAGTCCACTCTCTCTCTCCCAAGTCCCAACTTTTAATACCTATCAATTTCTTAATTCTTATAGATTACCAACTCTCTCTCTCCCAACTCACAGTTCAATACGCCTGTTCTTGAAAGAAGGTGAACTTATAGATCGATGATGATGCATAAAAAGAATGATGGTTGAGATCTATTTAATTATAGATCGATGATGCATATTTTTCATTTGAAAAAAAGAAGGTGAACTTCTTATAGATCGATGATGATGCATATCATTCGAAAGAAAGAAAGATGGCTGAGATCTAGGTGGCACGAAAGAAAGAAGTAGACTCAAGAAACAGCGGTAGATGCTAGCCTATCAAATTGTTTAGATTTCTAGATAAAGACTTTATTCTTTTGTGGATTTGATGTATCTTTGTTAAACACGGTCTGATTCTAATTTGTGGTATAGTTTAGTGTTAAATGGTTTGATTCTGTGAATGGGTAAGGTCTTGATTTCGGGTTGTGGTGCATTGTCCCGAAAACCGACCGACTTATCCCGAGTATTACCGAACCGACCCAATGCCTATTCGGTTCGGTATTCGGGCAACCATTTTTACAGTTTTCGGTTTCGGGCTGAGTCGGGTCGGTTCGGGACGGGTCGGGATTCGGCCCGATGCTCAGCCCTAGACACGACACGACCTGGTCTTAACAGGTTTCGTGACAGGTCCGGATCTGTTAAGACACGAATGAAATTCGTGTCTTAACAGGTCCGGACCTGTTAAGACACGATAAGACACGAATATACATATGTACTAAATGAAACCTGCTAAGGAACCTGTTAAGGAACCTGTTAAGACACGATAAGACCTGATAAGACCTGTTAACAGGTCTCTTACCAGGTTTCTTAGCGTGTTTTAACAGGTTTCGTGTCTTTAACATTTTCCTTAGCAGGTTTCTTAGTAGGTTCCTTAACAGGTTCGCTGGTTTAAATTTATGATTTTTGTTAACAGGTCTCTTACCAGGTTTTGTGTAACCTATTAAATTTCGTGTCGTGTTCGTGTTTGGAAAAATTGACTTAACGTGATCTATTGGTTTTGACCTTAGTGATTGATGTGAGGGATGCGAACCTCTCAAAGAAAGTTTTACAATCCTCTAGGCAGTGTACCTAACTGTTGTAGTGTAGTATAGGTAAGTCCGGGAGATTGATCGTTCTCTAGGGGAATAGTCTCGTAATAGTTGTGGGAAGGTTGAAGTGTATGTCAAGATAGGTCTAGAGGTGAGGGATGATTCTTTTTGTGTTTTTATATTTTATGAAAGCAGGTAAAAAACTCGGGTTTTGAAAGAGTGGGCGGAATTAGTTGCTAGTCAACTAACTCAAAACTAATTATAAAACTAAATAACAAGAAAAATAGATCGGTGGTAACTCTTATGATAGGAAAAGCAGTGTTTACTTAGACATCTTTACTCCCTAGTTATCTCTTACTGATCTGTCGAATTGTCACGTCCTTGTTATAATTGAAGCGTTGTATTCCTTAATATTGGTCATGGGGAGGTGCCGAAGTCCACAACTCTATGAACATTAGTCTCCCCTAAATCCCTTTAAGTCTATTAAGTTTTCTAGGATCTACAAGCCGCAATTCACGCAATAAATACAACGAGGAAAACCAATGGTGCACTCTATGGTTGTGTTTTATAAGATGTTCAAGCTAATACCTATAAGAACTTAGCCAGTTTTCTTATCCTAATGCGGGCAATCAATTAAACAAGAGACGACAAATCAATGATCAATAACTAGGTTTCACTAGATCTAAGCAAACACTTAATAACTTAAGCTAGCATGTTAAAGTAAAGAGAAGATAAACACATAATCAAACAATACATATTACATAGACATATCGAATGATCAAAGGAATAACTTATCTCTATTGAAACATGAAGTTCGAAGGCTGTAAAAGCCTTACAAAACCTGTGAAATTCGTCTAGGGTTTTCCTCTCCAAAGTGTTACACGAATCATGAAAAACATGCGAAAGTATATATAGATTTACAATTGTAACGGCGTCACTTGTAAAGTGTGACGCCGTCAGCTCGCCTCCAATTAGGGTTTCGTCTTCTCCAAGTCGTCGTTGTGACGGCGTCGCTTAGGAACTCTGTTGGGAATTAAAGCTTCCAAGGTGTTATTGCTGCTCAAGATGGTTAAGGCTGCTCAGGTATTACAAGGAAAATGCTTTAAGTCATTACTGCTGCTGCTTATGAAGATTAAGACTACTAGTGTATATTATAACTGTTGAGAACTTCAAGGAAATATACACTAAGTAGTTAATGCTGCTAGAAGAAAACTTAGTACTACTAGTACTAAGTTACAACTGCTGAAGACTTAATGCTGCCAGAGTAAAGATTAGTACTGCTGATTATGTATTAGTGCTGCTGGAGTATTAGAGTCAGTTTGATATGTATAGTATGTTTAGATAAGTATAGAAAAGATTCTAAAAAGATTTATCTTGCATAGAAAGTTATTGTAAGCCGACTAGGACTCCTTAGTCTATAAAAGGAGGTCCTAGGGCATAGAGATTGATACGTATTCATTGAGTCATAGAGTTATAGCTTCAAGGTTGTAAAACCCTAATACTGTTGAGTATTCTTATTATAGTCGATAATATTGAAGCGTTTTGTTTGATATAATTGTGTTTTTTGTTTACTGCTACAATTAATACAAAGTTCTTCTTAAGATCAAGTACAAGATTCTGCATTGTATTTGATAAACTCAAAGACAGTTTCTATACTTAGTTGTGTTGAATTTATTCAAGATAACTAAACCTTTACAAGCTACAGGATTCGATCAAGTGCACAACTGGGATCAACAAGTAGTATCAGAGCTTGTGATCTAGAAGCTGTGATCAAGAAGAACTTGTTTAAGCTCGAGATTGTTTAGACCTTACTAAAGACATGGATTCGGAGTCTACACATATGATTGCTGCATCAAAGGTACAATGCTCAAGCCTGGTGAGTATGAGCTCTGGAGAATGAGAATCGAGCAGTATATTCAGATGATTGACTACTCTTTGTGGGAGGTCATAGAGATTGGTGATAGCTTACCAAAAACTGAAACATCTGTTGCTGGTGTTGTGACTATTGTGCCTATTAAAACTGCTGAAGAAAAGGCACAAAGAAGATTGGAGGTTAAGGCAAGAAGCACTCTCATGATGAGCATTCCTAATGAACATCAGTTGACTTTTAATTCTATCAATGATGCTAAGTCTTTGTTAGCAGCTATTGAGAAGAGATTTGGAGGGAATACTGCTAGTAAGAAGATAAGGAAGAATCTTTTGAAGCAACAATATGAGAACTTTGCTGCTTCGAGTTCTGAGAATCTTGATCAGACCTTTGACAGACTTCAAAAGCTTGTCAGTCAATTAGCACTTTTGGGAGAAACAATTTCCCAAGAAGATATAAATCAGAATTTTCTAAGAAGCTTGTCACCAGAGTGGCATACACATAATGTGGTGTGGAGAAATAAGGATGATCTAGACACAATGAGCATGGATGACCTTTACAACAATCTTAAAGTGTATGAACCTGAAGTCAAAGGGTCATCTAGTTTATCCTCAAGCTCACAAAACTTGGCTTTCGTGTCCTCCTCCAATAACAGTTCTGACAGTACTAGTGAAGCAGTTAAAACTGCTCATGGAGTTACTACTCCTGGCACTCAAGTTAATGCTGCTAGTTCTACAAACTTTGACAACTTGAGTGATGTTGTTATCTATGCTTTCTAGGCTGGTCAATCAAATAGTTCTCAGATTGTGCATGAGGACTTGGAACAGATTCATCCAGATGAACTTGAATAGATGGACTTGAAGTGGCAGATGGCTATGTTGACAATGAGGGCAAGGAGATTCTTGAAGAGTACAGGAAGGCAGCTCAAAGTAAATGGGAATGATAACTTGGGGTTTGATAAGTCAAAGGTAGAATGCTACAACTGTCACAGAAAGGGACACTTTGCAAGAGAGTGTAGGGCACCAAGGAGCCAAGACTACAAGAATAGAGAAAGCTCAAGTAAAACTGTGTCTGTGGAACCTACAAATTCCACAGCTTTGGTGTCTTGTGATGGTTTGGGTGGATATGATTGGAGTGACCAAGCAGCAGAAGGACCAAACTTTTCACTTATGGCATATTCTTCTTCATCAAGTTCTAACTCTGAGGTATCTATTGATTATGGTTGTTCTTATAAATCTTGTTTAGATACTATTGAGTTGCTTAAGGCTAGGAATGAAAAATTAATAGAAGATTTAAAGAAGTCTGAGTTAGATAATTTAGGCTATATGGTAGGTTTAAAGTCTGTTGAGCAAAGACTTGAATTCTTTAAGCAGAATGAGGCTGAGTATGTAGAGAAGGTTAATGTTTTTGAAAGCAAACTTTATGTTAAAGAGAACATTATTAAAGAACTTACTAAGAGGCTAGAACAAGCTCAAAAAGAAAAGGATGTTGTTCAACAAGAAAAAGAAGGAATTAAATTTAAAGTGAATAGGCTTGAATATGCATCTGAAGGTGTAAACAAGATAATAGAGTGCCAACTTATGTGGAAAGGTAGTGGCATAGGCCATAATGAGGTTTCTCCTCCCATTATAGGAAAATTTGCACCTCCTTTGCCAAAATTGTCTTGTTTAAATGAGTCTGCTGATAAGTCTGTAGGTGAGAGTAGCAATGCTAAGTTTAATGAGGAAAAGCCTAAAGTTGAAAAAAGTATACTAATGTACCAATTTTTGAAGATTGGGTGTCTGATGATAAAGATCAGGTTGAGTCTACATCTAAGGTTGAAAGTAAAACAGTCAGGCCTAGTGTTGAAAAGACAAATTATGCTAAACCTAATTCACAAGAACAGAATGCTAGAAGAACTGTTGAGCAACCTAGGATATACACTAACAGGCCTAGAGGGAACCAAAGGAATTGGAATGATATGATGTCTCATAGGTTAGGAAGTGACTTTGAGATGTTTAACAAAGCTTGTTATGTTTGTGGTAGTTTTGAACATTTGCAGGATAATTGTTTTTACTATCAAAAACCTGTGTGGAACTATGCTTAGAGGGTGAATCACCAAAGTTTTGCTCAAAAATCTCACCCCTTTGCTAAAAGAAACATAGTTCCAAGAGCAGTACAAATGAGGTCTAGTTTAGTATCAGTTAATACTGCCAAGCAAAACGTTTCTAAACTAGCAGTATTGATTAATACTGCTAGATCAGTTAATGCTGCTAAGGCAAAAGCAGTAGTTAATACTGCTAAGCCAAAAACAGTGATTGATACTGTTTGGGGTGATCATTTTTATGCTGTTAAGGCCTCAGCTTGTTGGGTCTGGAAACTAAAAGTTAAAGTTTTAGACCATGTTTCCAGACACAGCAGTGCATCAATAGTTTTAAAGAAATATAATTATGTTGATGCACAAGGCAGATCCAAGTCAATAATGGCTTAGGTCCCCAAGAGAAACTGATTTTCTTACTTTATGCACAGGGCAATCCACAGGTGGAGTTACAGGATCAAGGAGTTGTTGATAGTGGATGCTTAAGGCACATGACAGGAAACATGTCCTATCTCACAGATTTTGAAGAAATTGATGGAGGATATGTTGCCTTTGGGAGTAATCCCAAAGGAGGGAAAATCACAGGCAAAGGTATAATCAAAACTGGTAAATTAGATTTTGAAAATGTGTACTTTGTAAAAGAACTTAAGTTTAATCTCTTTAGTGTCTCACAAATGTGTGACAAAAAGAACACTGTTCTTTTTACTAACACTGAATGTTTTGTCTTGTCTCCTGACTTTAAGTTAACTGATGAAAGTCATGTTTGATAGGTCCTATTCTAGCTTTAACACAAGATCTGATACCATGTAACAACTAACTAACAATCGTATAAACTATAGATAATAAGAGAGAACGAGTAGAAGAGAATAAGATATGGAAGATTTCATTCACATATGATACTAGCAAAGGTTCGGTTACAAGTGAAATAAAACCAACAAAGAGAATGAGCACATGAGCCTTCTATTTATAGGTTAAAACTAGGGCACCATGTGCTAGATTGTTTCTAGAAGGAAATTAACACAACCACACGGCCCATGGGCTTCTACTAGGCCGTGTAGATTAATCACTAACATAAAGCCCATTCTAATAGCAACCTATTTAATTACAATACATGACCAAGACTTGAAATATATTTAAATGTGTTCCCAACAATCTCCCCCTAAGGCTTGGTCATCCAGGTTGCTCGACGTCATCTTTGCTTTTTTGGCTTCGATGTCTTTAGAATCTTTGTTCTTCGTTCTTGTTGTGATATGATATGGTAATGTCTCGATCTGCCTTCCATCGACGTTCTTTAATCACTTTGTCTTTACGTCTTTTTCACCATGCTCATATGTCTTTTGACTTTTGTTCTTCATATCTCAAGTAGTTCTCACTTCATAAGCTTCAATGTTTGACTTGTGAAAGTTTGACAAGCTTGATCTTAGACTTTTCTTTAACTTCTTTGAACTTTTGTTATCTCTTAGTCTTGGTGAGAACTTTATCTTCAGGATATGAGCATGATGGAAATGGTGGTGGTGGAACTCCCGGTCTCCATGATTACCTGCAGTGTAAACAGTTAGCAATAAATCATCCGGCACTTACAGATTCGGACTTCGAGATCGTCAACAGCATAGTGTGAAGACTTTCTCTAATCCTAGCCAAGGCCGTTCTGAACCGGATGCCCCCGAAAGAGCTGACACAGACACACCGAAGTGTATCGACGGTTCAATGAGCTGCTGAAGTATACCGAAGTATCACTCCACGACTGTAGACCGTTTGGTACCACCATGAACACTAAGCGTAACCCACAAGGGATTACCGAAGTGACCTGCTGTCAGGGCTGTTTGATGTTGACCCTGGCAGGATTTCCATTCAATCACTGAGAATCATAATTTATGAATTCTCTCATGAATGTTCTCGGCAGATTACTAAGATCTGCGTAGGACACTCTTATAATTTACAACTGGTGTTCCTTTTGTTGAACAACCAGTGTAGAAATACTAAGTGTACCTATGAGATCTTTGATGTATCTCATGGCTCTAGACTCGATAAAGTGCTTATTGGTTTTTAGTCATCGGAGGCTTGGAGCAGATAGCCTCCTTTTCAATATCAACACATCTTGGAGTTAGAGGTCGATAGATAATGAAGGGTTCTCCGTGTGAAATGAAACAAGTGTCTTTTTAGAGACAACTAAGTGGCTAGAAGGTTTAGTGCAGCGCGTCACTGGGTCCATGACGGCTTAATCTTTAATACCGGTGTTACCGTAGTAACAACCAGTAGCATATGTATTGAACCCGGTGTCTGCCCTAAGGTTGATCAAATGGAGGGCTATTTCTTTTCACCATTTTCTTTACTTTTCTTTTTCATTCTTCAACCCCTTCTTTCCCCTTTCATTTCTTTTCTCCTTTTTCATCATACCTAGGACTTTTCTAGTACTAAACTATTGGCATTGTCCTTGGGTAGATCCCTCCGGCTCTGGCGGATCCTAGGACGGTTTCCTAACCTTAGTCACCTTATATCTCCATGACTATCCTATTGTTGCCATAAACCAATTATTTGAAAATCTCTCAAAGTGTATATGATTGTAAAAACATATTTTGTTAACACTTTGAGAGTTTTGTGATTTTCAAAAATACTCCCCCTTAACATGTGCTTATAAGTATCTAAGGTAAATTTGCACATGTCGGGTAGAGTCAGCACTTTTTGAATTGATTGATTTTCAATGAACATGATCGTTGCGAGACACGTTTACATCACTAGTAAAACTAGCTTGAAATTATTACCCGTCCAGATCATATTCAAAGAAAATCTCTCAAAATCGGTACATTCTACTCAGACAATTCCTTTGCGAGACACGTTTACATCATCGGATAAACCGGCTTGAAATTATTACCCGTCCCGGACATGTCTTTTAGATTACTGACTTTTGATATCGTCAATTCGAGGGTTCAATTCTGAGTCGAGCTCATACGCTTTTTATTACCATATTTTAATCACATCTTATATTCTCCCCCTCAAAAATAGCATATTCACGTTGTTTTTGATAAACTTTTGATTAAAATATGCTTTTTGAGGTTTATGGTAAGAATTTCAAGAACTTTTGTATTTTAGAACAAAGATTTTGTTTTTCAAGTACTCCCCCTTGACAAGGGAATACTTGTTCTATTGAGCAGAATTTTTGAAAAAACTTAGAAAATTATGGTTAATTCTAGTCAATAGTAAGAAGCTTTCACTCCTTATATGAGGATTATGGCACTGAAGTGTACCACAGGGTCCTTTCGTTACAAGAGCGGGTTGTGCACTATGATCTGTGCACAAGCCATATTCAACAATCATATAAGCAAGAATTATTAATCAAAGAATATAACAAACTCTTACATCATCCCGAACTTCTGAATGTAGTGAAGACTGGATGAGGTCTTTGGAAGTTCCTGATTGGGAATGATGGTCGTCCTCCAACGTAACTCTCTAACCGTCTCATTTGATCTCTATGAAACAACGTTCTCTCGATCTTCAGCACAAACTGACGGATTTCTCTTAGCTGAGCACCCGTCCATCTTCTTGTCTTTTGCAAGTGTAAGACCCTGTGAAAAATCCTTGTAATTAAACTTAGTGATTAATAATAATCTCGAGTTACTATTTCCTAATGCCTATTTTTGCTAGAAATTTAAACTTTTTGTTATTATTATTATTACTAGTAGCCATGCTTTATATATACGCACGTATATATATTTAACACAACAACACTAGAAATTATATCTCACGACGCAACATCACTTTCTTATAAACAATGACAAGTAACTCTATGCATTTAATTAATCACTACACTTAACCAAATTAGTTATCACATAATCTCACTTAAACCAAAACACAACACAATAATCCTAATCAAACTTAATATCACCTAAACTTATCTAATACAAACACAAACACTAACAACAAACTCAAATCCTAACTTAACACTATTAACCAATTTGGGCCACATTCACTCGACCCAAAAATCCCCCCTTAGCCCTATTACCCACAAGCCCATCGAACTAGTTACTTGCCAATAACCCATCGAGCCAACTGCCCACCCAATTCAACACCACAGCCATTCAACCCATTTATGTTTAAATTGTTACACTCTTTGCTTCTTTTCTTACCCAACTGCTCGACATAACATATGTACAAAAAGCACCCATGCACCACTTAAGGACTCGAACACAACCATCCTACATTTTAGACAACAAAAACTCCACTCCAACATCACAACCCACCATCACTCGACAGCAAGAATGTTCATTAACCCCTCTCTATTTTTTTTTCCTTTCTCCTTTGCTATTAATACCCACTAGCTACCCATTTCTAAAAACTCGACCTCATTATCTATGTCTAGTGCGACTTTCAATTAATGATACACATTCAAATGTAACTCATAATCCACCACTGTGATATCGAAGACCCAACAAAACATAGCATTTGGCAACTTGACATTAAACATGTCTTGGTTGTAACCTTCCTACACAAACTTATCTATACGAACAATACAAAGAGCAAAAGTAAAATGAAAATATAAATTGTGGACAACAAAACTATACACGTAGGAGAGCTAATAGAACAAGAACTAGAATACAAATATATAACCACTCTCACACTCAAATGAAGAACTCATCATACAAGTGTCCATCACTAACAGTGCCCTTCAATCATAACCAATATCTTTGAGATATTTTAGCTATATAAACCATTGCACTCGTCCTTTGTCAATCTTCTATCACCATCACCTTTCATCAACATCACTATATTCCTTAAACAATACAAAACCATCCTGTCGTGTATGTGGAAGCAAAGTAAATCCGCTCAAGTTACAACCACTTCAACTCATTAGCCTTCTTTTGTATCTCATTCGAACTCACCACTACTTTCATCCTTATTTCATTATCACCATACCATCATTTTAAAATTTACTCTTGTTCGACAGTAGACCTAACCGGGTGAGAGTAGAACGTTCAAAGCCAGTAGTGTTCATTTCGTGTTTCGTCTCGGCAAGCCATAAGTCGTCACCACCTTTCTTCAAAGGTGTTGTAAGTTCTTGTTTCTCCCTTAACTTTACAATCGTATGCATGCATGTTCATTTATCACTCCATTCGAACACAAGTTTCATATGCCACACTGTCACAAACTTAGCTTACACATTATCATATAAAGCATACCATGCATGATTAAAAGCCTTATTCAAATCTGTATATAGTAACACTTAAATTAGTTACATGCAATTGTTATTCGAATATTAAAAACAGTTAATCTCAACCGGGCTACAAGATATAGAAGAAATACGTTAAAACTTAAGTGATCAGCTCACCCAAGTCACGACTATCATATGACCAACTCTCGACTACCACCTTAACTGACTTAAACATAAACTATAAACCCACTTCGCTAAACCGGATAAAGAGAAAACATAAAAATAACCAAGAACTTAATAGTAAGGAAACCTACTCGAACAGGCCACTTCACGAGTTATTAAGAACGAATCCGTTCATGTAACACCCAAATATTTTTATCCATCTCAAAAGTTCACATAGCGAACTACATATTTCGTGTTTTGAGATTCCTCCCATAACCCCATTTCGACACACAAAATAAATCCTTTTATTATCACTCGACGAGTGCTACCCTTAGAAAAGTCCTAACATATTTCACTAGATTACTTCGCTCGACCCAGCCAAAAACCACCAATTTAGTTTCGAAATCTCGCATATAACATATCCATATTTTTACATCATTCGAATACCAAACCAGCAAACTATAGTTTTCACGTTCAAAACTCGACCTCATAAACATGTTATCACGCTCAAAATAATTCAATTTGATCGACCCCCACATGAAACTAGTAACTGTTTTCATAAAATTTTACAATCTTCGGTTGGGCCAAAAACCAAGCCCAACAAGGATTGACGATAACATGGCCCATCAGGCCCATATGATATATTTTTGGAATCCTAAAAATAGCCTAAATCCAAGCCCGAAATTATTTTCATGCCCTCGCCTCTAAAATTCTTAACGGGCTATGCTACCATTCGTACATGGCCCATTAATGCAAAACTAATTTATTTTCTGAAATAATAAATTGAAATAAGTTAAAATAAACTTAATAAAGTTATAAAAATTTTCAGAATATTTTTCCCGTCATTTTTATGCAAAAAGGACTAAAAATGTAACGCGACTTAACCATAAAGGACTAAAACTGCCAAACCTGGAAACTAAGGGACTGAAGCTGTAAAAACAGTTGTAGAGGACTGAAATTGACTTATTATTGAACTTCAAGCTTTATATGGACTATTGAACAAGTATTGGACTGATATTGGACTACGGACTGAATAAGGACTAACGACGTAACGCGAACCACGGTTAGGGTAGAAAATGTAAAATCTGGAAAGACCAAGGAACAACTATTATAACTTGTCATTCTCATCTTATTTTTCATTTTTGCACCATAGCTTTACTTTATATGCACATTTGCACTATATTTGCATATTAGCTAATAGCGATAGAAATATTGGATAGTAATATTTTATGTACTTGTTGAAACTATAATCTTACGAGGATACGAGCATCATAAGCATATAACATCTTCATTAGATCGTTCAATAATCATCATCCATCACTCATACTCATACACACTAGAAATTAGTAAGATTCTCAGATATTTATATATTTACCAGGTTTTATATCGAAGTTGTTATAATCACCTCTGAATTATTTTTACCATCACCAGGAACGCATAAGGTGAGTCATGGCCTCACTTTTTAACTCTTTATACTTTTTAAACTCCGTGAGGGGGGATACATGCTATAAATAAATCGCAAGTATTTTTCTGTATGCTACCTGAATTGATATATGCCTAAGTACACATGTTGCCACAAGACCCTTTATCATGAGCCATTAATCACTGCGGTGAACGCGAATATAATGAATAGATCTATTAGAGGTTGACGACCTATCCCACTAATACTGTGACGGAATGCTTTTTGCTAGTCGTATTAGTCGCGATGCATTATATTTGAGAAAAATAGGAATTGGCAAAATCACCTATTACTCGAGGGCAAATTCTCATCATTAATTTGGTGTGCACCTTCGTTTAAGCGATACTTTGTTAACGTTTGCGTGTCATGAGACTTAGGGCGATATATGAACTGCAATATCAATATTTTAAACTGATTGTATCTCCAATACAATCTTACTTGTGATTGAACTGATATTTAAACTATAAACTCCATGATTTCACTCAACATTATGTTGACTTTTAAGCATGTATCTCAGGGAATTAATGGAGCACGGCAAGGCATGGAGCAGGCATACCCTATCTTCAATAAATGGTGTAAAATAAGTTGTAATCCAGTTGAAATAATGTTTATTTAAATAAAACCTTAGCACTCTGATGTAATATTTTATAACTGGATTTGTATTATGGACCTATGTATATTAAAAATGCCATCTTAGGCTGTTTTCTTAAAATTTTGTTTTCGATCCTCACCGTAACACCCAGATTAATCTTCCGCTGCCACAAATCAAATTTGGGGGTGTTACAGTTTGGCATCAGAGCTTCGGTTATAGGGAACCAAATGTTTTTAAACGTTGGACTATAACTACATTTTTCAAACAAATTAACTATACACCATGTTACCTTAAATTCTCCATGCCTGCTTGCTGCCGTGCTCGGTATGTTATTCGTTAAATTGTCATATATAAGCCCTGCATACTTGATAGTTACTGTGCATAACTAGATCACCTTATGCTTATAATACACCACTTGATGTTAGTAAGTTACTTATTTTACGATACATGGATTATTACAGTACTATGTCGTTTATCACTCACTTTAGTATATCATCGGAGCCGGACTCCGAGGGATCACTAGCATCAGTCACGTCCCCGTACTTCCCGATGCTGTGGTACCAGAGATTGTGCCCGACGCGATTGAGCCCTTTGTAGAGGGTGGAGCCGCCGCTATACCGTTATTAGATGACATACATGTGCCAGCCTTGCCAGCACCTACGCTACCACCACATTTTGTTTACGACACCTACTCTCCTTTTTACATACCACCCCCTGACGACTTGTACTACGAGAGTCAGCAATGGCTCCCTGCTGATGATTTACCCGAGCCCCATCATGTTACACCACCATCACTACCTGACCATGTACTTGACATACATACCCAGACATATCCACTACCACCTCGACAGCGGGATCCGATTCCTGCAGAGGATATTCCTTCATCTAGTAGACGTCGCATCACAGATCAGACACACCCATCCTCACCATCATTACCTTACCCTCCTGGTTTTACTCCCCCGGCTCAGACCCATGATGCCTGGGAAGGATTTAGACCGGTAGTCACCCACACCCTTATCCCATCCACAGTAGTGACACGACTCGAGGGTCACGGAGAGCAGATTGAGTCACTTCTTCGGATGACCGACCATGTGCCACTAGATTCTCCAGGGACTATCAGCGATACTCTGCATAGGTTGGCTTCTAACAGAGCAGTGATACAGCAGTGCCTGAGACAGATGCAGACAGACTTGGCAGATACCCGATCCCACGCGATATCCTTACGTAGAGAGGGCCAGGACTTAGCTTGGGAGGCTCACTTATCACAGCGTAGAGCAGACACATTAGAGAGACTCATGGGAGACATACAGATGGAGCATCAGGCAGAGATACAGAGACTCAGAGACCAGATCTCAGAGCTCACGAGACGTACGGATAGACCTGAGCAGTAGACATAGTTAGCATGATTGTATAGTTTGAGACATTGTAGTCTGCCGCATGTGGCAATTAATAAAGACTCTTGTATCGTTTTGTTGTATAAACTCAACTGATCAAGTTATTAATGTTGTAATGCTGGTAGTAATGTACTATATATCTGTTAACTTATGTATTATGGTTGTTCGTATGTATTGTAACTGTATCCAGACATGTCGTGATGTTACCTGTTATTATTATGATTCTCTAATTGTGTAAATATTGCAAAAATCTGAACACATAAATATGGTGACATGAAATTCAGCTTGTATAATTAAATTGATTGTTCCTTAATAATCCCACATCTGCAAATTAATAAACTACAGGGATATCATAATTATGGGCAAATATTCAATTTAATTATCATTTCACACCATGATTACATTGTGCATATACTCAGCTATTATATCCGAATTCTAAACCTGTATTCTTGTGACATTAATAGAAAATGGCACACAGTGACAACGAAACCACCAACGCAACTGTAACACTAACACATGAAGAGGTTCGAAGAATGATCGATGAAGGCATCGCTGCAGCACGCAAGGCCGATGCAGCAAATCATTCAAGCAATACTATGGGAACAACAAATGAAAGTGAGGCATCTACTCCACGTAAATGCACTTACAAAGAATTCGTGAGTTGTCAACCCACTACCTTCAGAGGTGTGGAAGGAGTGACTGAATTAGGCCAATGGTTTGAGTGCATGGAAACGGTATTCATGAGAAGCAACTGTGCTGAAAACAATAAGGTTACTTTTGCCACCGGAACCCTGAGGGGAGATGCACTATCTTGGTGGAATTCTACCGTCAAGATAATGGGTGCTGAAGCAGCATATCAAATCTCTTGGACCGATCTGAAGAATAAAATGCTGGAGAAGTACTGTCCAAGAACGGAGATGAGAAAACTTGAAGATGAATTTCACGAGTTAGTGGTGAAGAACTGTGATGTCAGTACATACAACCGAAGATTTCTAGAACTATCTCTTTTGTGTCCACACATGGTATCTGACTTTGAGAAACTGTTGGAGAAATATGTGGAGGGACTACCTTCAAGCATTGAAGGGGATGTTACCGCATCCAACCCAAAGACCCTCGAAGCTGCATTCATGTTTGCTCAACGAATGATGAATCGAGAGCTTAAACGAAGTGCTAAATCCACGGTCACTGGGCAAAAGAGGAACTATGATAACTTTGGCAGCAACAACCGGAACAGCAGCAGTTATTACAATTACAACAGGAACTACCGCAACAATGATCGAAGCAACCGTAATAGAGACCATCAGCAAAGCAGAAATGACAGACATCATCAACAAAATCGCAAACAAGAAGCCGCTAGAGCTTATGTGGCCTCACCTGCCGAAGGAAAAGTGTATGCTGGGACAAAACCCCAGTGTAACAAGTGCAAGATGCATCATACAGGACCTTGTACCGCCATCTGTGGTAACTGTAGGAAAATAGGTCATGTGACCCGAGACTGTCGAGCCACGGGAGCGAATGCGCACCCAGTAACAGTAAAGTGCCACGGTTGTGGTGAAGCGGGTCATTATAAAAGCCACTGCCCCAAGAACATCAATCAGGTCGCCAGAGGAAGAGTTTACGTGCTCGGAGATGGAAACGTGTCACCGAACCCCAACGTCACTACGGGTACTTTCTTACTGAATCAAAATAGTGCTAAAATATTATTTGATTCTGGAGCCGATAGAAGTTTTGTATCTACTTCATTTGCTTTATTGCTTAAGATAACGCCTGTAGAATTAGACACCTCGTATGAAATTGAGATAGCCGACGGGAAATTGTTAAACACCAACACCATACTCAAAAACTGCACCTTAACTCTCCAAAACAACTCATTTCCAATCGATCTCATGCCCATTCAACTTGGAAGCTTTGACGCAATTGTGGGTATGGATTGGTTATCCAAACATCGTGCCCGGATCGTCTGCGATGAAAAAGTTATCCAAATCCCCGTAAACAATGAAACACTTATTGTCCGTTGTGACCACTTCAAAACCCAACTCAATATCATCTCGTACATCAAAACCATGAAATACATAAACAAAGGATGTCACGCATTTTTAGTCCAAGTAACGGAAAATAAATCGAAAGAGAAAGAAAAGCGACTAGAAGAAGTGCCAGTTGTAAATGAGTTTGCAGAAGTGTTCCCTGAAGACTTGCCAGGTATTCCACCCATCCGGCAAGTAGAGTTTCGAATCGATTTAGTGCCTGGAGCAGCACCTGTTGCAAAAGCACCCTATCGGTTAGCCCCTTCCGAAATGAAAGAATTATCTGAGCAATTGAAAGAATTGTCAGATAAAGGATTCATCCAACCCAGCTCATCACCTTGGGGAGCACCAGTCCTGTTCGTCAAAAAGAAAGATGGAACATTCCGGATGTGCATCGATTATAGAGAGTTGAATAAACTCACAGTGAAAAATCGATACCCATTACCAAGAATAGACGATCTATTTGACCAACTGCAAGGATCGAGTGTTTACTCAAAAATTGATCTAAGATCAGGATACCACCAACTACGAGTCAGAGAAGAAGACGTTCCCAAAACAGCCTTCCGAACACGATACGGACATTACGAATTCCGCGTAATGCCATTTGGTCTTACCAACGCACCTGCAGTGTTCATGGATCTAATGAACCGCGTGTGTAAACCATATCTGGACAAGTTCGTAATTGTGTTCATCGACGACATTTTGATCTACTCGCGTAACAAAAACGAGCATGCGGAACATTTGAGAACCATTTTGGGTGTACTCAAACAAGAGAAACTGTATGCAAAATTCTCCAAATGTGATTTTTGGATCTCCACCGTTCAATTCTTAGGTCACATCATCAACAGCCAAGGCATTCATGTTGATCCCGCCAAGATCGAAGCAGTTAAAGGTTGGGCTTCGCCCACCACTCCCACTGAAATTCGACAATTTCTAGGACTCGCTGGTTACTATCGAAGGTTTATAGAAGGATTTTCCAAAATCGCAAAACCTTTGACAGAACTCACTCAGAAAAACAAGAAGTATATCTGGGAAGAGAAACAAGAGTCAGCATTCCAACTCCTAAAACAAAAACTCTGTGAAGCACCAATTCTAGCGCTACCCGACGGAAACAACGACTTTGTAGTATATTGTGACGCATCGCATCATGGTTTAGGTGCGGTACTAATGCAGAGAGACAAAGTCATAGCTTATGCGTCTCGACAACTCAAGAAAAATGAAGAGAATTATACAACTCATGATCTAGAACTAGGAGCGGTAGTATTCGCTCTTAAAATATGGAGACATTACCTGTATGGTACAAAGTGTACGGTATACACCGATCACAAAAGTCTTCAACACATACTGGATCAGAAGGAGTTGAATATGAGACAGCGCCGATGGATAGAACTACTCAACGACTACGACTGTGAAATTTGCTACCACCCCGGGAAAGCAAATGTCGTGGCCGATGCCTTGAGCAGAAAAGAAAGAATTAAACCTCTTAGAGTCAGATCATTAGAAATGACAATTCATTCACCACTCCCATCTCAAATACTCATGGCCCAATCAGAAGCTCTTCAGGAAGAGAATCGAGCTCAAGAGAACATTAAGGGCATGATAGAAAGAGAGAACGGACTCATGCGAAGATCCGATGGAATGTTATGCTTCAAGAAAAGATGTTGGATTCCTTTCTATGGAGGTATTCGTGATTTTATCATGCATGAATCTCACAAGTCTAAATATTCCATTCATCCCGGATCCACCAAAATGTACCAAGATCTCAAACAACTCTATTGGTGGCCAAACATGAAAGCCGACATTGCAACATATGTTGGGAAGTGTTTGACTTGTTCAAGGGTCAAAGCTGAAAATCAGAAACCTTCTGGACCACTTGTACAACCGGAGATACCAGTTTGGAAATGGGAACGAATCACCATGGATTTTATTACCAAGTTACCAAGAACGTCGACCGGATATGACACCATTTGGGTTATCATCGACCGTTTAACCAAATCAGCTCATTTTCTGCCTATCAAAGAAACTGACGAGTTGGACACACTCGCTCAGTTATACTTCAAGGAAATCATAATCCGACATGGAGTCCCGATCTCTATCATCTCTGACAGAGACAGTCAATTCACTTCAGGATTTTGGCAATCCTTACAGAAAGCTCTCGGTACTCAATTGGACATGAGCACCGCCTATCATCCTCAAACTGATGGACAAAGTGAAAGAACAATCCAAACCTTGGAAGATATGCTTAGAGCATGTGTGATTGACTTCGGAAAAGGTTGGGATAAACACCTGCCATTGGTTGAATTCTCGTACAACAACAGTTATCAAGCTAGTCTGAAGGCTGCACCTTTCGAAGCACTTTACGGAAGAAAGTGCAGATCACCAATCTGTTGGACAGAAGTTGGTGATATGCAGCTTACCGGACCAGAATTAATCCACGACACAACCGAGAAAATATTCAAAATCAAACATCGTCTCCAAGCCGCTCGTGACAGACAAAAGAGTTATGCAGATGTAAGAAGGAAACCCATGGAGTTTGAAGTCAGAGATAGAGTTATGCTAAAAGTTTCGCCCTGGAAGGGGATGATACGCTTTGGAAAGCGTGGAAAACTCAACCCAAGATATATTGGACCGTTCAAAATCCTCGAAAGAATAGGTCCAGTTGCCTATAAGTTAGAACTCCCGGAAGAACTCAGTAGGATACATCCTACATTCCACGTCTCTCAACTTAAGAAATGCCTATCGGACGAGACTCTCGTTATTCCACTAAAAGAGATTAAATTGGACGACAAACTTGTATTCACCGAGGAACCTGTAGAGATAATGGATAGAGAAGTTAAGCAACTCAAGCAAAGCCGTATTCCTATTGTGAAGGTGAAATGGGACTCTAAAAGAGGACCAACGTACACATGGGAACGCGAAGATCAAATCCGTGAGAAATATCCCCACTTATTCCCGTAAATCACTCTTAGTAGCCGTTTTAGATTTGAATTCCGGGACGGAATTCGAATGAGGAGAGGAGTACTGTAAGACCCTGTGAAAAATCCTTGTAATTAAACTTAGTGATTAATAATAATCTCGAGTTACTATTTCCTAATGCCTATTTTTGCTAGAAATTTAAACTTTTTGTTATTATTATTATTACTAGTAGCCATGCTTTATATATACGCACGTATATATATTTAACACAACAACACTAGAAATTATATCTCACGACGCAACATCACTTTCTTATAAACAATGACAAGTAACTCTATGCATTTAATTAATCACTACACTTAACCAAATTAGTTATCACATAATCTCACTTAAACCAAAACACAACACAATAATCCTAATCAAACTTAATATCACCTAAACTTATCTAATACAAACACAAACACTAACAACAAACTCAAATCCTAACTTAACACTATTAACCAATTTGGGCCACATTCACTCGACCCAAAAATCCCCCCTTAGCCCTATTACCCACAAGCCCATCGAACTAGTTACTTGCCAATAACCCATCGAGCCAACTGCCCACCCAATTCAACACCACAGCCATTCAACCCATTTATGTTTAAATTGTTACACTCTTTGCTTCTTTTCTTACCCAACTGCTCGACATAACATATGTACAAAAAGCACCCATGCACCACTTAAGGACTCGAACACAACCATCCTACATTTTAGACAACAAAAACTCCACTCCAACATCACAACCCACCATCACTCGACAGCAAGAATGTTCATTAACCCCTCTCTATTTTTTTTTCCTTTCTCCTTTGCTATTAATACCCACTAGCTACCCATTTCTAAAAACTCGACCTCATTATCTATGTCTAGTGCGACTTTCAATTAATGATACACATTCAAATGTAACTCATAATCCACCACTGTGATATCGAAGACCCAACAAAACATAGCATTTGGCAACTTGACATTAAACATGTCTTGGTTGTAACCTTCCTACACAAACTTATCTATACGAACAATACAAAGAGCAAAAGTAAAATGAAAATATAAATTGTGGACAACAAAACTATACACGTAGGAGAGCTAATAGAACAAGAACTAGAATACAAATATATAACCACTCTCACACTCAAATGAAGAACTCATCATACAAGTGTCCATCACTAACAGTGCCCTTCAATCATAACCAATATCTTTGAGATATTTTAGCTATATAAACCATTGCACTCGTCCTTTGTCAATCTTCTATCACCATCACCTTTCATCAACATCACTATATTCCTTAAACAATACAAAACCATCCTGTCGTGTATGTGGAAGCAAAGTAAATCCGCTCAAGTTACAACCACTTCAACTCATTAGCCTTCTTTTGTATCTCATTCGAACTCACCACTACTTTCATCCTTATTTCATTATCACCATACCATCATTTTAAAATTTACTCTTGTTCGACAGTAGACCTAACCGGGTGAGAGTAGAACGTTCAAAGCCAGTAGTGTTCATTTCGTGTTTCGTCTCGGCAAGCCATAAGTCGTCACCACCTTTCTTCAAAGGTGTTGTAAGTTCTTGTTTCTCCCTTAACTTTACAATCGTATGCATGCATGTTCATTTATCACTCCATTCGAACACAAGTTTCATATGCCACACTGTCACAAACTTAGCTTACACATTATCATATAAAGCATACCATGCATGATTAAAAGCCTTATTCAAATCTGTATATAGTAACACTTAAATTAGTTACATGCAATTGTTATTCGAATATTAAAAACAGTTAATCTCAACCGGGCTACAAGATATAGAAGAAATACGTTAAAACTTAAGTGATCAGCTCACCCAAGTCACGACTATCATATGACCAACTCTCGACTACCACCTTAACTGACTTAAACATAAACTATAAACCCACTTCGCTAAACCGGATAAAGAGAAAACATAAAAATAACCAAGAACTTAATAGTAAGGAAACCTACTCGAACAGGCCACTTCACGAGTTATTAAGAACGAATCCGTTCATGTAACACCCAAATATTTTTATCCATCTCAAAAGTTCACATAGCGAACTACATATTTCGTGTTTTGAGATTCCTCCCATAACCCCATTTCGACACACAAAATAAATCCTTTTATTATCACTCGACGAGTGCTACCCTTAGAAAAGTCCTAACATATTTCACTAGATTACTTCGCTCGACCCAGCCAAAAACCACCAATTTAGTTTCGAAATCTCGCATATAACATATCCATATTTTTACATCATTCGAATACCAAACCAGCAAACTATAGTTTTCACGTTCAAAACTCGACCTCATAAACATGTTATCACGCTCAAAATAATTCAATTTGATCGACCCCCACATGAAACTAGTAACTGTTTTCATAAAATTTTACAATCTTCGGTTGGGCCAAAAACCAAGCCCAACAAGGATTGACGATAACATGGCCCATCAGGCCCATATGATATATTTTTGGAATCCTAAAAATAGCCTAAATCCAAGCCCGAAATTATTTTCATGCCCTCGCCTCTAAAATTCTTAACGGGCTATGCTACCATTCGTACATGGCCCATTAATGCAAAACTAATTTATTTTCTGAAATAATAAATTGAAATAAGTTAAAATAAACTTAATAAAGTTATAAAAATTTTCAGAATATTTTTCCCGTCATTTTTATGCAAAAAGGACTAAAAATGTAACGCGACTTAACCATAAAGGACTAAAACTGCCAAACCTGGAAACTAAGGGACTGAAGCTGTAAAAACAGTTGTAGAGGACTGAAATTGACTTATTATTGAACTTCAAGCTTTATATGGACTATTGAACAAGTATTGGACTGATATTGGACTACGGACTGAATAAGGACTAACGACGTAACGCGAACCACGGTTAGGGTAGAAAATGTAAAATCTGGAAAGACCAAGGAACAACTATTATAACTTGTCATTCTCATCTTATTTTTCATTTTTGCACCATAGCTTTACTTTATATGCACATTTGCACTATATTTGCATATTAGCTAATAGCGATAGAAATATTGGATAGTAATATTTTATGTACTTGTTGAAACTATAATCTTACGAGGATACGAGCATCATAAGCATATAACATCTTCATTAGATCGTTCAATAATCATCATCCATCACTCATACTCATACACACTAGAAATTAGTAAGATTCTCAGATATTTATATATTTACCAGGTTTTATATCGAAGTTGTTATAATCACCTCTGAATTATTTTTACCATCACCAGGAACGCATAAGGTGAGTCATGGCCTCACTTTTTAACTCTTTATACTTTTTAAACTCCGTGAGGGGGGATACATGCTATAAATAAATCGCAAGTATTTTTCTGTATGCTACCTGAATTGATATATGCCTAAGTACACATGTTGCCACAAGACCCTTTATCATGAGCCATTAATCACTGCGGTGAACGCGAATATAATGAATAGATCTATTAGAGGTTGACGACCTATCCCACTAATACTGTGACGGAATGCTTTTTGCTAGTCGTATTAGTCGCGATGCATTATATTTGAGAAAAATAGGAATTGGCAAAATCACCTATTACTCGAGGGCAAATTCTCATCATTAATTTGGTGTGCACCTTCGTTTAAGCGATACTTTGTTAACGTTTGCGTGTCATGAGACTTAGGGCGATATATGAACTGCAATATCAATATTTTAAACTGATTGTATCTCCAATACAATCTTACTTGTGATTGAACTGATATTTAAACTATAAACTCCATGATTTCACTCAACATTATGTTGACTTTTAAGCATGTATCTCAGGGAATTAATGGAGCACGGCAAGGCATGGAGCAGGCATACCCTATCTTCAATAAATGGTGTAAAATAAGTTGTAATCCAGTTGAAATAATGTTTATTTAAATAAAACCTTAGCACTCTGATGTAATATTTTATAACTGGATTTGTATTATGGACCTATGTATATTAAAAAATGCCATCTTAGGCTGTTTTCTTAAAATTTTGTTTTCGATCCTCACCGTAACACCCAGATTAATCTTCCGCTGCCACAAATCAAATTTGGGGGTGTTACAGCAAGTCCTGATCTTGAACTCGGATTACCAACCCATCACGAACCTTCTTTAGTGTGTGGTCGCAGAACTTATGAACGTCCTTATACGCCATGAAACAGTTAATCGTCAGATCGCTTTTGTAAACGAACCCTATTGTTGATCTGAGAAAGTGATAGCAGTGGTGCAGTAAGATTCAACTTCCTCTGATAGCTCTCGACCCCAAGCTGCAGATTTTCTACACATTCTTGTATGATCTTTCTTCTAATAAAGTGGAGTATAGAAGCGCTGAATGCGTATTGAAGATCAGTTGTGAAATGTTGCAACTTCTCTTGAACTTTGATGAGGTACATATCTTCAAGGTCATTAAGACTCAAATCTAGGAAATCTGCTTCAGAGAACGTGTAGAGCTGCTGGTCGTGCCTTCTAACTTTGATTTCGGACAAGAAGGTATAGTCATATTTCTTCTCACCCGTTAGACTCACCACAGCAAGAATCCTAAGGTCACTTTTCACTGGAGTAGGAGATTTCTTGGTGAGTTTACTCTTGTACCAAGTCTTCCTCTTCTCGAACCAATGATAGATACCCAGGCGCGCATCTTGGTCATACTGCACTTTATTTGAAATGAAGAGTTGAGTAGCAGTTTCCTCGATGGCAGGTTGTGCGTAACTTGCTGCTGGTGTCAAAGTTATCAAGGTTGCATATTTTGGTTGACATTTAATTCCATGCACGAGTAATTCCAGGTCATTGTTGAAGAAGAACTAGTAAGGGATGGTGGGTTGATCGGAGACGCGAATCAATGGCAATGGCTTCGTCCAATCAGTGATATATGGTTGATTTGTTCTGGAAGTGCTTCCAACCATTATCACATCTGGATTAGTCCAGCTGAACTCACTGGACATTGCTCTGGCAATGTTTTCAAGATGATACTCGAGCTCAGCTGCACTGGATGATCTTTCCTTGAGCAGATTGAATGCATCATTCTTGATGCGACGAAGTTCTCCTTTGGTCATCTTCTTGACTCTTTGGTCACGTTTGAGTCTTTGTATGAACTCAAATGTGCTATCTTCAATTACTGAATCTTCGTCCATCTGTGTTTGAGCACTTACTAGCTGGTCAAACCACTCATTTCCCTGTGTAGTGTCTTCATCTAGCCAAGAGACAACATTTGATCTTCTGGAAGTCTTCCTGCTAGATGATGTTGCCTTGGTCTTGGGAGGTGAATGTGGTGGATCATCGTACTGTTGAAATTCCATTTCTTCAGTAGCAGTGTGCTCGAACTGATGCTCCATTTCTGTAGGACCTGATCCCGAAGCCTTTGGTGGTTGAGTTGCTATAGTTGTTGATGGACCAACTGGTTCTTTGATTTTTGGACCAGATCCGCTGACTCCCTTTTGTTTCTTAGTATGGGTGTCTGGATCTTGGTCTTCGTCATCTCTTGGACTTTGCCCTTATCAGCCTCAACTTTACACGACTCCTTGTCAATGTTAACTTTTATAGCCTCCATGATGGCTATTTCTTCTTGAGTTGGAGAGGTGAGATTAACTAGAGCAGTGAGGTGTTGGAGTTGAATTTCTTCAAGAGTTTGTACTTTAGGCTGTGTAGGTTGGGTTGTGAGGACAAGAGGAACCGAGGCGACAATGTTTCAGACTTTGTCTTCGAGGTTGGAATCGATATGCTCTTCTATCTGTTGTGATACAACCTTGGGCAAATACTTCTTAACATACACCTTGGTACTGCCCTTGACTTCTTTAAGCAATTGATCTTTAAGATCATCTTCAAGGAATTCGTCCATACGTTCTTTGGTTTCTTGCATATCTTTGACCATATTTGTTAAGCTTTGGACTTGGTCACTCAGCTGGTTTTCTTTCTTTGCACGCACCAACTTTGCTGCCTTTTTCAACTTTTTGGACGCATATGAGATGACTCCAACCCGTTTCTGCCTAGGGATCTTCTCAGTTTTCTTGCTTGTTATGACTGTTTTTCCTTTTGCTTCTTTTGTTGCTGCTTCAGTAGATGGTGATGGTGGTGGTGGTGATGAGGGGTGTGTTGATGATTCTGGAGGTGTTTGAGCCTTTGGTGGTGAAGCATGCTGAGACACTGGAGGTGTAAGTGTTGAATGTGGAGGAGTGATTGGTGGCGTTTGAATATATCTGTCCGCTTTCTTTTCAGCCATCTTTTGTTCTTCCTCCTTCTTCTTTTGTTCTTCCTCCTTCTTCTGTTCTGCTTCTAGTTCTTTAGCAGCCTTCGTTATCTCCTCCTCATCAGTTAACGTCTTATCTTCATCCGTTTTTCCCAATCATCAAAGTTTTCTTCATCTGATAACACCTTTTCACTTTCTTCCCCTTCTTCCATATCGACATCCTTCATCTTCACTTCTTCCTTCTTTTCCTCGTCATTGTCGGGTTGATTAACCGGATTTGACGGAGGTGGGATGACTTCTTTATCAGACTCAGACCTATCGGGTTGATTAACCGAATCAGGCTGAGGTGGAGTAGTATCTTTAACAACACCAGACCCTCCGGGTTGATTAACCGGATCAGGGTGAGGTGGTGTTACTTCTTTAACTGTCCCAGACCCACCGGTTTGATTAACCAGATCAACATAGGTCTGGGATCCCCCAACATCTCTATTTAGTTTTTCAAATCTCATTTGCTCTTCAAACCTTAACTTTGCTCGTCTTTCCTCATCAGCCTTGAGTGACCTACGACTTTCTTCTAGTGCCACCTGAGTTGCTATATCTTCTCTATAAATTTCTTCATCGGTCTCCGTCTCAGAGTCGGATTCCTCTTCCGCAACAATCCTACCTTCCTCTGGTTCTGGCTTAGGAATTGTAACCGGAACTTTTCTTTTGACGATTTTATTTGCAGAAGGTCTGATCTTCTTAGATGCACTAGAAGCACTTTCAGTCTTGCTGCTTCCCTTTAAACGAGTCTTAATGGATCCAGTCTCATCATCATACTTGCAAAACCCGACATGACCATCTTTGAACGCTCTGTCATACTCTCTATAGGCTTTAGTTTTCTTAACTTTTTTAGTTAGCAGAGATTCAGTTAGTCTGATCCCTTGCTTTCGTGTGCTACTCTTGGGGATGTAGACTGAGCTGATGGTCTTGTCTATCTTAAGCAGGTGCATTTCACGGTCTTCAAGTCTTGCAGAGATATCATCGTTGTCGTTAATGAGATGGGCGATGAGAAGCTTGGTGAAACGTACAAACGGGATCTTGGTTAAGGGATTTAGAGCTGCCGGTTTTTGAATTTGATAGACCAGATCATCCTAGATAGATTGAGCAAAGTCAATTTCCTTCTGATTAGCTATCTCCTAGAAGACTTGAATATGAGGTAAGCGAGGGTTCTCGTGGCCACTATCCCTTCCTGAAACAGATCAGGCCAGAATGTAGTAGATTGTCCTCCAGGGTTGTGAGATGAACTTGGCTTCAACCCTAGAGATCTTGGTTAATGGTTTTTCTGGTTGCAAATCATAGCCAATATATATCAGAAAGTCGAGAACTTCTTCTTCTGTAGATGTTGGGTAGAATTTGTTCTCTGGTTGAGGAGCTTCTGGAAGTAGCAGGGCCTTGCGAAGGTAATCTTTATCGACAGTAACTTACTTGTGGTCCAGCGTGCATGTGAAAGATGTCTCTCTTAGGTCTAGCTTTAAAGTATCCCATATTTGGTGGATATAAAATTCTGGAACACTAGCTGACTTTTCCAGCATACTCCTGCATGGGTGTTGCTTGAGAACCTCTATTGTAATTTCACAGGTTGGCTCAGCAAACTTGATCTTGTGAAATTCTACCCTTGCGTTGTTGCTGCCAATCTCCACCTTATATCCTTGTGGGAGAACTTCAACCATTGTGAGCATATGGAGTGGTTGTTGTTGTGGTGCAGCCATTTGAAATATCTGAAACATCATTCAACCACAGATTTGCAGGATACATGAAAGTTAGCAAATAGTTAAACTTGTTGTTTCACATGTGATCCTTTTATTACTTAGTTTGATTTTACAAGTTAAACATAGCAATTTGATTTCATGTTATTGTTCAAAGAGCAATTTCGACAATTTTCAACTTATGTGAATTACGACAGTTCAATTACGACAGATATCAAATTATGACAGGTTAGCCATTATTGAAAATTTTACCAATTTCGACAGAACTTGATCAATTTAGATAGAATTTGCAATTTTGATAGAATTTGACCAATTTCGATAGAAATGGTAATTTCGATAGAATTTGACCAATTTCGACAGAAATGGCAATTTCGATAGAATTGACAATTTCGACAATCTCTTATACAAGAAATTTCGATAACTACTGTAGACGTACATGATTCTTGGTTCTTTATTGAAATTTGGTTTTCCTGTTCAATTGAGCCAATTCACAAGTTATTATATGCTCATTAAATCTTGTATATCAAACTAAATCACAACAACTAACAATTTCGACAAGTCATGTTCATCTGATTATCGGAATTTATCAAGACTTGTTAAATGTTTGTTCAATTTGTTCCAATATTTTCACATGATGTTCCTGAGTTCCATGTCCAAGTCTTACCATTTTTTAACCACAGAATCAAAAGATAGATCTTAAACGCGTTCTTCTTAAACCCTAATTATGTAAATCACATCATTTGTGATTCTTGGTTCAATCAAATGGTGAAAACATGCAATTCGACTCATAAGAACATTATCCCAACAGCTTAATTATACTACAACACACTTATACATTGATGACGTATAGTCTACACCCGGGTCACGGACCTGATTAGTAAACAATACTAAATACTTAAGCCCACCACGTATGGGCCGCATGGCGATAACTGGACTACCAGTTATGCGGCTTGGACCTACAAGGGCCAAGCCCAAAGTTATTTTTGGAATGGATATGGAGTATCTCCTAAATAAAGGGGATATATACCAAATATCCGATGTCGGCGAATGCGCCGAGGAGTAGGGAACACGAAACCTACTAGGGTTTCATGTGTATATAAGGGGCACCTAGGCCCTCGGTAAAGGTACGATCTTCGCAAAACCCTAACTCTTCACTAAACCCTAAACTTCGATTACTTACTCTCACGCCGGAGGATAATCGGGGGAGACAATCCCTCGATAAGCCTAACGGTGTTTGCTCTTTTTCTTAGTGCGCAGGTTCCATAAAGCATTAAGATCTAATTGGTACGAGAAAAGGAGTCTTAACAAGGAACGCCCAACTTTTGTATCAACAAGTGGCGCCATCCGTGGGACCCTACACTAAGAATTTTACTAAGAACTAGAATGACGAAACACGGAAGTCACAAGAGTCCGCATGGGAAGAAAGCGCACGATGACCCACTAGGGAAGAAGCATCAAACTGATGCGGCTTCTAAGCAGGCCTCTGGGACAACCAGCACGCCTGGAAGCTTAGGAGCGTACTCAGATCTGGCCTTTCCTACAGTGGAATCACTTACCAGGACTACCCCCGCTATTACAACAAGTACTAGCGCGATAGAACTGGAGCGCACTCCTCTTGCCATGCCAGATGTGAACTTCACTGAACCTCCCAATGCGCCTATCCGAAACAAGGATCCTGCCTTGGAAACAGACTCCATCGCGCTAGAAGGAGTCACTTCCGAATTAGCGCCAAGCGACTTTGTATCTAAAAACTACGAAGCCTTGGCTGCGCTCATGCGAGAGGAGGCAAAGAAGAGGTCAAGCCAAAGTCTGCACGCCAGACTCAACTTTGACCCCGAGCATGAGGCGTCCCCACCGCGCTACCGAAAGGAAAGGCGCGAGAAGGATAGCCCCAAACAACCAGTGTTTACCAGGATTGGAAGGAGGGTTATGGATGATGAAGCAGTCGATCTTCAACATCTGGAGGAGCCTGAAGAGGGGGAACGGCGCGCCAATGTCCACGCTAGGCTTGGCAGTCGCAGGATTCAGGATAGGCTTGGGCGACGGTGTTCCCCAAGTGAAAGCCCTTCAAGCTCTGATTCTGATGATAGTCGGCGCAAGCGCCGCAGAGGAACAAGCTCAGATTCTGATAATAGTCGGCGCAAGCATCGCAAAAGGGTGCGCTCATCCTCAAGTGATTCCTCGGACAACGAGGACAAAGAAACTGGACACTGGAAATCAAGAGGGAAATATCGCGACCAGGAAGACGAAGACATGTCTCTTCCCTGGCGTCGCCAAAAGGTTGATGCGTTTACTAGACGCATCAGCGATTTTTTGGAGAATAAGAAAAGGCGCATGCCTGCTAACGTCAAAACATATGATGGGACAGGTGATCCTGATGATTACCTAAAAATTTTCGAATCAGCAGCCACTATCGAAAATTGGCCACAACCTGTGTGGTGCCATATGTTCAACTCTACATTAGTAGGGAATGCACGCAACTGGTTTAGCAAGCTTCCACGTAGAAGCATTGGTGGATCCTCATGCGTAGATGGATCAGGAGGTGGTCTTATTCTCACTAACCCAGAAGGAGCCGAATTCACCTACGCACTGCGCTTTGAATTCACCGCCACGAACAACGAGGCAGAATACGAAGCCCTAATCGCTGGACTACGTATCGCGACACGAATGGGTGCACGCAACCTAGAGGCAAACGTAGATTCCCGATTGGTGGCCAACCAAGTATCAGGAGAATACGAGGCTAAGGAGGAAAACATGATCCAATACCTTGAAAAAACAAAATCCTTAATCCTAGGATTCGACAGATTCACAATCACACAAGTCCCTAGAGGGGAAAACAAGAAAGCAGAGGCATTAAGCAAAATTGCGTCTACAAGCTTCGCACATTTGTCAAAACAAGTATTGGTAGAAATCCTGAAAGACAAGTCGATCTCCGAGAGGGAAGTATCCACAGTGATAGAAGAAGAAGGCCCTACGTGGATGACACCAATCATTGACTTCATTAGCAAGGGCATACTCCCCCAAGAACAGAAGGAAGCTCGAAGAATCCGGCGCACAGCGCAGCGATTCGAGCTTAGAGATGACGTCTTATATAGACGCTCATTCCTACAACCATGGCTTAGGTGCGTTGGACCTCTCCAGGCAGACTATGTACTTCGAGAAATCCACGCAGGTTCATGCAGCATGCACTCAGGACCACGGTCCATTGTAGCGCGCGCCCTAAGGTCTGGATACTATTGGCCAACTATGCACCGTGACGCGCGAGATTTGGTACGAAAGTGCAGTGATTGCCAAGTTCACAGACCCATTCCGCGCCGACCACAGCATGAACTAACGCCTATCGCATCGCCATGGCCATTCTACAAATGGGGTATCGACATCGCTGGACCTTTCCCTAATGCCGCAGGTGGATTGAAATTCCTTATTGTGGCAATAGACTACTTTACTAAGTGGATCGAAGCAAAGGCAGTAGCGACCATAACAGGTAACCAGATAAAACGATTCGTGTGGGACAACATAGTATGTCGCTTTGGATTACCTGGTGAAATTATCTCAGATAACGGAAAACAATTCCGTGATAACCCGTTCAAAGATTGGTGTGAACAGCTGAACATCACGCAACACTTTGCATCAGTAACTCATCCACAAACCAATGGTCTGGTTGAATGCGCAAATAGAAGCCTAGGTGAAGGAATCAAAGCGCGCCTGGACAGACACAAAGGAAGATGGGTAGAAGAACTATCACATGTTCTCTGGGCGCACCGAACAACCATCAAGGTTAGCAACGGGGACACTCCCTTCTCTTTGGTCTATGGGACAGAAGCTGTAATACCAGCTGAAATTGGAATGCCAACCATCCGTACTGCGGAAGTTAACGCGGCAACCAATGATGATGAGCGGCGCATAGACTTAGATCTATTGGAAGAGCGACGTGAACGCGCAGCAATACGCGAAGAGAAAGCCAAGTCAAGAATGAAAGGATACTATGATGCCAAAGTACGCAGCACTTCATTCAGACCAGGTGACTTCGTATACCGCGAGAACGACTCAAGCCGTGCAGAAGACACTGGTAAGCTAGGACCAAAGTGGGAAGGACCTTACGAGGTCATAGAAGCACTTGGCAATGGAGCGTACAAGCTAGGCGACAAGGACGGACACGAGCTACAGCGAACGTGGAACGTCCGCAACCTTAAACGGTGCTATCTTTAAAGCAGGCTACGGCCCAACATGGACACACACGCACTTTAGAAAGTGCCCCCAATAAAGATCCATGTAATTTTATTTTTTAAGTATTATCTAGATAAGTATTCTCTTTTAAAACTTGCAAGTATTAATAAAACGTTATGGTTTCTAGCTAACTCCATAACACATTTAACTCTATTGTTTGCATCTTTCATTATCGTGTTTCAATATTGTTATAATCCTGCCTACATGGCGTGCATGCACACACTAAGACCCACGATGGCAGAAAGGATGAGTAAACCTAATAAACAACTCGTTGAGTAAGAGGGTTGCAAACCCATCAACTACGGATCACGAATCCTTGTTAAACACCTTGCGCTCAAGACGTTGTCGCAAGTTCCTTACGCACCCCACGACGGATGCACACAAGGGCACACTGTGCGCGTTTAACAACTCAAGAAATCAAGACTCTTGATTCCTTAAAGTAAAAAACGACAAGTAAACTTACATAGACGACTATGATTCCCTTCTTTTCATTAAGTTGGAAAAATTCAATACACGACTACGGTCCTTATTTAAGGAAATTCATACTTAATGATGATTCTTCTTTTCTAAGTACGCTTAGACACTTAAAGATATCTTCACGCAAGAATACATAAGTCATATAAGAACTACGAGTTCAAAAGCGTAAATATTTGCGAGTTGTAAAAACACTAAGTACAAAAGCAAAATTCCTATATATAGAAATACGTTTCTACAAAAGACTTGTACAAAAAAGCTAACTGCTACATGTACGCCTTAGCTGGCTGGAGCCCCCACTTAAAGCCGCTTCCTTTGCATCCTCGAGCCGCATCAACAACTCTGCATCACCAAGGGAAACAGTGGCCACGGAGACAGGCACACCGTCGGATCTAGGCTGATGCGCAGCGCCTATGCCGCATAGAATGGCCTTCCCTTTCACGCCTTTCTTTCTTGCGACTCTGGAAACATGAGCATTTAGAGACCTTTGCAAAGAAATCTCTTTCTCAATACGGAAAGGATTCAGAATGTCACGAGGCTGAGCAAAAATGGGTACCTTCAACTGCGCTACGTCAGGCTTCAAGTAGAAGTCCAATTGCTGATCTGCATCATCCTGCAGATGCCTGGGAAGAGTGATCCCCGCCATGATCACGCTGATAGGCTGATCCTGATCACGCTCCAAACGAGCGATATGCGGAAGCTCAAGCTTTTTTAGCTCTTCCATGGCAGCAACAAGCTCAGCACAGGCATTCGCCTTGTACCCAGGTACCTCGGAAAGCGGCACGGTCAACAACTTGGCCTCAGCAAGCTTGTTTGCGGCCAAGGTCTCACCATGCGCAATAGCGCACTCCACAACCTTTCCAAAGGACGTGGTGACCTCAGGATGCTCCAGCGTACACATGGCGGCCAGGCGAAGACCATGACTGATCAACCACCTACGAAATAACACAAGTGTTAATAAGAAAGAGGGTCTAAAATATATACAAGTTATACAGAGATAAAGCAGCATGTACCTGCGCTCAGCCACGGACTGAACCATATGGGGGTATAGCTCCTCATCATATTCGATGCTGAGTTTGCGGAGCTTCTCTTCTTGCATCTTCAGCGCAAGCTCCACCCGGCTACGGAACTCCTCAATGTTGGCAAAGTGCTTGCTCCTATTCTGTTGCAAGTACTTCAGTGCCCATAAAGAGTTACGCCTCTGACTGTCCGCAGCAGCACGCTCCTGCTCCAGCTCAGCCATCACCAAGAGCTTCCCCTCAGCCAATCTTTGTGTAGACGCTTCTGCGCGCTCCAGTTTAGCCTTGGAGCTCAGCTGCTCAGCTTTAGAGCTTGCTAACTCAGCCTGCACAGACGCTAACTGCGCCTGCAGCCTAGAAACTTCCTCGGACTGGCACACCCTGGCTTGCGCCACCAGCTCGGACTGGCGCACAGCGATGGAGGCCAGCTCCTCCATCATAGAGTCAAACGAATTTGATTCCCCTCCAACATCCCTTGGTGAAGGCACCCCAAAGGGGCTCACCTTGGGAGGCGCACCTCCATCTACGACGCCAGCGTCCTCCACAGGCTGTTCACTGCACGAAAGATCAAGAAGCAAGGTCAGCGCACGAATAACAGTCAAGCATACGCAAAATCCTAAGGGATTGCTAAAGAATACTTACATGGGGGGAGGAGACGAGGACACGTCCTTCTCAATCTCAGTCGTGGACGTACCTCCACCAGACTTCTCAGCATCCACACTGAGGACACGAAGGAACAAAGTTAGAATAAAGTATAACTTGACAAAAGTTCATAACTAATAACTAAGATACTTACTTCATCTGCACTTCAGTAAAAGATGGACTCTCCTCAGCCTCAGGTCGCGGCCTCTTGGAAGACCCTTCACCATCACCACCACGCGCTCTCTTGCGCGACAGTGGGGAGCACTCCTCCATTTCACTGTCAGTCTCCTCTAAATGGATCAGCGTTTCATTGGGAAGAGGCTGCGCAGTGTCAGGATCCTGCTGCAAAGGAGGAGCCACCTCCTGCAACGGCTCAGCTACCACCACATCAGGGGAGCCCTCAGACTCTGGAATAACCAAGTCCACGACGCGCCCGGCCGTCGCCTCCAGAATGGTCTTCTCACCCTCCCTCAGAGGACGCACCCCCACTGCCACGGAACGCGGTGTCTCCAAGTTAACAAGCGCAAAAAGATCCATCTCTGCGTATAAAGTAGACAAAGAGAAGCAAGTTACATAAAGTATGGAAAACGAAGAAACGCTTACATTAATAACGACAGTAAGGAGCACCCACCCGTGCCATCCGCATCTAAGAATGTGGGAACCTCTGTCTCAAACTCGAAGTAGTTGCGACTGATGCCCATATGCACCAGGAACGCTTCCGGATATGGCTTGATGGGAAGGCGGTTCTCATCAATGATCGCCGCATGATCCGCGTTATACCACGTCTCGGGGGGGGGGCGCTCATCCTTGGGCAGAGTGGCACGGGTGTAAAATTGAAAATTGGAAGGAAAAACGGCGGCGTCAACCCAAAAGAATTTCTCCCTCCAGTCCTTGAGTTTATCTACCTTCTGCACATAGCATTGTAACTTGCCTACGCGCTTAGAGAAGGTAACCCAACCATTTGACCACGTTGCGTGATAGAACCCGCGAAATAATTGGAGGGTCGGATGAATCGCTAACAAGCGACAGTTCACCTCAAAATTGGCAATCTTCCTAGCACCAATACAATGCAACTGTGAGATGTGGAGCTCGTAATAATTAAGTATGTCACTCAGCAGCACGGAAATGGGTACGCGCTGATTCGCCCACTCGAAAAAGCGCGTATATAGCCCCACTTTCCCTACGGGGAAATTCGCGATGGTGGCATTGGGACCTGGTACCTCTGGGTGCAGACCCAAAGGGATAAAGTAATCCGAGGTGAACTGATTCAGTTCACCTTCGGTTATATTAGAAGTGAAATCCTGAAGTTGCAACACCATTTTGTGTTTCAGAATGTGCGCACACGCTATTACCTTCGAATTATCGGTTTCTTGATAGCAGATTCGAAGATGTAAAAATGGTGGAAATGTGATTTTTTAACTGTGGATATCACAGTGAATGGAGGCGGTAGTTTATATACTTTTCCCATCCACCACAGATGACTGACACGTGTATCCCACTAACTCAAATCGTGTGGCTGGGAGAAGTAACGGTACAGGACAAGTGGATAACCTCTCCACTTCCCGAGGTACCCGAATTGCACTTTTTTGGACTAGATACATCATACGTGTGTTTTTGGCGGTATATTTTTGAAATCTTCCCGCGTACGCGTGAGGAATAATTTCGACACGACTTTAGTCTAGCATCCGCAGGTTTTACCCTGCGCACACTAGACTGGGGGGACATGATGACGTATAGTCTACACCCGGGTCACGGACCCGATTAGTAAACAATACTAAATACTTAAGCCCACCACGTATGGGCCGCATGGCGATAACTGGACTACCAGTTATGCGGCTTGGACCTACAAGGGCCAAGCCCAAAGTTATTTTTGGAATGGATATGGAGTATCTCCTAAATAAAGGGGATATATACCAAATATCCGATGTCGGCGAATGCGCCGAGGAGTAGGGAACACGAAACCTACTAGGGTTTCATGTGTATATAAGGGGCACCTAGGCCCTCGGTAAAGGTACGATCTTCGCAAAACCCTAACTCTTCACTAAACCCTAAACTTCGATTACTTACTCTCACGTCGGAGGATAATCGGGGGAGACAATCCCTCGATAAGCCTAACGGTGTTTGCTCTTTTTCTTAGTGCGCAGGTTCCATCAAGCATTAAGATCTAATTGGTACGAGAAAAGGAGTCTTAACAAGGAACGCCCAACTTTTGTATCAACAACACACTTATACATTTTTCCCCAATTCACCGTATGAACCCTAAATTTGAACATGCATTAATCGCGTTTCTGGGTTCAATTAAACATACATAACATGTTAATGGACTAATTCCGACAACAACCCACCAATCAATTTCATCTTGATCACTCATAATCAAAAGGTTCGATTACGCATAAACCCTAGAGTTTTAAATTTTGATTTTGCAAAATTGAACCGTTGGGTTGTTAAATCCTTATCCTTCAAAACCGTTGTTTATAATCATGCAATAATCATTTATTCACTCAAAGATTTAGCGAAACTTGACTGGATTTACAGGTTGATTCTTGGCCGTGGATTGCATTTGGTATAAGAGTTAAATGCAGTGGTTGAATATTCTGACAGTGGAGTAAATGAAGATTTACTTCACTTTGACCCTTTTTGTTAAACTCTTTTAACCTTTGCAATGTTTTACACATTCAGTCCCTAAACGATGTTGTCTTACAATCTAAGTCCTAACTCACAAATTTTAACTTTTAGGCTTAACAAGTTTTTGGCAATAACAACTTTTAATACCCCCCCCCCCCCCCCAATCGATTTATGAATATTTGAAAATAATTTAAGATCAAAGAGGGTATTTCTCAGATGATATAACCACCATTTTGTGAAGCAACAGTTTTAAAGAAATTATGCAAGTACAAATTTTAAGAAAAATTTAAAATTTGAATTTCTTTCTCCCCCTCAACACTTGTTGAGAAATAATTGATAATGTGTTGAAATGAACAAAGTGTTGATGAAGATTTGTACTTACATTTTTTTTAGAAGAGAATGGTTAAAATGAAAAATCTTTTTGTGTTTTTGTCAAAATACATTTAAAAAGATAGTTTTGATGTTTGACTCGGTTAGTTGTTTTTTAGAAAATTTTCCAAGTCGTCTGGAGTCAAACATCTCATACCAATCTGGTAAACTAATTCCACAAATCTTGCATGAGGCAAGGCTTTGGTGAATAAGTCTGCCAGTTGGTATTCTGTACCCACAAAGTAAAGTTCAATTGTACCCTGTTCCACGTGCTCTTTGATGAAGTGGTAACGAAGAGCAATATGCTTTGACTTTGAATGGTGAACAGTGTTGCACGAGATAGCAATGGCACTCTTTGAGTCGCAGTACATTGGAATCTTGTTAAAGACGTAACCATAGTCCATCAGTTGTGATCTCATCCAGATGACTTGAGCACAACATGCTGACATGGCCACGTATTCAGATTTCGTTGATGACAGTGATGTACAATCCTGCTTCTTTGACTGCCAAGATACAAGCTTGTCACTTAAGAATTGCACTCCCCTAGATGTACTTTTCCTTGTGTCTAAGCATCCTACATGATCAGCGTCTGAAAAGGCAATTAGTTCAAAACCAAAATCCTTCGGATACCAGATCCCCAAATTCATGGTTCCCTTTATGCATCGAAGGATTCTCTTAACCTCAGAGAGGTGTCTTTCAGTCGGTCTAGACTGATAGCGGGAGCAAAGATATGTGGCAAATACTATATCTGGTCTACTGGCTGTTAGATACATGAGTGACCCAATCATACTACGGTATTTGGTAGGGTCAATTGGTGTCCCATGTAAATCAGCATCTAGCTTAGGGGATGATGCAGACATTGGTGTATTATAGGTGTCACAGCTTGTCATGCCATGTTTTTTCAAAATCTCTTGAGCATATTTGGACTGGTTTAAGAAAATTCCATGGGGTGATTGATGAACTTGTAGTCCTAAGAAGAACTTGAGTTCACCCATCATGGACATCTCAAAGTTTTGTTTCATTAATTTAGCAAAAGCATTTAAGTACTTTTTATGGGTTGAACCAAAAATGATGTCATCCACATAAATTTGAACAATCAAGATGTCCTCCCCGTGTTTTTGTATAAACAATGTTGGGTCAACTAATCCTTTTGTGAAATGATTAGCAATTAGGAATGCAGATAGTTTATCGTACCATGCCCTCGGGGCTTGCTTAAGTGCATAGAGGGCTTTCTTGAGCCGGTATATATGATTCGGATGTTCTGGGTCGACGAAGCCTTTTGATTGTGTGACGTACACCTCTTCACGGAGTTGTCCATTTAAGAATGTCGTCTTTACGTCCATTTGGTATACGGTGATATTCTTGTGAGATGCATATGCCAGAAACATTCGAACGGCCTCAAGTCTTGCCACTGGTGCGAAAGATTCTTCAAAGTCTATTCCTTCTTCTTGACTGAATCCTTTAGCAACCAACCGAGATTTGTTACGAATAACCGTGCCATCAGCATCCAACTTGTTCTTCCAGATCCATTTCAGTCCGAAAACGTATACTCCATCTGGTCTTTCTACCAATTCCCAAACTTCTAGATGCTTGAATTGATCAAGTTCTTCTTGCATCCAATTGTCGTAAGTAAGGGCTTCTTTAATGTTTTTCGGTTCTGCTTGAAAAACGGTGAGTGCATAGATGCAAGTTTCACCGTCTGTGTGGAGTCTTTTACGAGTCATGACCGGATTGTCTAGATTGCCAATCACGTTCACTAAGGGGTAATCCTTAGTCTACTTGTGGGTTGAAGGGTAGTGTTGAAAATTTTGATGTAAATTTGACGGATCTAAATTGCTTGTTAAAGACTTGGCAATATCTGGAATGGTTGGAGCCGGAGCAAATGGATTAAAGAAAGCATTTCCATCGTAATTTGCGGGTGTGGGTACTTCAAAAGAGAGAGGGGGATCATCAGCTGTATTCGCAGTATTTGAAGCTGTTTGTTCTACTGATGATGATGTTTCTGTTGGTGGTGCATCTTCAGCAACTGCTGTTGTAGTAGTTACTGTTGTATTAGGTGCTTGAATGTTGACGGGTTGTGCAGCAAAATTGGTTGATACTTCAGAAGCACGACTAACGAGAGAATCATCAAATAGCGGAGCAAAAAAATCTTCCAAGTCCTTGCGATTGAGAGAAAGAGGTGCAACTGATTGATCAGGGAAGTTCAGACAGTTAGAATCGGGTCCTAAGTTGTTTTGCTCAGAAGCCATATCCGCAAGTTCATCAAAATGAGCGTGTATGGTCTCTTGAATTTCTCGGGTTCGACGGTTCCAGATAAGAAATCCTTTCGAATTCTCACAGTATCCAACAAAAATCCCTATATCAGCTTTGGCTTTTAACTTTCCAAGGTCATCACGATCATTATTTGGGTAACAGAGAGCCCCAAATACCTGAAAGTAATTTATGTTCGGTTTTCTTCTGTGAACAAGTTCATATGGGGTTTTATTGTGCCTCTTGGTGATCATATAACGGCTTTGGGTGTAGCAGGCAGTGGAGACAGCTTCAGCCTAGAGGTAATCCGGTAATTAAGCATTTATGAACATCGTTCTTGAGGCTTCCACTAACGTTCGGTTTCGTCTTTCGACCACTCCGTTCTGTTCTGGGCTGCGTGTAATTGATGTTTGGTGTTCAATTCCTACTTTCTCAAAATACTCACGAATAGTGTGGTTTTTAAATTCGGTTCTATTATCAGTTCTGACTTTTCGAACGGTGTTACGGAGCTGAACCTGAATTTTGGTGAGAAAGGTGATGATCATCGCAAGAGCTTGATCTTTAGTACGAAGAAAGTAGACCCAAGTCCATCTCGAAAAGTCATCTACGATTACCAATATATACCGCTTCCCATTGATTGTCTGAACACGCATTGGGCCACAAAGGTCCATATGGAGAAGTTGAAGTACATGATCTATATTGTGCTCGATTTTTGGAGGAAAATGAGCACGAGTACTCTTCCCTTGTTCACATGCTGAACACAAGTGATCTTTGGCATACCAGAATCTTGGAAGATCGTCGACCAACTTATGACGAGCAAGATCGGTCATTGTTTTGAAATTCAAGTGAGACAAATGTTTATGCCATAGCCATGCTTTTGTATAGTGAGCCTTGGAGAGCAAGCAAATCAGAGAAGAGGCGGTCATATCAGACAAGGAAATGGTATAAAGACTTGTTTCGCGTTTTCCTGTCATAAGGTCGTTTCCGTGTAGGTCGCGAACAAAGCAGGTTTTCTCCCTAAATGCAACTTCCAAGTCACCATCACAAAACTGCCCTACGGAGAAAAGGTTATGTCCAAGGCCTTCAACATAGTATACACGGCTGATTTTGATGTTTCCGTTGACATAGTCCCCATATCCCATGATAGCGGCAAAGTGGTCATTCCCGAATCTGACAGTTCCTATGAACTTTGCGACAAAGTTTACTAGAAGTTTTAGGTTGCCTGTCATGTGTCGGGAACACCCGCTATCAACAATCCACATGACGATTTGAATCATCTGCATCACAAGAAGAGGACACAGATGAAGAGTTGGTAACGGTGGATCCCGTTGGGTTAGTAGCACAATTTTTAAGCATCTTTGGTACCCAAGTAAAATTAGGTTTATGCTGTCGCCAATGCTTCCATGTCCAACTAGATTCAGCTTTCTTCCTAGTAAATGCACTTGGTGAGTGAATTGTTCTAGGGGCAACTATGGTCTTGTCAACGATAGTTTTAGAAACTACTTTTGGCGGTTTTCCTAGAATTGACTTAGCAGTGGTAGTGGGCCTAGAGGAAATGCCATTGGTATGTTTCTGAGTACGAGACAAAAGGGTTTTTGCAACACATTTTTGATGATTACCCGACAAAATACTAGTACGACAAAACACACAATAAGCATCACCCATAACATCATTCAGAACATTCATAGTTTTAGCATTCGTTACATCACATTTAGAATTACACTTTGTAAAGTTTGATTCTACTTTAGACATAGCATGTGTCTTATTCAGATTCCTATTGTGAACTTCTACTTCTTGAACTTTTGGTAAGCAGCTCTTAGGTTTCCAGATACTAGTCTTCTTTTTACTCTTTTTGGTCTTGGATCTGCTAACCTTAGGAGGGGTGCCTAGTCCTGTAGAAGTTGAAGCATGCACATTAGAGGTCTGTGGAGATGATTTCTTAGGTGTCTCATCTACTAGATACATGCCTGGTGCAATCACATTCTTTTATACAAATTTCCCTTTTTCGAGTACTTTGAGTTTCTCTTTTAACTCAATGATGATGTGTTTTTGTTGTTGAATTTTGGAGTCCAATTTTCTGTTTAAACGAACAGTGTCATTTCTGTTTTGGCAAACTTCATCAAGGTCCTTTTCATATTCAGAAATTTGATGTTTTAAAACAGCATTTTCTTTTTCAATATTTTGAATTTTGAAAGTATGACTGTTTTGAAAGGACAATGATTCTTTTTGGCTTTGTAATTTTAACTCAATGTCAAGACTCTGAGTCTGACACCATTGCAATTTTTTGTTGAGTAGGAAAATTTCTTTTGAGAATTTGTTTTCCACATCATCATTGACTTTTCGAAGTCTCTCATTATCTTTTTTCAAATTTGCAATCTCAAGGCTTAACATCTCAGTATCAACGGTATGATCATCAACAATCATTTCATTACAGGATAGATAAATGGAATTCATAATCACAGATATTATATCAGAACATAGAACATTCTGCAAGAGTCGATCTGCTTCGTTTTTCAAAGCTTTGTTTTGGCATTTTTGTTTTAAGATCTTTTGTTCTGTTGCTTCGAAAATGTTCATCATAGATGACACCTCTGTTTGAAGTTCTTGTTCCTAATGTGTAGCACAAAGTCGCAGGTGTTGAACGTATGGCAAAAATTGCTTTTGAAAAACTTCTCTCTTTTCTTTCTCATAGGGAGAAAGAAAAGTAAAGACTTTGATCTCTGAGTTTCGTTCAATTGCATCTTCCAAAAATTTGATGTCTTCCATGAATGTATTAAAATATCTAAGGACACGACATTGTTTTGGCATTGGGGCAATAAAACCTGAATTTGGTAAAGGGCCATTAACTTGTGCTACTGTGGTCACAGGGACAACTTCAGAAGTTTCATTCTTTTCAATTAAATACCATGTTTGTTCTGATTTATCTTTTTGAGGTACGAAAGTGTCACTAATATGAGGTACTCTTGAGTAGTCATAAGGTTTATTAAAGTGGACATTGCTCATTTTAGATCGACTCTCATCCTCTTGTACCATTTCCTCTTCACGATTATACACAACAACACTCATGAAAGAATCATCAAACAAATATTCTGCACTATATAACTTTGGATTTTCCTTGAGTGCTTTATGTAAAAAACTTGGTTTGTCACTCCCAATTGCAAAGCCATATCCTTGGGGATTTGGTTTTACAGTTAATTTCTGAATGGTGGTTACAGATTCACCAGTTTTATACACAACGTTTTGAAATTCTTTAAGTTTGGATTCCAACACAATAATTTCCTCAAGGTAGGAATCAACACGTTTTCTTGAAATTTGTCGGTGTTCAGAAAAATTATCTTGACAAGTTGACAACTCTGTTTTTGTTTTGGAAAGATCAGAGTGTAGAATGTCAATTTGTTTTTGAAAATCTAATTTTTCTTGTTCCTTTTGTAAAATTAATTCATTTTTGGAAACGGTCAATTCACGTACTTGATGTTCTAAATTTTGTACTTTCACATATGATTGTTGGAATGCAACCTCAAAACTTTTCTCCCGTTTTTCTTTGGTTTCATAATTTGAAAGTTGAAGCTTGTAGCACTCAAGATCCTTAGTTAACAATGCAACTTTTCCTTTTAGATTTCTATTAATTTCATTGCACTTATCAATTTGGGATTTCTGTGCATCTAATTGTGTTTGGGTGGTCAAAAGCAAGGTCATGAGCTCTGGATTTGGACCACGCAGAAGATCATCTTGTTCAATTTGATCATTGTTACCATCATCAAGAGGATCATCAAATGAAACAACGGGGTTAATTTGATCTTCATCAAATGTAACAACGGTGTTTATTTGGTCATCGATTTGAGAGGATAAAGATGAGTCATTTTGTCCAGCATTTTCTTGAGCAGATGCAGATGCAGAGGGTGATACAATTTCATGAATGAGACATTCAGATTTAAGTACCTGAGACAAGCCGTCGGTATCATAAACCGGGCCTGTTTCACCCATATGCATTTCTTGCATGTTAGCCATCAACATTACAGCTGCATTTGCCTCCAGATCTTCCATGTCATCGTCCGAGTATGCATTGGCCATAAAGTTGTGCTCCTTCTCAGTCAAAGTGCCTCCAGCTTCATCTTTAAGTGCCAGAAGAAGAGCTTCTTTGTGATACACACTGCCTCTGGTTCTTGGCTTGGGGCAAGCATTGGCTATGTGACCTTTCCCTCCACAATTATAGCATTTGACCATGGTGTTTCCAATCCCAGTATTCCCTGTCTCAACAATTTATGCCCTCCTCTATGTGTTACCAATGTTGTTCCGACTATTCCCAGCTGAATTAAACCTCTGTCCACCTGAATTTCCCATATAGCTACCCGAACCATATCTCCCAGAAGCTCTGTTTTGAATTTCAACTCTGCCATCATGAACAACTGCCTGATTGCGAGTGTTGGATGAAGACCTGAGACGGTTGTTTGATTTGTTTGAAAATTTGCCGAAAGCTCTAGCAATCAAAGCAAATCCTTCATTCAACGAGTTGAAAGTGTCGTCTTCATCACAATTAACATTGGAGTACATCATAGAATCGGTGTTGTCATATGAAACCAATTGATTATCAGCTTGTTGCGGTGATGCTTCGTATGGAACGAGTTGGCTTGAAGTTTGTGAGGGATAAGTTGAAGAATGTTGTGGTTGCACAAAAATCTGGTTTGGTTGTGGTGCAAAGTGAGACTGAGCAATCAATGCAAGTGAGTTTGGAGTTGATGATGGTGAGTAACCTCCATGAGCTGTTCTGTCTTTGTCAACTTCTGATTGGTGATGCTTCAAATAATCATACAGCAACCCATATGAGGCGTTGTGTAGATTCTTAGCTTGTCGAACAAAAGTTACATACTTTTGCCAATCAGGTCCAAGACAACTTAGAAACATGGTATTCACTGCAATCCTTGGTAGTATGATGTTGTGACGGTCTAAGTCATTGATGATATTGGTAAACCTATGGTAGTAAGACTCTAAGGATTCACCAGCTTCAATCATAAACATGGTGTATTCCAGATAGAGCTTAGATTCCATGTCCTCTTGGTTTAACTCTGTTCCTTCCATGAGAAGAAGTACATGTTCCCACATGTCTTTTGCAGTCTTTTGTGCTTCGATACTTCGAAAGATAGGATTTGGAATTCCTTGAAGTATGTAAGACATGGCAAGTTCATTTGCTTCTTGCTGAAGGACTTGTTCTATTGTGAGTTGAGCAACAGGAACAGGAGTAACAGTTGCTTCTCTTGGAGGAATAGCAGTGGGATCGCCAGGAACCGTTGTAGTAGGTACTGGATATGGTCATTCAATGATTACCTTCTTCAAGTACTTTCCATGGGGTTTCTTGAGTTCAATAAACCGGAGAAATCGACTTGACCATTGCACGTAGTTCCCTGGAGTTAGCATTGGAAGTGTATCCAAAGATCCCGCTTCATGTCTGGATTGTTGATTGCTGATTGCTTCGCACATTTGGTCAAACCAGTGAGGTTGTTTTGGTGGGAGTTGGTAAGTTTGCATTGGTTGTTGATGAATGATTTGTTGCTGAGGGACTTGTTGTTGAGGGAAAAATTGATGTTGTTGCACGAAAGCTTGTTGTTGAGGATATTGTGGTTGACGAAATTGTTGTTGCTGACGATATTGTTGTTGCTGATATTGTTGTTGCTGATTGTAAAAATAGTTTTAATTTGGTGGTTGAGACATTCTTGTGTTCTTGTGGATCTTGTAGACAATTGAGATGTGTGTTATGAGTTATAAAGTTTGGTTTTGGTTAAGTGGTGTTCTTGTTCAATTCCGACAGATTACTGTTTACAAGCAATTTCGATAACACTGTTTATGGTTGCCAATTTAGATAAGGTTCTGAATTCCGATGAGGTTACTGAATTGCGATAAGTTCTCCGAATTCCGATAAAATAGTACAATTCCGATAGAGTTATCTAAATTCAGACAAAACTGGCTGAATTTCGATAGACCATAGAATTGCGATAAATCTGAGAATTTTGATAGCTTCTGCAATTGCGATAGAAATTGACAATTTCGATAACTTTTCTAAATTGCGATAGAACTGGCAATTTCGATAGCTTTATCTAAATTACAATTCCGATAATTTTCTCAATATCTTATACAAGATATGAGATTCGCCTCAAGTTCGAAGTATTTTCACAAACTTATACAAGTAAGGAAAATACTGAACGCCAATTTCGATAAACCCTTACTCTGCCGAATTTCGATAAACCCTTGCTGACAATTCCGATAAACCCTAGCGACAATTCCGATAAACCCTCAAAAGAAATTTCAATAAACCCTCTTTTCACCAATTCCGATAAAATGCCAACTTTTTCAGATCACTTTTACGACTAAAAAACGATGTTTTAACGGGATTTTTTTGGTTCAAAACATTTAATAACATGTAAATATTAAGAAAGTTACAACCTTTAACGTTTAAACCAAAATTTGGTGAATTTCAATAGAATGCAACGTATGAAAACTAGTGTAAATCTACTAAAACTCAAACAAGAACTCAACTTTCGACTATAAATCTAATCTCTACTCACTATAATTATCTTTTAACTTTGCAAGTGCGAAGATAAGTGAAAGAAATGAGACTTTTGTCGCAAATAACCACAAAAACCAAACATTAAAGCTATTTTACCAAACGTTAAAACTGAAATAGCGATCGAATCTACTCTAAAGCACACAACTAATTATCTACTAGTAAATGATGCCACTTGATAGGTCCTATTCTAGCTTTAACACAAGATCTAATACCACGTAACAACTAACTAACAATTGTATAAACTATAGATAATAAGAGAGAACGAGTAGAAGAGAATAAGAGATGGAAGATTTCATTCACACATGATACTAGCAAAGGTTCGGTTACAAGTGAAATAAAACCAACAAAGAGAATGAGCACATGAGCCTTCTATTTATAGGCTAAAACTAGGGCCTCATGTGCTAGATTGTTTCTAGAATGAAATTAACACAACCACACGGCCCATGGGCTTCTACTAGGCCGTGTGGATTAATCACTAACATAAAGCCCATTCTAATAGCAACCTATTTAATTACAATACATGACCAAGACTTGAAATATATTTAAACGTGTTCCCAACAATGTTTTACTTAAAGTTCCTAGAACAGACAGCATATACAGTGTTGATTTAAAGAACATGGTTCCCAAAAGAGGTCTGACTTGTCTCTTTGCAAAGGCCACATCTGATGAATCTAAGCTCTGGCATAGAAGGATTGGACACTTAAATTTCAAAACAATGAATAAATTGGCTAAGGGAAACCTTGTTAGAGGTTTACCTTCTAAAGTTTTTGAAAAAAATGAAACATGTGTTGATTGTCAGAAGGGAAAGCAACACAGAGCTTCTTGTAAGACCAAGGCAGTGAACTCAATAAATCAGCCTTTACATATGTTGCACATGAATTTATTTGGACCAACATTTGTGAAAAGTTTAATGAAAAAGATGTATTGCCTAGTTGTCACAGATGATTTTAGCAGGTTTGCTTGGGTTTTCTTTTTAGCAACTAAAGATGAAACCAGTGGCATTCTTAAGAATTTCCTAACCAGAATAGAAAACCTAGTTAATCATAAGGTTAAGGTGATAAGATGTGAAAATGGAACTGAATTCAAGAATATGGATATGAATCAGGTTTGTGAGATGAAGGGTATTTATGAGACAATGTAGTGTAGCTAGGACTCCTCAACAGAATGGTGTTGCTGAGAGGAGAAATAGGACACTAATTGAGGCTGCTAGAACAATGTTAGCTGATTCTAAGTTACCTACTACCTTTTGGGCAGAAGCAGTTAATACTGCTTGCTATGTCCAAAATAGAAGTTTAGTAGTTAAGCCTCATATCAAGACCCCTTATGAACTTTTACATGGTAGAACACCAATGTTAAACTTTTTAAGACCATTTGGGTGTCCTGTTACTATCCTCAATACCATAGATCACTTAGGCAAGTTTGATGGCAAGGCTGATGAAGGTTTCTTTGTTGGATACTCACTGAATAGTAAAGCTTTTAGAGTGTTCAATTGTAGAACCAGGAAAGTGGAAGAGAACTTGAACATTAAGTTTAGTGAGAGTACACCTAATGTTGCAGGTAGTGGACCAGACTGGCTATTTGATATTGATGCCCTGACCAAAACAATGAATTATGAACCAGTTGCTGCAGGTACACAGTCTAATGAGTTTGCATGTACAAAAGCTAATACTGATGCAGGTACACAAGCTAGAAAGGAGACAAAATCTGCACAAAAGTACATTTTGTTACCTATATGGACTGCTGATCCACTTATCTCAACCCAAGTTCTAAAGAGTTCACAAGAAGATGATCAAGATGAAGATCCAAAAGATGATAAGGAAGATGGCGTTAAGTCTTCAAGTGAGGAGGAAAAGCAGACTGATGAACCTCCAAGAAAAGAAACTGAAGAACAAGTGCAGGATGATAATGTTAGCAGTTTTAATGATGTTAATGCTGCTAGTGATGGTAACAGCACTAACAGCACTAACAATGATAAAACTGTTAATACTGCTGACAAAGAAGACATTGGTGTTGATGAAGATGAATATCCAGTTGATCCAAACATGCCTCATTTGAAAAATATATATGCTGATACTAATGATGAAGGAGTTGGTGCAGAGGCTGACATAAACAACATGGATGATACTATCCCTGTCAGTCCTATTCCAACTACTAGAATTCAAAAGAATCATCCTCAAGAACAAATCATTGGAGATGTGAATTCTGTTATTCAAACAAGAACAAAATCAACACCAAAAATAATAACAATAATAATAATAATAATAATAATAATAATAATAATAATAATAATAATAATAATAATAATAATAATAATAATAATAATAATAATAATAATAATAATTCTTTCAAACCATACCTTATTTTGACAGGTTCAATATGACAAAGCTTGAACAAACCAATGGAATCGATGAAAACCATAAACCAATCAGTTTACATTTAAGTTTAACTGAATGAAAATAAATAAATAAATAAAATAAGAAATTCACTTTTTTTGTGCCGATACTAAATTTGGATTTCACAGATGAGATAAGAAGCTTCAAGAATATCATCAAACAAAATTGTGGCTATAAGAAAGCCATCTACTGTAGATGGCAAGACCTGGCAAGCACACAACCATAAACAATAAAAAAATGTAAGTTCCTGTAGATAACACTGTAGAGACACTCACAAAAAACACTATAGATCTTTCGGTGTCGGATCGGGGTGGGTCGCCGGTCGGTTTTTTTTCGTTTTTCGGAGCGTTGTGTAATGTGAGAAGGGATGAGAGAGATATGTGAGAGGCAATAGAGCATATCCAAATGAAGTTCGGGGTATTTTTCCCCGGGTTGGGCCTATGGTCCCCTAAAGGGGCTATATTGAAGCTATGGTGAATAGTTCGCGGGTATTAGTATAGAGATATTGATGCGTGGTTTTGCAACCTTACAACAGGTTTTACCTCTCGAGGGATCTCGAGAAGCTTGCAATCCCCACCAGGCAGTGTACCTGACCGTTGTAGTATAGTAAAGTGGCAAGTACCGGGGGATTGATCGTTCAACTCAAAGAATAGTGTTCGTTAGGATTGAAATTACTCTAACTAGGTCTAGAGGTGATGGATGATTCTTTTTGTATTTTTATATTTTATGGAAAGCAAGTAAAAATCTCGTGTTTTGGAAGAAGGGGCGGAATTAGTTGCTAATCAACTAACCCAAAAGCTACTAACTAAACTAATATGCAAGAAAAGTAAACTAGGGTTCTACAAGGGAAGTGAAGCATGTATACCTATGATATGTTACTCCTTGCTAGCTATCCAATTCTACCTATTGAATTGTCACACCTTGTTTTAATTGACGGGTTGTATTCCTTAATACCATTCGTGGGGTGGCGTACGTACTTCCCCAACTCTATAAGCTCCTACTTCACTCCTATGTCGAGCCGGCTAAGAAGCTCCTAACATGGGATCACTAGAATTCGCTCATGCATTAAATACAACCAAATAAACCTAGTACACATTGGTTCATGTTTCTTAAGACGTTCAAGCAAGTTACCGTATAGGAGGTTAGCCAGTTTTCTTAAGCCTAACATCGATATCACCCAATCAAACAAGAGACAATAGGAAACAAGAATTATAAGCTAAATCAATAAGATCTATTGAAGTGTCACACCTTTATTGATGACGATAGACACATACATCAACAAGGAATCAATAAGATCTAATTAATTATATACAAGTTTCACACAATCATAAGTAGACACAAGGTGAATTAGCAACACATAATCAATGAAGAGCAATTGACAATAATGATAATTGAAGATATAGTATAGGATTGAATCAATAAACAAACCATTACAAGATGTTTATGGCATGATTAAGACCCTCTAAGTTGCTGGAAAAACACCTACCCTAACCCTAGAATCGGACTTAGGGTTTGGGGCTTACAAAAAATGAAGTTGTGATGTTGTATTTATAGCTGATTTTCTGTCCGCATCGATCTGACGGCGTCAGCCTTCACAAGTGACGGCGTCATCTCCCCTTTTTCACCAAATTGTAGATCTTTTCGTCCTGATTCCGTGGCCTCTTGAATCACCTAAATCCGAGTTCGTATGAAGATTTTATGGCCAAAACAGTGACAGCTACTCCGCGCGCGAGTTGTGATTGTCTTGATTAACTTGTGGCGGTTTCACTAAGGTTTCTTCTCGTGTAAGAATACTTTGACGCCATCACTCTATATCATCTGACGTCGTCAGGTCTATGATCCTGACGCCGTCACCTTCAAAAATACTCTGGCCCGTCTCTCTTTAACTTAACACTTGACGGCCTACATCCATTAACACGTGACGCCGTCAGACTTCCTATGTAAAATTTTCTGGCGCGTCACGTGTATAATTCCACCACTTTCATCTTCAAGTGACAGCGTCAGCATCCAAAGCCTGACGCCGTCAGGTGTAAAATCCTGACTTTCCTTGGTCTTTTTGTTTTCTTCATTCTTGAGCATAAAAACGTCCAAAAAGCTCCAAAATGCTTCATATTCCAGAAATCACGTCCCAAGTACCTAAAATGAGAAAAGAAACGATTTAGGGCAATATTTGATCATATAATCGCGGATTAGGGCTTAAATGACCCCCTAAAAGCGGTACACTTTTCGCTTCATCAAATATCCCTACACTTGGGATTTGCTTGTCCTCAAGCAAATGAGCTTTTCCACCAATTGAAATACAAGTTAGGGGTCATTTAACATTAATATAAAAGTAATTACAACAAATGATCATTCCACCTTGGTCAAAATAAGCACGGAAATTATACACTAGCACCTCACAATAAGTGTTTGGATACTCTCATCCCTCGGGTGTTGTAAATTTATATATCATAAATGGAAATGGAAGAATATCGCTCACTACCTGTCATAGAAAATAGATTACCATAGGCTTGGGAAAGGATCACGCCTCTACCACTTTTGGCGTAAGCACCTAGGATAAACTATCAAAGAGGTCTTTACAAAGGGTTATAACGTTAGGTGTAGGGATAAGGAAAACACGGTTTGTTGGATAAGGATATTTTTACTGGTGGCAAGTCAATCATCTTGGTCAATTACATGTAGAATGAGGCGTTGCTAAGCCAAGACTCGACTCAACTTAAACTAATCACGAACTAATAAACATAGAACAAAACAAAACATAAATAAAAGATAGAGGCGGATGGTAGTCCGTATGCTTTTTTTTTTTTTTTTTTTTTTTTTTTTTTTTTTTTGCATACACTCTTGCCCTACCATCCAAAACAATACATCACTAGGGATTCTTTGTACCATCCCTACACTTGAACTTTTACATACTTTACATAAAATTATTCTAATGACTCGAATCAAGATAATCGAAACATTTGGAGTACTTTAAAATATTAACGTACATATGGGGGTAATAAATGATGTTCTTCCCCATTACTCCATTACACTAGTACTTTACCCACAAGTCCCAATCGTCCCAAAACAATATGTACAAGGATATGACTTGACTTAGCAACCATGTAATCAATTAGATAATTAACTAAGGGTTTAAACAAATGTTGTCACAATAATGCACTAAAGATGAGTGCACACAAGGTAGGCTAAGGCGATTTGGGTGTACATTTAAGTGGGGTGTAAACAAATTCTTCCTTTAAGTAAAATGCTTAAAGTTCGAAACGAAAAGATAGGCTCTGAGGGGTGTACTAGGGGTATCGTGTACCAAAAATGGGTACAACGCAAAGGGTGTGGGAGAATTACTTGACCAATGTAGCCAAAGTAATTATAACAAAAACACAGGTGTAAAACAACGGGTTAATCCTAATGCCTCTTATCATGTAGTCAATCCTAACTACACGAACGTAGTCTCACTAGCGGTCTCGGTATGCATCACAAACGCAAGTTCTAGAATCTATAAACTACCGGTACACTCATAAGCACCAACAATGAATGCTTTTTTCTAAAGATCTAAAGGCGAACCTCGCATATTTGGGGTGGAAATTTTTGAGTGGTATGGTTTTTGTGCTAGTCATACAATTCTCTATCCATGAGACGCTTATTAAAATCAAAGTTTCACTCCTATATGTTGTAAAAAATTTTAAATTTGGTGCTAAAATTGCCCTAACCAATATTTCTCTTGGCTTTATTACACATTCACTATTAAACAAAACAAAAATCAAGCGAAGTTGTAGTTTTTAAGGCATCCTAATTTACCCTCCCTACACTTAATCCAAACATTGTCCCCAATGTTCTAGACAAAAGATGTAAAAGTAAAAATAAATGAGAATGGAAGAAACTAATACTCCCCTGATTCGCTCGGTATGGATGATGTGATAATATGGTTAAATCTCCTTCCAAGAGAATGAACATGATAAGCTTCACTCCAGAAATATAATCATCCTCTTGATGTGTTGCACGTACATCTTCTTATCCAATAATACCTGTAACCAACAAACACAAAAACCAAAGCATCAAACCGAACAAAGAAAAACCACAACTAGATGTATTTCCAGACTTAGAAATAAAAACAAAACAAAGCAATAAAAGGATATGATACTTGCGGGATGACTTACAAATAGGGACTCATAAAACATGTCCACAAGTATTGACACATAAACAAGATAGAATACATGCTAATCATGAATTGTGAATTTTCCATGTTCGAATTTTGTTCTTTTTTAACAAAATATAAACTTTCCTACACTTATTTTTTTTGTAAAATACCTTTATATGCAATTAAGACGAGGTTAAAAACAAAATAAAGCATTTTCACAAATTATTCGAAACATGAAAATTTAACAATTATGATTAAGCATATATGACACAAACAAACAAATAAAATGAAAACATCAAACAATTAAAAACATGGGTTGCCTCCCAAGAAGCGCTTGTTTTTGTTCGAGTCACGAGCCTGACTCTACCCTTATTTAACATAAATAGGGGAGGTTTTCCCTACACTTAGGATTAAGTGCGGGTGAAAGTAGCGATATACACCCTTAGGGTGGAAATATGCCACGTGAGGTGAAGGGGGTGAGTGAATGGCTTCCTTCATCCTAAAACTACCCGGATAATATTGGTTGATGGGTGGGTCGGTTCCTCTTTTATCTCCTAGATGTAAATCTAAGGATGAAAAGTTGTGTAAAGATTGAGGTTCCGGTTCATCGACACTAGGAAATTCCCTAGAACTAAGAGTAAGGTTATCATTACAAGTATTCAAACCTATATCCTCTAGTGGTGCTTGGTCCAAGGGTTCTACATCCATTGGGATTCCTAAAGTCTCTTCTACTTCTTTCGGGTAAGTCACGGGCGGTGTGTGTGCCTCAAGTGATGGTAGGACTTGTGGGGTACTTTGTGGGCTTGGATTATCCACCTCATCATCCATTTTATCTAGATTACCTATGTGTTTGTTTTGTACTATGATGTTACATGACATCCACTTAGGTATCCCAAAATAGTCATCCCTAGACAAACTTGTTTCATGATCCTTGGAATTTGTGGTCAATTGACTTGTACCAACGTTTGTTGGGTTGTCTACTCTATAATAATATTGGGCACAATCTTCTATGGTATCCCATGCTTCTTCAGCATTTAATTCCCTAAAGTCCCAATTGGCAAAATCGTTAATGCACATTTGGTCATATCGGTCGACACGATCGTAAAAGATTTGGGTTAGGGATGCTAAATCGAAGCTATGATGAGGGACTATTCGGAGTAAGTTTTTAAAACGAGTCCATGCATCATATATGGGTTCATCTCGATATTGGTTGAACATCAAGATGTCATTAGGGGCAAATGGATTTCGTGGTCGGTAGTATGGTGGATTCGCGTACTCCATAATGGTGAACGGAAGAGTCAATGGAAAGGTTTTTATGAACAAAGACACAAAGAAAAGATAGACTACTAGAAAGCTAATAAAAAGAAAATAAAAATCTCACTAGATAGGAATCTAATGAGTAGACCAAATAAAAATAAAATTTCAACCTAAGCAATAACTACTCCTCGGGCTGCGGCGCCAAAAACTTGATGCGTGGTTTTGCGACCTTACAACAGGTTTTACCTCTCGAGGGATCTCGAGAAGCTTGCAATCCCCACCAGGTAGTGTACCTGACCGTTGTAGTATAGTAAAGTGGCAAGTACCGGGGGATTGATCGGTCAACTCAAAGAATAGTGTTCGTTAGGATTGAAATTACTCTAACTAGGTCTAGAGGTGATGGATGATTCTTTTTGTATTTTTATATTTTATGAAAAGCAAGTAAAAATCTCGTGTTTTGGAAGAAGGGGCGGAATTAGTTGCTAATCAACTAACCCAAAAGCTACTAACTAAACTAATATGCAAGAAAAGTAAACTAGGGTTCTACAAGGGAAGTGAAGCATGTATACCTATGATATGTTACTCCTTGCTAGCTATCCAATTCTACCTATTGAATTGTCACACCTTGTTTTAATTGACGGGTTATATTCTTTAATACCATTCGTGGGGTGGCGTACGTACTTCCCCAACTCTATAAGCTCCTACTTCACTCCTATGTCGAGCCGGCTAAGAAGCTCCTAACATGGGATCACTAGAATTCGCTCATGCATTAAATACAACCAAATAAACCTAGTACACATTGGTTCATGTTTCTTAAGACGTTCAAGCAAGTTACCGTATAGGAGGTTAGCCAGTTTTCTTAAGCCTAACATCGATATCACCCAATCAAACAAGAGACAATAGGAAACAAGAATTATAAGCTAAATCAATAAGATCTATTGAAGTGTCACACCTTTACTGATGACGATAGACACATACATCAACAAGGAATCAATAAGATCTAATTAATTATATACAAGTTTCACACAATCATAAGTAGACACAAGGTGAATTAGCAACACATAATCAATGAAGAGCAATTGACAATAATGATAATTGAAGATATAGTATAGGATTGAATCAATAAACAAACCATTACAAGATATTTATGGCATGATTAAGACCCTCTAAGTTGCTGGAAAAACACCTACCCTAACCCTATAATCGGACTTAGGGTTTGGGGCTTACAAAAAATGAAGTTGTGATGTTGTATTTATAGCTGATTTTCTGTCCGCATCGATCTGACGGCGTCAGCCTTCACAAGTGACGGCGTCATCTCCCCTTTTTCACCAAATTGTAGATCTTTTCGTCCCGATTCCGTGGCCTCTTGAATCACCTAAATCCGAGTTCGTATGAAGATTTTATGGCCAAAACAGTGACAGCTACTCCGCGCGCGAGTTGTGATTGTCTTAATTAACTTGTGGCGGTTTCACTAAGGTTCCTTCTCGTGTAAGAATACTTTGACGCCGTTACTCTATATCATCTGACGTCATCAGGTCTATGATCCTGACGCCGTCACCTTCAAAAATCCTCTGGCCCGTCTCTCTTTAACTTAACACTTGACGGCCTACATCCATTAACACGTGACGCCGTCAGACTTCCTATGTAAAACTTTCTGGCGCGTCACGTGTATAATTCCACCACTTTCATCTTCAAGTGACGACGTCAGCATCCAAAGCCTGACGCCGTCAGGTGTAAAATCCTGACTTTCCTTGGTCTTTTTGTTTTCTTCATTCTTGAGCATAAAAACGTCCAAAAAGCTCCAAAATGCTTCATATTCCAGAAATCACGTCCCAAGTACCTAAAATGAGAAAAGAAACGATTTAGGGCAATATTTGATCATATAATCGCGGATTAGGGCTTAAATGACCCCCTAAAAGCGGTACACTTTTCGCTTCATTAGAGATATAATTAGGGGAAGGGAAGTGTATCTAATATAACTTTTAATCGACCAATCATATTGCTCAATTATGATGACATAGCTAAAAAATAAACTGAAAAAATACCCAAGTAAGGAGCTCATATATATATATATATATATATATATATATATATATATATATATATATATATATATATATTTGAATTTTAGAGTAAAATTAACATTATATTTTAACCGGCCAATATAATTTATAATCTATAATACTATAAGATTCGGTCCTCTAATTCAAGGTGGAGTAATGAAGACAGAGGTTTTTGAGTTAAAAACGTGTCTAGAGTCCTTTAGTGTTCGTCAAGAGTAATTGCATGCATATCAACAGTCTTGTGGTTACAATGATTCCTTCTTAATGGAGGCAACTGGGTTTCAGTTACAACAGTTATTGTTTAATCTAATGACTATAAAATACAGTAGGTTGCATTTATCTATCACCATAATCAAAACCAAATCATTTGTCTTCAAACATAATTGAAACAAACCTCACCAATCGGTTCCACTTCTTAAACTTAAATGTGGAGTCTTAAATGACTACACCATCTCACACACTAAGGGAGCCTATAAATAACAGCAAATAAACCTCCAAAACACAAAGTCACCACTGCTACGAAAGAACAAAGAGAAACCAAAAGCTGTTTGAGGTTTATAACCTCAGGCCAGTTAGTCATCGTTGGTCCAATACCAAAAATGACACCACCAAAAAAAAAAAAAAAAAAAAAAAAAAAAAAAAAAAAAGAGATCATAATCTAGACACAACCATGACCCTCATCAAACTTAAACCAGATCGGATTTACAAAGAAATTAATATAAGATCTTAGTTTAATTCGTTTGTGTTACTCACAGATATATCAAGACTTTTGAAGGTCCTACAAACGATATAAATCATCACAGATCCGTTGTGAGGCTCAACCCTTTTTTAATATACGAAACTTTTAAAGAGGATGTATAACAAATCTGTTAACCTCCTTTTTTAGTTCGATTATTAAAACGAAAAACAACAATCAAAATTCACACCTACCCGAGACCCCATTTAGGGATCCTGAAATCGAGGTACTTGGGTTCTTCGATGAACAAGAGAACAAACGGACCTTTGTTTTAAACGCATAATATAGAAGACGGGTGTGATTCTTTTTTGTTCGGTTATATCAAAGAAGCAAAGCGTTTTTTTGGTCGTGTGATTTGGTGAAGATAAGATAGATGAAGATGTGATAAGGTGGGGGTCGTTATGTTTAAGATGTGTGTTTAGGGTTAGGGTTATACCTTTAACTACCGGGTATTTGATTTGTATAATGGATTGGGTTATCTCATTTCCTATCGGGCTGAATTGCTATACGAGAAGATTGGGTCATTTTATTGGGTTGCAAATACTTATTATCCAATGTATTCTGAGATCTTGAAGCCGAATCCCATGTTGTTAAGAATTGGCAAATAGATAAATTTTACTAATACTCTTGCCGAACACCTTTCTCATTCATAGATCAAAACTGAAAATCTCACACACACAACATAAAAAATCCATATAACCTCTCGATCTTCAAAACAAATGCTAGCTATTGGTAGCTAACTATTGATAGCAAATGAGAGAAACGGGTCCTGAGGCAGCCCAAGTTATATATAACAATGATGTACACTATTCAACTTATAAGATCATTTTGAGTTTTTGTGGTAACAAACTTACAATTTATGAACTTATTGAGAAACAAAAAATCTATCCATGATCAAAATCACGAAAACAATTAGATGAAATAGTAGGAATTTGAAGACAAGCAAGTGTGGCTGCCATGCTCTTTTACCAAGTATACTAGGAGAATGGCAGAAAAATGTTTAAAAGGCTAAAAGAGGTGAGGATGATATGATGATGCCATCATGGCATGTTGTGATTGGCTTATTTGAATTACATTGTTTTTTCATATGTGAATATGTCCATGTTTTTTCAAATTTTTTATGATCATTTTTGTATTTGATGATCTGGAACTTGGAGGAACACAGGTGCACAACAGTATAGCATCAATGTTTTATGCATATACATGTCACTAACAAATATCTCTTTTCTCTATTTTCTTATAGTGGTTTCTCTCAAAGTTGGGTTCTTAATTATAAGGAAAAGGATCATGGCAACATGTCAAAGCATCTCAAAGTTGTGTGTCATGCCAATATCATATTAATGGTTGAATGAAAACATAAAAAAACTCCTTTCAATGATCAATAAACATACAAACATTATGCGAAAACACTTAGATACCAAGTTTGTGCGTAGCACGGGTTCTGAAACATTATGCGAAAACACTTAAATACCAAGTTTGTGCGTAGCACGGGTTCTGAATGTCTCGTTATATCTAAGAGTCACATAAAGAAGCTAATTTCAACTCCAGTTTTACTTACTTAAGCATTAAAGTTTCAGTTTTTATAATTTTTTATAAGTTTACAAACTTGAAATACTCCCCCTTGAACTTTAATATTAGCTTTATTATTATTTTTACCATTTCAAATATAAACAATCTACATGTGTAAATTATTGCTCGTTGAACATTAAAAATGTGGACAAAAGGCAAAAATACTTCAGTTCATTTGCGTTGCAGAGATAGTCCCAAAAATTGCAAAAAAGGTCCTTTTCGTTTATTTGCCATTACAAAAACAGTACCTAAGTCCATTTACCAGGGTAAAAACCCTTTACCCAAAAAAAAAAAAAAAAAAAACGGTACCTAAGTTAACTCCGGATTGTTTGTGTAACAAAAAATTACGTAAACGTCCATCTAGTTTACTCCCGTCGCAAAAATACTCCCACAAAAGTTGCAAAAATCGTCCATGCCATTACTTGAGATTATGAAAACAGTCCATGCGTTAAATCTAGTAACAGTCTGTGTAATATATAAATAGTCTATGTAGTTACCAACTTATTCCATAAACGATCCCTGTCCGCGACCCGTAGCGGAGCGCATGCAAAAAATTTCTCGTTATTATTATTATTAGGGGATAGCTTGGCTACAATTATATGTAGCCAATTGGCTACAATTCCTTCAAAAAAACACACTAGCAATAAATCAGGGACCCACAGAAAAGAATCAGGACCCACAAAAAAAATCAAGGGCCCACATTTATAGCACAAAATTGTAGCCAATTGGCTACAATTAATTATAGCTAATATATTCCCTTATTATTATTATTATTATTATTATTATTATTATTATTATTATTATTATTATAATTATTATTATTATTATTATTATTATTATTATTATTATTATTATTATAAACATCACTTTATTAGAAACTTATAAGATTTACAAGAAATTAGTGGGGAGCCGCGATACTAGCTGAGCCCCCACTCCTCTAGCTATAGCAAAGCTAATCCTATTAAAGATATGAATAGCAGCACGTGCCCCAATGTCTTGAGTCACAGAGAACTTTCGGATTCACTTTAGCAAGGTCACCCCATCCTTCTCAAGTTCCTCAAAAGAAGAGAAAGAGAACGTTATGATGTATGCACGAGCTTATGCATATCAAAAACTTCTAATATCAAAAACTTCATGTATGCACGAGCTTATTGTTGGAACATTACTTATTATTGTTTTGTTGTTTTTAGTGATTGCCACGAATTAGAGATTAGTGACAGTTTTTCTGTCGGTAAACTGTCACTAAACCGTCTCTAATTAACCATCACGAAGGTAAAGACGTGCCTAATCGCAATGGTGACGGTTAGATCTATTAAAAAGGCATCATTGAGCGAACCATCGCGACTGTTTGAACCAGTGGCAGTTAGCGACGGTTATTCTGTCGCTAGGTCGTCGCTAAAGCGTCACTAATTCTGAACCATTGTGACTATTACGAAAAGAAGCGTCTCTAAGGCCATTTGAAGGGGTATTGTGACTGTTTTGAAGGGTCACCATGTGCCTATATATAGAGGACGAATTTTTCACTTTGGAATCATCAAAAACACAAAAACATCATTCATTTTCATCATTGTAACATAACCGATTCGCTAGATTCAAGTTTCATACTTGATTTGATTGTTGTATCCTCTAAACAGTTCGTACTAGATAGGGCGAATTTCTGTTTAAGGACACTGCTAATCGCAGGCCTCAATCTGTTGTTGTAATCTTACGATTATATACAAAACAATTTGTATTACGTTTATTTTATTCCTAACAATCTTAAACAGAAATTTCAGAGATGGATCAAACGATTCAGAAACTGCATGTTGAAAAACCTGAAAAGTTCAAAGGAACTGATTTTCGTCGTTGGCAACAAAAGATGTTGTTTTATTTGACAACGTTGCATGTGTCAAATGTTCTCACGGATCCTGAACCAACAGATCCGTATGTGGAAGGACAGAATGTTCCTACTGAGGCACAAATGGCAGAATATGAAAGGGCCGCCTCACAATGGAATCATAATGAATATAATTGCAGAAATTATCTTCTGAATGCTCTGGATGATTCCTTGTATGATATTTATTCTACCTTTGCAAATGCAAGGGATATATGGATATCGTTGGAAAAGAAATACAGGACTGAAGTTGCATGTTCCAAGAAGTTTGTTATTGGCAAATTCTTGAACTTCAAGAAAAATGATGCAAAGCCAGTTGTGAAGCAAGTGGAAGAACTCCAAATCATAGTCCATGAATTGGAAGTAGAAGGCATGGGTATAAACTCTAACTTTCTTGTTGGTTCTATTATTGAAAAATTGCCTCAATCCTGGAAAAATTTTAAGTTATATCTTAAACATTTGACTGACGATATGAGTTTTGAGCAACTTGTTCTTAAAATTCGTGTTGAGGAAGATAACATGATGCAAGAAAAGGCTGATCTAAATTCGATAGAACCAAATGCAAACATGGATGGAGAAAGCTTTTCAAAACCGAAGAACTACCACAAAAACAACAAAAAGGGTGGTGGTTCTGGACATAGTTTGTCCAAGGATAAAAAGAAGGATTACACCCAACAAAAGAAGAACAACTTCAAGAAAGTTTATCACTGTTGGGTCTGTGGGAAACCTGGTCATAAAGCCAAGGATTGTCGCCACAAGAAAGAACGTGGAGGGGGAAATTCTGGAGGAAATTCCAACCAAGCAAACCATGTGGAATCTCCAACAAAATTTGCTGGAGTAATTGAAGCCTTCTTAACCACAAATGATGTTGATTGGTGGTTTGATACTGGTGCAACAAAGCACATATGTAATTCAAGAAGGATGTTTGTATCTTACCAAAAGGTGAATGAAACTGAACCAATGTTCATGGGGAATGGAACTTCTTCAAAGATTGAAGGAAAAGGCAAAGTCATATTGAAGTTGACTTCTGGAAAAGATCTTGTGCTCTCAAACGTGTTGCATGTGCCTAACATCACCAAGAATCTGATTTCTGGCCCTATTCTTAGTAATAAGGGATTTAAACTTGTATTTGAATCAGATAAGTTTGTAATTACCAAGGGTGGTGTGTATGTAGGAAAGGGTTACCTTGATCAGGGACTCTTTAAACTAAGTGTTGTAACTGATGACAATGTTATTAATAATAATAACGCGGGCACTAGCACCGCTTCTGTGCACATGATTGATCCTTCTTACTTATGGCATTCTAGATTAGGCCATGTTAATTTCCGTTCCTTGAAAAGAATGATAAACTTAGGCATGTTGCCTAAATGCACAATGGATAAAATATCCAAGTGTGAGATATGTGTTAAATCTAAATACACAAGTCATTCACACAAATCTGTAGAAAAATCAAATGAAATACTTGGTTTAATCCATACAGATTTATATGATTTCAAAGCAACACCATCAAGAGGAGGAAAGAATTATTATATTACTTTCATTGATGATTGCAGCAAATTTTGTTATTGTGTACTTAATAAATACCAAAGATGAAGCCTTGAATATGTTTAAGACATATAAGGCAGAAGTTGAAAATCAACTAGACAAAAAGATCAAAATTCTAAGGTCTGATAGAGGAGGAGAATATGAATCCAATGACTTTGCTGAATTTTGTTCTACTTATGGTATTGTACACCAAACAACAGCCCCATACACCCCACAACAAAATGGCGTGGCTGAACGTAAGAATAGAACATTGAAGAACATGATTAATTCAATGTTAATTACTTCAGGGGCTCCTCATAGTCTATGGGGTGAAGCATGTCTTGCTGCAAATATAGTGTTGAATAAAAATCCTCTTTAGAAGAGTGACAAATCTCCATATCAATTATGGAAAGGAAAGCAACCTTCTTATAAAAGGATGAAAGTGTGGGGTTGTTTGGCAAAGGTTCAAATACCTTTACCAAAGAGAACCAAACTTGGACCAAAAACAGTTGATTGTGTTTATCTCGGTCCAGCAAAGAATAGTGCTGCTTATAGGTTCCTGGTTTACAAATCCAATCTAGAGGACATAAGCAACAACACAATTATAGAATCTGCTGAAGCAGATTTCTTTGAGAATATCTTTCCTTATAAGGATAAAGAGAAACAAATCTCAAATTCAAGGAAAAGAGTATTAGATGATCTATTGTCTCAAGATCAAAGAGACAACAATTCTGAGGTTCAACAAGAGAATGATGAACCTAGAAGAAGTAAGCGTGCAAAAGTCTCTAAAGACTTTGGACCAGATTATATGACCTATATTGTTAATGAAGAACCACAAACATATAAGGCTGCCATGGATTCATCAGAAGCACCTTATTGGCAAGAGGCTATTCAAAGCGAGATAGACTCAATTGTGCATAATAATACATGGAAATTGGTTGATCTACCTTCGGGACATAAACCCATAGGCCATAAGTGGATCTTCAAAAAGAAACTAAGACCTGATGGTACCATAGAGAAGTATAAGGCTCGTTTAGTAGCAAAAGGATACCGTCAAAAAAAAGGTCAAGATTTCTTTGACACTTACTCCCCGGTTACAAGGATAACCTCTATAAGAACGTTAATGGCAATAGCAGCAATTCACAACCTGATTATACATCAAATGGATGTGAAAACTGCGTTCTTAAATGGTGAATTAGATGAAGAAATCGATATGCAACAACCCGAGGGGTTTGTTGTCAAAGGTCAAGAGCATAAGGTATGTAAATTGATTAAATCTCTTTACGGCCTTAAACAAGCTCCAAAGCAATGGCATGAGAAGTTTGATAACACTCTATTATCGAACGGCTATCAAATAAATGAATGTGATAAATGTGTTTATGTTAAACAATACAAAAATGCATTTGTCATCATTTGTTTATATGTAGATGATATGCTAATCATGGGTACAAATATGGATGTTATAAATCAAACCAAGAAAATGCTTCATTCTTCATTTGATATGAAAGACATGGGAGAAGCAGATGTCATTCTTGGTATAAGAATTCAAAAGAATTCTAATGGATACATCCTTACCCAATCTCATTACATTGAGAAGACCCTTAAGCAATTTGGGCACTATGATGATAGACCGGTTGTAACTCCCTTTGATCCTAAGGTTCAACTCAAGAAGAACAAAGGACAAAGTGTATCTCAGTTACAATATACACAAGTACTAGGAAGCTTGATGTATATAATGAACTGTACACGACCAGATTTGGCATATAGTGTAAGTCGACTTAGTCGATACTCACATAACCCTGGGAGAGATCATTGGGATGCACTAGTAAGAGTGCTTCAATATCTTAAGCATACAATGGCTTATGGGTTACATTACACTAAGTATCCTCCTGTATTAGAAGGATTTTGTGATGCCAATTGGATTTCCAACCATAATGAAGGAAAGTCCACAAGTGGCTATGTATTTACACTTGGAGGGGCTGCTGTATCATGGAAATCGTCTAAGCAAACTGTGAATACCAGATCAACAATGGAAGCAGAATTTGTAGCCTTAGACAAAGCTGTTGAAGAAGCAGAATGGCTTAAAAGCTTTCTAGAGGGTATTCCCTTGTGGCCAAAACCTGTGACTGCTGTGTGTATACATTGTGATAGTATGGCTCTCTTACCAGAGCAAAGAATCAAATCTATAACGGCAAGTCAAGACATATAAGACGTCGCCACAATACGATAAAGGACTTGTTAAGAAATGGAATCATTTCCATCGACTACGTTAAGTCAAAGGAAAATTTAGCAGATCCTTTGACAAAAGGCCTTTGTAGAGAACAAGTCATATTTACATCGAGGGGTATGGGCTTAAAGCCAACACAATGAGTGACTACTCGGCGGAAACCTAACCTAGCAAAATTGGAGATCCCATGGTCTAGGTTCAATAGGAAAACTAGTTGAGGAAAACTCAAAAGTACTAACACACAGGTATGCCCATTCCTAAGATGATTTTTGTGTGTGTTTTTCCGTTGATGATTGAGGGCTGAATTTTAATTCTTAATAATGCTAATGGCTTTTCACAGTGGAATACTACGGAATATTCTTGATTAGCGTTACCTATACGAGATTGATGTGGGGTCACATCTTTGGGAACCAGATGGCTAAGTTCTCTAAAATTCTCATGAATAAGGATATGTTCACGACCGAAATGAACACAACGGTAAGAATCTGTTATTACATAAATATGATATGTGTGATACTTATTGTCTCGATTTACTACAAAACGTGGCTAGTTCAAGACTTATGTTCACTATCCACAAAGTAGATCCGATATGTACTCACTAGGATAGGTTCAAGTCCAAAAGACACCTAATCTAATGCATGTCATATTACATTTGATGGAAATAGAATAATAAGTAATTGTCTTATTTTCTATTCAAATGTGGGGTATTATTGATGTTTGAATAGAAAATGTGGGGTATTGTTGGAACATTACTTATTATTGTTTTGTTGTTTTTAGTGATTGCCACGAATTAGAGATTAGTGACAGTTTTTCTGTCGGTAAACTGTCACTAAACCGTCTCTAATTAACCATCACGAAGGTAAAGACGTGCCTAATCGCAATGGTGACGGTTAGATCTATTAAAAAGGCATCATTGAGCGAACCATCGCGACTGTTTGAACCAGTGGAAGTTAGCGACGGTTATTCTGTCGCTAGGTCGTCGCTAAAGCGTCACTAATTCTGAACCATTGTGACTATTACGAAAAGAAGCGTCTCTAAGGCCATTTGAAGGGGTATTGTGACTGTTTTGAAGGGTCACCATGTGCCTATATATAGAGGACGAATTTTTCACTTTGGAATCATAAAAAACACAAAAACATCATTCATTTTCATCATTGTAACATAACCGATTCGCTAGATTCAAGTTTCATACTTGATTTGATTGTTGTATCCTCTAAACAGTTCGTACTAGATAGGGCGAATTTCTGTTTAAGGACACTGCTAATCGCAGGCCTCAATCTGTTGTTGTAATCTTACGATTATATACAAAACAATTTGTATTACGTTTATTTTATTCCTAACAAAAACTTCATGTATGCACGAGCTTATGCATATGAAAATGAAGGTACAAGTAATTGTAATATAAAATACAAAATTGGTTGTATATCATTTGGACTTTTACTTTTTAAAACCACAATCTTTGTATTATTTATATTTCAAATTAGATTAGTCTTAATATGAGTAACGTTATGATGTATGCACAAGTTTACAAGCTGGTATCAATTACTCAAAATAATGTCTTTAGGTTGCTCAAAAGTTTCCTTGCCTTTGGTTATTCAAATATCATTTTATTGGTTTAAAATTAATCAATAGAATTAAAATATTTTCATAACCGTAAGGTTAGCAACTTAGCATGTCTAGTTCAATTCGAGTTGGTAAGTAAACAAGGGCATGATCTGCAATTATTAAAGCAGAAATTTGAACTTCAAAGTTGGTAACATCATCAATGCATACAAAGCAAAGGTATAGTAATAAAAATTGGAATGTTCGAATAAAAACCAAAAGCACTTGCTACAGTTACCACGTGTTCTTGATTATTGCACACAACATGTATTACACAAAATGCTTCAGTATCATTATCTATGTCTTTATGTCTTTACTACACATATTCATGCTATAAGTCCAAAGATTATATAAAATTATATCAACTTAAAGCATGGTGAAAAATACATTCATAGTCAAAGACACAAATGTAATACACTACCCACTTATTATGGTACCTAATCTAAAGTTGGGCACTAAACTGATAATCTTTGAATCAACATAAAGTAGTACTTGACAAAGACACTAATAAGCTGGTAGGGTCATTTTGTAAACAGGTTGTTTAAGACTTAAAAGTAGGAATCTTAAAAGTGATCCCATATTTTCTTCAAATTTTGCTTTAGTTTCCCTTCTTTTTCTTTTGAATATTAGGAGTTTAAATGCTACATGGGACCAAAATTGTATCTGGTATAGGATGATGGGTTGTCCTGTGGCACTCAAAGATTACCTTTTTATTAGGGAAAAGAAGCACCCCACGCAAGATAATAGTATTGATGGAGACACAATTATTACTTTTTGTCTATAATCAAGCAATGGTCCAAAAAGATGACTTAATTTGACTCGGTTAATGACTTGGTAATTTGCTTGTCTATGCTTTGCCGGCTATATATACTGTGTCTTCTAGTTTGTATTAGAGCTAGCAATAAGACACAGAGGTATGGTTAGCGATAACAAGTTGTCGATATAGAATCCAAAAACAAAGGTTCATCCATGGCTCCTGCCGGGAAAGCATTAGGATTCTATAATGAAGCCAATGACTGGTGAGTATTGATCTTTCTCCAAATTCACTTTCAGTGTTATACAGTCCACTGATGCAATGTAGTATACTTCATAATTGAATGCCTATTGATATATTCATAATTGAATGCCTATTGATATATTCATTAGGATTTGGTATGTGTATTGGTTGATGGGTATATCAACCAAACTAGCTGAATATACTCCAAACAGTGATGAGGGTGTTTGTGATAGCCATATCTATTATCTAATTCACGAAAAAAATGGTTCTATTGTTCCAGGTTTTGTAATGCATGTCTGCCAAGTGATCTTACCATCGTCGTAGACAGTGCAAGCTTCCACCTTCACAAGGTATTGCTCTTCTGACTTTCAAGGTTGATCACTATATTGTTATATCTAAGATATAAGAATTATTATATGGCCGGCTCTATGATGGATGCATGCATTAGTGATTAGCAACCTTTTAGCATATACCGTGTGTTGTTAGTATCATTAGTATTTTGTTAACTATTTATTATGTACATTTTTTGATTAAGTGAAAATATGTTCAGGGTTGCCATATATGGAAATGATAATTACTCCATTTTAGTGCGTTTTTATACTAACGTGCAGATGCTAAAATATGTATATAAGCAAATTTAAGTGTGTTGTGATCATATAAAGTGTTTTTAGCCCGTGTAGTTGTGTTAAGTTATTAATATCAGAATTTGTAACTGAAATACTGAATAATTCTGCAGTTTCCTCTATTATCAAGATCAGGGAAGATAGAAAAGTTGATAAAAGAATTTCAAAATAATGATAAAGGGACTTGCACAATTACCCTGGAGGCAGTTCCTGGTGGTACTGTGGGATTTTTGGTCGCTGCTAAATTCTGTTATGGTGTTCATGTGAAACTTACGCCAAGAAATATAGTTATGGTGTATTGTCTGGCAGACTATCTTGAAATGACTGATGAGTATGGAGACGATAACTTATTCTCTAAAGCAGTTAATTACTTCCATAAGAATGTACTTAAAAACTGGAAGGATTGCATTGTTGCTCTTCAAAGTTGTGAGATTGTTGTAACACGAGCTGATACTCTCCAAATGATTGGTAAATGCTTGAATGCCATATCGACTATGGTTTGCACAGATCCCGATCTGTTTGGATGGCCAGTGATGTTGTATGGTCGCTTACAAAGTCCTGGAGGTAGTATATTGTGGAATGGAATAAATACTGGTGCAAGACTCTCCCAAAGCCAGGAATCTGATTGGTGGTTTGAAGACGTGTCACATCTTCGTATTGGTTTGTTCAAGAGGCTTATACAAACAATGGAAGCTAATGGCATTCTACCTGAAAAGATAACAGGTGCCATAATTCCTCCCTTTGTAATATTAACTTATTCCACTATTTATTAAGTAAGCGGTGAAGCGACACCATGAGTTGATAAACATGGAGGTGGCAATATGGGCTGGTTAGATAGCCCGTAAAAATGGATCCAGGTTGAAACATGATACATTAGTACAGTATCATAACAAGAATAATCTAAAACTTTTGACTAAAATGATTTTGGAGGTTGTATGCATTACAATTTAAAACTGAGCCAACCCGTTTGACCTGTTCCCCATTTAGCTCAGCTTTTTAATTGCCCCATTTGATGTCAAACACCGCCCATATTGACCCATCTCCTATTTAGGAAAAGCTTATTGCAATTGCATATTATTTTCTGCCATTTAGAGTTATTTTTGGCTTCACACCAAATTGCAGGAGCTATTATCTACTACTCTAGAAAACATCTTCATGGTTTAGGCAGATGGCAAAGTGGGCAAATTACAAAAACTAGATCAACTGCAAGTCCACCCACAAAAAGTGACATAGTTGATCAAAGAGTTATAATTGAAAGCATTGTAGAACTATTCCCACAAATGAAGGGCAAGTCTATATGTCGTTTCTTGTTGGGACTTTTGCGCGTGGGTTTAATATTGGGTGTTAGTGATAAATGTCAAGATATACTAGAAAGAAGCATAGGAATGCAGCTGGAATTTGCTACACTAGACGGTCTAGTGATTCCTACCTATTCAGACTCTGATACACTATATAATACGGACTGTGTTGAAAGGATGGTTAACTACTTTTTAGCTTCTGAACAAAATTTAAAAGAATCGCCCTCCTCCATACCGTTAAGGAATGTTTGCAAGCTTGTAGATAGCTATATGGCAGAAATCGCATCAGATGTGAACTTGAAACCTGAAAAGATGAATTTACTTGCAAAGGCTCTTCCGGGATCTTCAAGATCTGTGAATGATGGACTATACAGAGCTTTGGATATTTATTTCGAGGTATAATTTTTGTACTCTCCATCCATATCTATAATGGCTTTTGAAAATTGGATATAACAACTATATGAATCATGCAGGCTCATTCGTGGTTCCCTGAGAAAGAAAAAGAACACCTTTGCAGCATCATTGACTGCCAAAAACTTTCTATTGACGCTTGTGCTCATGCTTCTCAAAACAAACGCCTCCCATTAAGATTTGTCCTCCAAGTGTTGTTCTTTGAGCAGCTGCATATGAAAACAGCTCTCTGTAATGTGTTGAATACCAAATATAATCATACAAATCCTATGGCCACTGTTTCACATGGAGGCACAAGCCGGAGAAACGGGTGGGTGAATCTGGTTCGTGAAAATCAAGTACTAAGAGTTGGGATGGAAAGGATGAGGACTAGAGTGCATGAACTTGAAGAGGATTTTCATAATTTGAGACAGGAGATGAGAAGGATTAGCCAAACACATAGTTCTCTTGGTTCTCCTCGGTTTCTTACTAAGACCCTTGGTGTATGCAAAGTCCTTAAGCGTGATGTGGAAAACAATGGATTGGCTACTCCAAGAGCATCGGCTGATAAAGCACGAGACTCCCATCACTCCAAACATCGTCAAAGCTTCTCTCGTACTACTTGAAGACTGAAAGTCTGAAATGGTGTTTGTGTTATATATCTTAGAGGATATGAATGGATGAGATAAAACTATATCGGAAATACAAGTGGTGTAAGTAGTCTTTTGGTAAGTGCTATTGTACGGGTACCAAGAAACTCCATCCAAGAAACGTTATCGATCCTGGATGGGTTTTCTTGATTCCTTGTACATTCTTTCTAACTGTATGTCTGCAGCGTCTGCCTTCACCTCTATATCGCCATGATACATTGTCTTATACTCTTATACATGTATCTTCAATGTTAAAACATGCAAGTTGGCTTGTGGTTTATGATATATAAATTATGGTTTATCTGTCAAAAATTTTCAATGTATTCGACTTTTAGTTACGTTACAGCATAATCATTACAAATCACATACTTTATAAGTTGGTCATATTGACAAAGAAAGTATTCATATGTAAAAAAGAAACGTTATAAATGACCGAAAAAGTACATCTAGAGGTGATTTCCACCACCAAATTTCTACATACCAATTGAAGACAACATAAACAACTTACAACATCTCTACATGTGATGGAGTATGTACATATTTTATTTATTTATTTATTTATTATCTTTTTTTTAGAACGGCAATTTTTTCACACTTAGCTATATACATAAACAAACATATAAATAACTAAAGGAAAAATGATCAGGATGACTAATTTGTAATATTATAAGTAGATGTGCATTAGTACTACAGCCTCACCATTAGAGGTGGCAAATGTAATGTTCAGCGAGTAAAAGGTCAATGACAACCCTAATTTTTTAATACGTAAACCAAAACTGATTGATTACGCATAGCACAAAACCAAAACCGATTGACAGCACCAATTGATTAGCATACCCCAAAACAACTACAATTCATTCACCAACTAAATAAGTTAAATCAAACACCCCCTAAATCCTACACACCCATACGCCATAAAAAAACAAAGATTTAAAGAACTGTTTTTTTTTTTTTTTTTTTTTTTTTTTTTTTTTAAAAAAAAAAAAAAAAAAAAAAAAATTTTTTTTTTTTTAAAATCCTCATGCATCATATATTTTTCACATTGTTTCCACCCTTATTGTTTTAGAAACATCTCTAAACTTGATCATAACCAATTTTTAGGACTCGTCTACCATATTACTTGCCATATTTCCCGAGTTACTTTACTGACTATGGGATACTTGCACAATCCCCCGCCACTCACAACAACTTAATAGCTTCTTTTGATTGTTCCGTTACACTTTTCTATTAGAAAGTTCACCTAAAGCCATTTATAGTCAGCAAGAATACCACAGACAACACCATACGATATGCAGAATCTTGATGAGAGAAAATAGTTTACCACGTTGTCTAGATGTTCAAGAACTGAATTTTGATCATTTGGGTCAATATCATGTTCATCCTTTAATGCTACCTGCACGACAAGCATTCAGCAATTAGAGCAAAACTAATAGTAACTCCATTTTATACATTATTCTTATGTCATTACCAAAAAAATGAATGGATATACTGGAAATTACACAAAGATTTATCATTGTTAGCACCCAAAAGTCCAAGATATGAAGAACATATAAATGTCATCACTAAACACCCAAATGAAACAAAATATGGGTACCTTTCACATTATCGGAGAACAACAACAGTGAAGGTAGTAAAATAAGTCTCACAATCCCCTGTTAACCTGCAAAAAGAAGCTTAATAGATTAATGGTATCAAAATGCATGATTGAGAACCTGATGCTTAATAGATTATTTTCACCCATAGAAAAATACATAAGCTCATGGAAATAAGTTTATTGGAACACCTACAAAAAGATATTAAGCCCCTAAAAAAAGCTTATCCAAACACCCCTTATGAAGAAAAAGTAAAAGATTGCTTATTAGGGGGTGTTTGAGATAAGATTAAGCAAAATTAATATTCCAATTAACAGTAGTTAATAACACATAAACAAACCAATAATGTACTCAAGATTCGAGATGAAAAAATTTCATCGAACCCCTTCTCTCAAAACAATAATGTGCTCAAGATGAAAAAATTATGTAAACTTAATATTCAAACTTAATTACTTATAAGTAAAGTATAGGGTTAATGGTAGGGGTGGAAATGAGCCGAGCCGCTCGTGAAAAGCTCGGGATCGGATCGGTTAAAAGCTCGAACGAGCCGAGCCTAAACGAGCCTAAGTTGCAGCTCGTTTATTAATCGAGCTCGAGCTTTACATACAAAGCTCGTTTAGGCTCGCGAGCCGGCCTAAAAGACAATATCATATTTTAAGCATTATACATATATACGAGCCGAGCTCGAGCTTATTAACGAGCTCAATAAAGATATATTATGAGCCGAGCTCGAGCTCGAGCCAAGCTTTAACTTTTGCCAAATCGTATAAACGAGCCGAGCCCGAGCTTATATAACATACCACGAGCTCGAGCTCGAGCTTAAAATTTAAGGCTCGAAACGAGCCGAGCTCGAGCCTTTTAAAACTTAAACGAGTCGAGTTCGAGCTCTGGCAGGCTCGGGCTGGCTCGTTTCCACCCCTATCTAATAGCAACAATCTTTCTCAAATGTTCACTTATACCCGATAAAATATAACAATACCCTGGGAACTTTCATATTTTGTGTTAATCACAAACTCGTTTTTTGCTAATGTGTCATAACCATTTTTTCCTGCTATTCCGTTAAACTTAGCTTATGTGGCATTTTTTTTATTTCTTATTTTTGTACTTCATCTTCTTCATATAACACACATCACTATCACCATCAGTCCATCACCATCTCCGGCAATCATCAGCCACCATCTCCGGCCACCACCATCATTGGCTTGCCATTAACTTTTACTCCAGTCAACCCCAAAAAACACGTGATCCATGTATGTTCTTGAATATCACGAATCTCAAACACCCTTTTCTATAGATCAAAATACCCTCCAGGTTTTTTCTTAATCAACAAATCCCTTTTTTTTTTAAAATTATTTCGTGTGATGGATTTGAATGGAGATATATCTGGGTAAGTGGCTGTTGTGGGTTTTGTTTTGTTTTAGAATCATCTTTGATTTTGTTTTTGAGAATTTCTTATTTTCTTTCAAACATCTTCAAAAGTAATTTAGTTTTTCAAGATCGATGATGGGTCGTTTCAATTTTAAAGATTATATCTTTAAATGACAACAACCGAGATCTTTTGTTTGTTAAAGAGATGGGATTGTTTGATGTGGTTGAAGTTATTGAGATCTTTGTATTTATGGAGCTGGCAAAACGGGCGGGCCGGGCGGGCACGGGGCAACGGTTCAAACGGGCTATGGGCTAAACGGGCGCGTGCCAAATGGCATGTTGTACGAATCGCTTTAGAAATGACCCAAAGCGACTAAATAAATTTCTTAAACTTGACACCTCATTTGTATTTAAAAGTTTTAATATATTATACTTATTTATAAGTTTTTCTTTAAAAACAATTTTAATATTCTCCAATTGAGAGAAAAATGTGTGTTTATTTGTGCCCATCTAACTTTTATATGGGCAATGTATGCCCATTTAAAAAAAAATATATATAATAAAATAAAATGGCTAAATATGCCTAAATCTTTTACAAATTTTGGCCAAAAAACCAATTTTTTTATTTTGAGCATAAATTGCCACCTCTGGTTGAAGTTATTGAGATCTTTGTATTTATGTAGGTGTTTTTACTGTGTGTAGTCATCTAGTGTGTGTGCTTTAGCTGTCCCATTGTAATTTAGATTTATATTTATGTTTTTGTTGGTCGGATTTATATAACGTGACTTGAAAAAGTGGTCGAAAACTTGGGGTTAGATGACCAGAGTGGCACGGCGCTTTCGTGGCATGCACACGTGTCAATTTCTCAATTTTGCAGGTTAAAAAAAGGTTTGTGATGATATTAACACAAAATATAAAAGTTTGTAGGGTATTGTTGTATTTTATTGGGTACATTATTGATAAGTAATCATTTGATAAAGTTCGTTGCTATTATATGCCATTAACTCTAAAATATAACCATCTGACTTTGTCATTCATCAAAATTATATACTCATATTGTTTTAGCTAAAACTATATCGGAAATACAAGTGGTGTAAGTAGTCTTTTGGTAAGTACTATTGTATGGGTACCAAGAAACTACATCTAAGAAACATTATTGATCCTGGATAGGTTTTCTTGATTCCTTGTACATTCTTTCTAGCTGTATGTCTGCGGCGTCTGCCTTCACCTCTATATCGCCATGATACATTGTCTTATACTCTTATACATGTATATTCAATGTTATAACATGCAAATTGGCTTGTGGTTTATGATATATAAATTATGTTTTATCTGTCAAAATTTCTCAATGTATTCGAATTTTAGTTGCGATACAGCAAATCATTACAGATCACATAGTTTATAAGTTGGTCATATTGACAAAGAAAGCATTCATATGTGAAAAAAAAAAATGTCATAAACGACCCAAAAAGTACAACTAGAGGTGATTTCCACCACCAAATTTCTACATACCAATTGAAGACAACATAAACAACTTACAACATCTCTACATGTGATGGAGTATGTACATTTTTCGGCTATATACATAAACAAACATATAAATAACTAAAGGAAAACTGATCGGAATGACTAATTTGTATGTGTAGTTACAAGCTTAAAAATGAGAACGAGACATGTGTCCAGATCATTGGTAAGCATCAAGAGTGAGAAAAGAATCAGAACATATGTCAACCGTTAAATGGAATTATATACTTTTAGGCACGCCAATTACAACTAATTAGTGTCGATCACAGTCCAAAAACCAGACCATACTGAAAACCAAATTGGTCAAAACATCATACCCGAGTACCGGACCAAAATGTGCTCGGTTTGGTTTGGTCGGACCAGTTTGTCGATCTGATCCGATCTAACAAAACATATTGGCTGGTTTCGAGTAAGACCAAACCAAACTGAACCGACGAGGAAAAAAGTAGATCGAAAACCGGTTCAAACTGATTTGTCGGTCCGGTCCGGTCCAGCCATGATCCATTGTGCACGACCGTACAACTGATTACTAACATTCACACTATAGAGTAAATTGCAAAAATCGTCCTTGTGGTTTGGCCAAATTGCACGTTTGGTCCCGGTGATTCATTAAGTGCAAAAATGGTCCGAATTTGGCACTGTTTCATGCATTTTTGGTCTCCCATGTTAACCGGCGTTAAGTGAGTTCCGTGAGCACTTACACGTTAGCCCTTAAGGCTAACAATCGTTGCAGCGCCCGTCCTTTAAACTAACGGCCAAACCACAAGGACTATTTTCGCAATTTACTATTTTTTTTCGATTTTTTTTTTGAAAATTTTTTTTCGTCCGTTTTTTTTGAAATTTTTTTTTCGTCATGTGAATTTTTTTTCCGAAATTACTTTTTGGAAACTTTTTTTTTGTCATGTGAATTTTTTTTTATATAAAAAGTTTTTTATATAAAACATTTATATATAAAAATGTTTTTTTTTTATATAAAACGTATTTATATAAAAAGTTTATATATAAAAAATATATACGAAAAAAGTTTTTTATATAAAAAAAAAGTTTATAAAAAAGTTTTTATATACGAAAAAAGTTTTTTATATACGAAAAATGTTTTTTAATATGTTTTTATATACGAAAAACGTTTTCTTATATGTTTTTATATACGAAAAACATTTTTTTATATGTTTTTATATACGTTTTTTTTATTAAAATTTTATGCTCTTTATAACGTTTTTTATACTTTTTTATACGTTTTTATACGTATAATAACGTTTTTTTAGAACATATAAAAACGTATATGTTTTTCATATGTTCCAAAAAAACTTTTTGTGCCAAAAAAATATTTTTTTTCCAAAAATAAAAAATTTTGAAAAAAAAAAACAAAATTTATATAAAAAACGTTTTATATAAAAAGAATTCACATGACGAAAAAAAGTTTCCAAAAAGTAATTTCGGAAAAAAAAATTCGCATGGCGAAAAAAAAAACGGACGAAAAAAAAATTTTCAAAAAAAAAAAAAGAAAATCGAAAAAAAAGAGTAAATTGCAAAAATAGTCCTTGTGGTTTGGCCGTTAGTTTAAAGGACGGGCGCTGCAACGATTGTTAGCCTTAAGGGCTAATGTGTAAGTGCTAACGGAGCTCAGTTAACGCCGGTTAAAATTAGGGACCAAAAGTGCATGAAACAGTGCCAAATCCGGACCATTTTTGCACTTAATCAATCACAAGGACCAAACGTGCAATTTGGCCAAACCACAAGGACGATTTTTGCAATTTACTCTTCACACTATAATAAAATATTTAAAGTCACATTTTTGACATTATATATATACTAAAGATGGGTATTGGATTCTACACAGTAGTGTGAACACAAAGGTGTCTCCACAGTACTTTTGTGAGTATAAACACTGTTCGAAACACTGTAGCTGCTACAGTAACTTTTTTTTTTTTTTTTTTTTTTTTTTTTACACAAACTCAAAATCTAAATCGTAACACAAAACATTATACACCAAGTTCCATGAGTCATGTAATCCGAGCAACAACTTGGCACCACAACCATTTAAAATAAATCCAAAACAAATAATAATACAACCAAATCGAATACAAAATAATGAAACCGAATAAAATATCAGATCTAATCTAACTGAATACAACCATATCGAATTAAAATGAATCCAAAAATACAACAAATCGAATAATAAACAAATAAACCCACATCATTTTTTTTGATATCTCTTTCTCAAACCAAATGAAAACCCATTTCTTTGCTTATTTTTTTCAGTCAATCTTGGATGGTTTACGAGATCATTTGACTCAACACCTGCACTCATATGGATGTAAGATATATAAGCTACATCATTAACACAGAAATGTCACACCTAATGCATACATACAAGTATACAACATAGCTGTTATTACTCCTATTTCATAAATACTACATCTTGCAACTCATTTATTGCTAGAGAAAGAGAAAGGCAACAAACCTTTACAAACACCAACTAAATGTTATTGTTGAGCAAGAAAATGGAACTGTGAGCAGATCTACAACAAAAAATCAAAAACACCAAGGGTTAATAAGACAATGTTATTATTCGGTATGCGGTGTTGATAAAGAAATGGAAAGGGAAGGGTTTGGTCGCGCGTGAAGCACACCAAAAGAAAGAGGGGAAAGAGTGGAGTATTTTCGTGGTGGCTGTGTAGTGAGGTGGCCGGCGGTGGTGGCTGTTTGGGTGGCTGCCGGCGGCGGCAAATATAGAGGGAGGAGAGAGAGAGTGAAATGTTGGTGAAGATGAAATAATGAGGAAAGATTAGGGTTTGGGTTTATATAACCCTATTTTTGCATTGTAGTCCCCGGATTCTATTCTTATTTCACTTGAGGAGAATACGCTAACTTTCCAAAAATCAATTTATTTGACAAATTCGAATCGTTTCACGTTTTTTAGGTTGTACTGTGCCATTATAGATATTTATTAGTCATCCAAACCCGAAATGCTATGAAAGGCGAACTCATAACTGTGCCACGATCTTAACATTGATATGCAACATTTGTTTGGATGATACAATGCAATAGTTATTCAGACTTTGTATTACCTTATGTTTGAATGATACATTGCAATAGGTGTTGTAATTTTTGTTATTATTAATTTATTGATCATGGTTGACAATGATGCCTTATGTTTGCAATCAAAATGGTTGGAAAGACCATGAAGTGAGTCTGAATCAGATGTTTACATTGAACTTTCAAAAATCAATACGTTTTTTTCTTTTCTAGGTTGTGCAAAAAAACGTGTCAAAGGAAATGAATGTTCCCACATTTACATAAACATCTTTGGACACAATTTACACACCCACCAATAAAACAAAACACATATAGAATTAAAAAATAAAAAATAAAAAATAAAAATAAAAAAATAAAAAAAAACGAAATAAAAAACTTGAATCAAAAAATCCCGCTGCAACGCGCGGGCTTCCCAGCTCGACATCCTAATCTAACTACAAGTCTAGCTGGGCTACCATTAAGTTAGCCCACCATGATGCATCTCATAAAAGCCCATAGATATAATTTAGGGTTCTGTTTTCATTTCTAACGCTTGTCATACATACATCAAAAATTGTTGTCTTTCAGGTTCAAATTCAATTTCAACTTCACTTCTTCTTCTCCACAATCATTATGACATTACCATCACCAAGCTTCGTTTACGTTAAACTCGATGACACGTCATCAACCATAACCAAACTCCATCTCAAAAACTCACTCACTTTCAAACCAGTCGTCAACTTCACCAAAATCTCAATCCATTTACAAACACCTAGTTTAAACAGTAGAACCCTATACATATGCAAGTTAAAATGTTCAAAATCAGATATTAATAATAATAACATGGCTGTTGTAACTGAAGTGTTTGATGAAAAGGATGATGAGAGTGAGAGTGATGATGGCGATGGTGGTGGTGGTGGTGAGGTGCCGCCGCCTAATGGTGGTGGCGGTGGAGGTGGTGGTGGTGAGGAGGATGATGAGGAGAGGGAGTTTGGGCCGTTGATGGGGTTTAAGGAGGTGATGAAAGTGGTGGAGGAGAAAGGTGTGGAGTTACCAGGGGATATGTTGGAGGCTGCCAAAGGTGAAGGCTTGCGTAAAGTTTTGCTTACGCGCTATTTGGACTTGCAGGTTGTTATTTAATGTTAAGAGTTTGAAATGCGTGTTAGTATAGTTGCCTACTCGGTTATGTTTAATAAGTGTAGTGATTTTAAAATCAAATGTGATAATGTATAATGTTATCTAGGTTTATTGTTATTTGGACGTTACTTGTAAATTAGTGATCCGATTGCATGTAAAGTAGTCCATATAGATTAATTGTTGAGTATATTGTTGAAGGTTATTATTATCTAGGTTGTGATTCGAGACTCATAAGTGATTTTTATGTTTGTGGGCTTGTGTAGTTTGAAATTTGAATATGTAATTGTTGGCTAACTGGTGATCCAGTTGCATATTGTAGTCGATATACATTAGTTTAAAGTAGTATATGGGGATGTTTGTTAAGCTTATTTAAACTGCTTATTAGGTTACTGGATTATCAAAGTAGAGTAAGCTTAGCCAAACACTTGTAATAAAATTATTATTAGATTTGTGGAAATTAAACATTAATTTATTAATCTTTCACAAAAAATCCTTATATATGGGATTTAGCAAATGCCATAGCCTTTTAGTATTAGCTACGCGAAGCATCCCCAAACTATACAGTTATGTACTTATGTTATTTAGTAAAGTGTTAAAGTTAAGTTTTTTGGCAATTTGATAAACAGGGATCAGGTTGGGCTTTGGGATTCTTGACAAGAAATTTTGCAATGTTTCGTAACAGAATGCTTGCTGATCCGTCGTTTTTGTTTAAAGTTGGAACCGAGGTTTGTTTCTTAGTCTTTCATCTTTTACTGTTGCTAAAACTTGGTGGTTGTAGTTTGTAAGTGTATTTTTATGTGATGCAGATAGTAATTGATTCATGTTGTGCTACGTTTGCTGAAGTTCAAAAAAGAGGAAAAGATTTTTGGGATGAGTTTGAGTTGTATGCTGCAGATCTTTTGGTAGGCATAGTAGTTGACGTTGCTTTGGTTGGCATGTTGGCACCGTATGCTCGTATTGGAAAACGATCACTAGCTAGCGGTGGTTTGTTTAGTGGTTTAAAGAACTCTGTTGCAGCTCTTCCAAGCAGGTTACTGTCACACCCTTTATTTAACCCCTACATTTTTGTACATGCTTATTGCTCTCTTGGCCTGCTCCTAAATAGTAAAATTAAGAAATTAAATTCTTTAGTCAGATCGACAAAGTGAATGCAAGAACGTTTATATTTCCACGTAATTGGTTGTCGTTGGTGATTAGAGCTGCTAATACTGACAAGTTTTCTGGGATGTTTTTTGCCTTCTTGTTTGGATGTAGCTGTAAATGTTTAATTTCTTGTCCTTTTGCTGCTGGTTTGAATTATTCATTCCATTTGTTTAAATTAGATGCTGAATTTATATTAATTTTTAAATCCTGTTGGTTGTGCAGTGTCTTTGAATTTGAGAGACCAGGGTGTAGTTTTTCAGCACAGCAGCGGCTTGCTACATATTTTTACAAGGTATAAAGATGTTTTTAATGATTCATATGGATATTGTTTCACCTTTTACAAGCAATTCTTACCCTAAACTGGCTTTTGCTTTCCAATTGATGACCTTTTGTTTTGCTAATTATGGATTCAGGGTCTGTTGTATGGTTCAGTTGGATTTGGTTGCGGTCTTATTGGCCAAGGAATTGCAAATATGATTATGAATGCCAAACGGTATGCTATCTCCCAACATGGCCTATATCTAATTTAAAAACTGTTGTTGTCATGTGAGGAAACTAGAAAAAATGGCTGCCTTAATTTGTTTGAAGTCTCTGATGATTACAAGTTTTTGCTTTTTTCTATCTGCAGGAGGATGCATGCATCAGAACGTGATGTACGCGTGCCCCCTTTGGTGCAAAGTGCTGTTCTATGGGGTATGTTTATTTTAACCCTACACGGTTCATATACAAAAGTGTGACTGTGGTCTTGTTTTATTAACATGCCAACGTGTCTAAACAGGTGTTTTTCTAGCTGTGTCTTCCAATACCCGTTATCAAGTTATCAATGGGTTGGAAAGTTTGGTAGAAGCTTCTCCATTGGCGAAACAGGTCCCTCTAGTTGCAATGGCTTTTACAGTTGGGGTGCGTTTTGCAAACAACATCTATGGTGGGATGCAGTTTGTAGACTGGGCTCGATTGAGCGGTGTGCAATAGTTATATTGAAAGCCAATTGTTTTCTGGATGTAGAATGTCCATCATTGGCAGTTGTAGCCCCCACTTTTTTCAAGTTTATTAATAAACTCAGTGGCTCTCTTTTCCGATGACTTGTTCCCTTCAATGTGTTTAAATCAATATGATTTAATGTATGGAGGAATCTTAACCAAAATTTATAGATGCTACAATTAATCAGGTTTAAACACTAGGATATCTGAGTTTAAGCTTTTAAAATAAGCTTTAATTGACACACAAACATGTGAACTTTTAAAAACCATAAGCTCAAGCTATTTAGAGAAAGATTTTAGAAGACTTGAACTTTTAGTGAGTAAACATACGTTACTAACATTGAAATAATTTTTGTGTCTTTGTTGAATCTTTTTCTTATGTCATGTATGTTACTCAGATTCGGTTCAACTACCCTACAAAGTATGTACATGCTCCATATTTATGAAAAGATCTAAAAATAATAAAAATATTTAAAAAAAAAAAAAGAAAAAGTTTATGTTTCGTTTTAAGAGCATTGGGTGGTGCCGTGGGCATGATGTCGTGGAAAAATTGCTCCTACTTTAGCACTTTTTCCTAGGGCTAAGCAAATTCACCCGAAAACCGACCCGAACCAACCTTATTCAGTTCAGTTTTGGTTTCGTATATTTATTTCGGTTTTTGCCGGTTTCGGTTCAGTTTCGGTTCAGTTCGGTTTTTGTCAGTTTTTTCGGTTTGAAATAGCTAAACCTACCCGAACCGAACCAAATCGAATTATTCGGTTTGGTTTTGATTTTGATATCCATTTCTCGGTTCGCATTTTTTCCTTTGTCGGTTTTAGGGTCGGGACGGTTTTTGTCGGGTCGAGTTTGACCCGTTGCTCACCCTTACTTTTTTCTATAACACCAGAATCAATCATATCACACAAAACACTCATCATTAATATAAACACCATTTCTGGTGCCATTGGACACACATTGACGTCACAATTTTTTTTTCTTTCATTTATTCAAATAAAACAACACATTAAATTAAAACTAAATTCCATTAATAAAATAAATACATAAAAAAGTACATAAAATTAAAGAAGACATAAAGATAAAAATAAAAGTATATAAACTAAACTAGTTTCGGGGATATATTTGGCCCAAATTTCCTTTTTAAGCTCCTCGATGATAGCCGCGTCCGTCGGATGCATCCCTCGGTTGTCCATTGCAAGCGTCTTCAAGTCCTCGTTCATTTTTTGAGCGTTGAAAAGTTCAACTTTCACCATAGTCTCGGTCTTCATTCGTTCATTCTTCACTTGACAGTCTAACGCGAGTTTTTGCATCAATTCCTGAAACATTTCTTATGAACTAGAAGTGGCATATGAGTTTGTAGATCGTTGACTTTTCGACATCATTCTTTGCCAGGTGGATGCGGCAAAGCATCATCTCCAAAAAGCTCAGGTTCTTCTTCGGTTGTCCGTCCTCGGTTTCTTCTTGCTTGTGCCGAATCATAATTTTTCCATTTGTATTTGTCTCTGAAAAAAGCCAAGTGCTTTTGTGAGCAAAACCACTCCCCTCAATGTCTTTATACAAAATTTGGACGCGCGTCATCAAATCTTCATCATTTTCGCCGCTAAGAGCCTTGGTTTGTTCGACAAGTAAGTTAAACTTGCCAACTTCTCGGATCATCGGAGTCCACTTTCCCATTAACTTGTTCTTGTTACGCTCTTTCAAACTATTAAGCTTGGCTTGCTTATTGTAATGGTCGAGAACTTTAAACCAAAATGTGTCATTATTTTGGTCGGAGCCGACATTCGGATCCTCGGATAACATTCCGACAAAATTAATTCTTCTTTTTGGCTCCAAAACGCACGGGCGCTTTTCTTTTCCCGGGGTTTCTTGGCTTTGGACTTGCAACATTTTTTGGGTGACTAAGGCCCCGTCTTCGAATTTTTGAGGTTGTGAGGATTGTTGTGGTTGCGAGGATTGTTGTTGGAAAAATTGGGGTTGGTATAGTGTTTATTGTTGGGAAATTTGGGTTTGTTGAAGTTGAAATTGTTGTCATATGGTGAATTGGTCGGGTGTAAAGTTGGTGAATGGGTTATTAAAGTTTGCGAATTGGTTTGGGATTTGGTATGTCGTGCCAAATGATGGAAGTTGGTCGGTGTTTGAGGTGATGGAATTTGTGGATAATGGTGTGTTTGGATTAGAAGAAGATGAGGAATTCCGTATTTGGTTTTGGGGGTCGGGCAAGCATGGAGTTGACCCATTGTTGAGTGGGATTCATTTTTGTTAGTTAAGAGGTAGAAAAGAGAATTTTATAGAGATAGAAATCAAGTTGGAAGTGTGTGTAACAAATAGAAGATTAATGGGGAATTTATATGATTTTTAAAGGGTAAATATTTGGGAAAATGTGGGGTTTTATGACAAAAAACGGCTAGAAAAAATCCCCCAACGTCAATTTTTGATTATTTGCCCGTTTTCTAACGTTCCGAAAACAGAAAAAAAAATTAACTCACAATGTGAGCCAGTGGTGACGAAACGACACAAGAAAACGCGACCCTCGGTGTACTTTATGGCGCCATACCATCGAGTCGGCTGGTGAAAATCGCGACTCACTCATCTTAAACTACCACATCCCCATCACTATCCTCATTGCCAAACAGTAACCTTCTTCTCCCTCCAACTCTCCCTTTCCATCACCCCTACCACTACACCACCTGGTTCAGCTTGCCCTTACAAATACTAACTTTGTCTTAACACCCTAGATTGAAGCTGAACCAAAGTTATTATTAACACTCTAGATCGAAGCTCAAATCAAAATCATGGATCGAAACCCCATTGCTAAAAAGCCTACAATAAAAAACGTACCTATATATAAATCCTACAATCAAGCCCATTGCTAAAAGCACTGGATCGAAACCCTTTATAGGAGCACCTTTTTTATTTGGTTCATCACTCGATCGAAACCCCATTTCTTTGATTTAACGTCTTTGAGGGATACATTTATTATTTATTGGAGGGCTGTTAAAAATATATAAATTTAAGACACTTAAGTTTGTTGCTTAAAATTTTAAAGCTTCTATTTTGAGAAATCTCAAATCTTTACATATATATGAGGCTAAGCATGACACATGGAAATGTCACCTCAATGCCACTTGGCACACACCTTCCAGGATATTTTTCCCCTTCCATGATATTTTTCCAAATTTCCCGAAATTAATTAAAAAAATTTGACCAAATTGAGATTCAAACCCTGGTCTTGCACAACAACAACCAACACTCCTACCACCGGAGCAACTGAGTTTTTGTGTTACGCATTCGAAAACATCATTGATAAAGCCCGAAAATGGCCGAAAATTCTTATGCTTTAATTTACAGTTACATACGAATTCAAATATTGAGGAAACCTAAAATCACGCCATCAATTGATTCAGTTTTTCATCACAAATCTGTATCATTCTCTCTCATTCATCCATTCAAAATTCACATTCCATCTTTATCGATTCATCATTTGAATTTCAATTTTTTACTGAAATTCATTAAAGATTTCGAAATCATATTGTGTATCTATTCAATGAAGAGGAAAAATCTCAATCGCATCCTCATTGTAACACAAAACCCTAAATCCATGATCCAACCTCACTAGCGGCCTGGTAAGATTTTATTTGTAAATTCAACATCTAATCCATTTAATTGAATTCGTAGATAATTCCATTTATAATAGTTGTTTTGATTTTTATTTCGTGGTGTTTCGATTATCAGGTTTTCTTATAGTTTAATTCGATTATTTCACATTAGGTTTGTTTTCATTTTATTTTTCATATTTGTGGATATATTTTAGTTATTATGTTTGTTCTTTTAAGATTGCACACCAAGGGTTTGCGATAATGTATGAGTGAGTTTTGGATATATGTTTTAATTTTGCACACCAAGTGTTTGTGATATTGTTTGAATGCGTTTTGTATGTGTGAATCAAAATGATTCAGGTTTGTTTAATTTCAATTTCGATTTACATGTGATTTCTATTATTATTTCAAATTTGATATTCACTTAAATTCACTTTGTTTTAGGTGATATTCCCAATTTGAAGAAGAAGGATTAAGATGATATTATGATACACAAGTTAAAGATATTAGGTATGTCACTTATCATGATACAATTTTTTGTTGAATGTTTCTGTTAACGAATGGATCATTTACATGTAAAGATTTGCCTCAAGAATATTAAAAGCACTCGAATGGTCTTCACAGATCTTTCTGTGATTATGGAAAGATGTTACAAAGCATGTGAAGAACAATAGTGAATCAGATCCAACGCTATTTGATTTTTTGTTACAATATAAACAGCTATTTGATATTTTGTTACACTTGCAACATTTTGATTGTACAAATTTTTACTTGATGCATGTTGTTACAATATAAAGGTACTTGGTGGGATGAGAGGAATGTCTGTTCTATTGTGGGAAACATCCTTGCTTGACCCAGATGATGTATAAACACTCCCTGCATATAGATAGAACATTATATCTAATTCTCATACATTACAATGCATTTTGTTAAAATGAAAAATGCCTAAAATTTGGTTTCTTTTCCCATTAACCAGGGAATTATGTTCCGTGGTCTCTCTATACCGGAATGACACAAAGTATTACCAGCAGCAAAGCCTGGTGGAGAGTGTTACACCCCGTGCCCGTTTAGACCAAAATTTTTAAACTTTACGCGGAAACGACCCAAATTTACGAACATCCTATTACTCTTTTGACCATTTATAAAAATCTATAGACATTTAGATCGTGAAACTATTTTTAAATGAAACTAGACTCAATTACCTTCAAAAATACGGGTGACGCGACCCGTGACGACGTACGGTTTAAAAGATATGATTTTACGAAAATCGCCAAAACCTGAAAACCAACCCCAACCGCCGGTTGGCCTCCTCAGAAGAACCCAACCGCCGCGGTTGGAGTTCCAACCAACGGTTGGCCCTCTCAGAGAAGCCCAACCGCAGCGGTTGGGGTTCCAACCGCGGTTGGCCTTCTCAGAGGAGTCCAGCCGCTGCGGTTGGGACTCCAACTGGCGGCTGGTGACCTGCAGATTTTAAGAAAATTTGTCGTTTGACCTTTTTTCGCGATATGCCGCTTATACCACTTCCATATCACATCAAACTTGACCAAAACCATTAACTTAACATACTAAACTTGTTCAATCATCATTTAACCCATATACATTTCAAATGGATGAAAAAGGCTATGTGCCAAACACCCCAATAACGTTGATTACAACCATAACTACATACCATAATGACTTCATAACACTTACACATTTTTAACCCAAGACCTAAACATGAACAAAAGACCTTGAATGACGACAAGACCATTAAATAACAAACGACCATATAGAATGAAGTTTACCAACACAAAAAGGACACTTCGGGCTTCCAACTTCAACACGTTTGGTCCAAAAGATATGGTCTTCTAGTCTAACCTTCTAACTACGCTACCCTTCCTTTCCACGACTACAAGCTAGGCTAGGTCCTTACCTTTACTTCCTCCAATTGTACCTACAAAACCATCATTAACTACAACCGTAAGTGAAACGCTTAGTAAGTATATAGAGCATAACTATCAATACATTTATGAGATTGGTGATTAACACCAATCTTAACATTACCATGGAGCATAACAACATATCATTACTCACCTTGATCAAGTAAGTAATTATATAACATTTTCATAACTAGCATTGGATCCAAGCTATCTATCATTAACAAGCTCCATAACAAAACACATTAACACATCATAACATTAGCATAAATAACTTTAAACAAGTTATACCTATATACTTACCTTATTCCCTAATAGCTCCCTACTTGGACTTGATATAGCTCTACAATTGCTTCCTATCACAAGATTAATTTCAATTAGTGACTAACAAACTAGGGAGACCATCAATTCACTACCCTTATCCTCTATACTCAAAACCCATATCATGAACCCTAATTTCTCAATTTGGGGAAAAATACTTACTTGGTGATGAGATTACAATTAAGGTGCCTCTAATGCTTCTTGACCACCTCTTGATAGCTAAAATGAGATAAGGTGAAGATTTCTAGTTCCCTCCTTTTTTTTCTTCTCTATATGTCGACCCACATGGAACTCACTCAAGATTTCCAAACATTTGTAAAGATAAGATATTTATCCATGTGTGGTTATTAATTTAGGCACTTGGCAATTATAGTCCTCACAAGTCTCATTGCACTTATTTTTAACCCACAACACTTATTACTCATTAAATATATGCACTAAAGTTTATGTATATAGATATCTCTTAGACTATATGGCATAATACATTACCTTTTCCGGGTTCGGGTGTAATAATTCTTCCCCCCTTGAATAGGATTTCGCCCTTGAAATCTACTCTTGAAAAAGATAAGGATACTTGTTCCTCATTTTCTCTTCCGTCTCCCACCTAATACTTGTACCTTTTCGATGCCTCCATTGGACTTTTACTAACGGGATTTCCTTGTTCCTTAATTGCCTCACTTTCCTTCCTAATATGGCTTCCGGTTCATCCTCTTGAGAAAGCAACTCCGGATCAATTTCGATATCGTTTAAAGTGACCACGCTTGTTTCGTCCGCCAAACACTTCCTCAAATATGACACATGAAAGGTATTATGAATACCTCTCATTTCTTCGGGCAATTCCAACAAATATGCTACCTCGCCTACTCGCTTCAAGATTTTAAATGGTCCTATAAACCGTGGACTTAGTTTCCCTTTGTTTTTGAATCTAAAAACGCCCTTCTACGGAGAAACTTTTAACATGACGAAATCACCTACCTCGAATTCAATTGGTCTTCTTCGATTATCGGCATAGCTTTTCCACCTATCTTGTGCCGCTTTAAGTCTTGCCCGAATCATTTCAATCTTCTCCGTTGTCGCCAATACTACATCCGTGCTCGCCAATTCCCTTCTTCCAACTTCCTCCCAACACACGGGTGTCCTACACCTCCTACCATAGAGCATTTCATAGGGTGGCATATCTATACTCGCATGATAGCTATTGTTGTACGCGAATTCAACTAGAGGCAAATGGTCGTCCCAATTACCTCCAAAGTCAATCATACAAGCTCGTAACATATCTTCTAAAGTTTGAATTGTTCTCTCGCTTTGCCCATCGGTTTGAGGATGAAAAGCCGTGCTCATATGTAGTTTTGTACCTAGTTCTTCTTGGAAATTTTGCCAAAAGTTTGAAGTGAAATGCCTGTCTTTATCAGAGACGATAGAAATGGGCACTTCATGACGAGCGACTATCTCGTTGACATAAATCTTAGCTAACTGGTGAACGGCCATATTTTCCCTGATCGGAATGAAATGTGCACTCTTTGTTAGGCGATCTACTATGACCCAAATTGTGTCGTTCTTCTTTTTCGTTCTTGGCAATTTCGTAATGAAATCCATCGTGATCTTTTCCCATTTCCAAACCGGAATGTCTAAAGGTTGAACTTTTCCATACGGCTTTTAGTGCTCGGCCTTAACCTTTAAACAAGTTAGACATTTCTCAATGTACTTAACACAATCCCTTTTCATACCCGGCCACCAATAGTTCTTCTTCAAATCATGGTACATCTTTGTAGCTCCCGGATGAATAGAATACTTCGACTTGTGTGCTTCTTCTAGGATCAATTCTTTGATGTTACTCCGAAAAGGAATATAAACCCTTCCATACCGAGTCTTAATCCCTCGACTATCTTCTTCAAGATGTGGAATGTGAGAGGTAATACGTTCACTTTCTCTATTTTCCTCTTTCAATGCTTCCTCCTGAGCTAACTTGATTTTATCAAAAAGGTCGGACGTAACAATCATCCGTAACGAATGAATTTTAGTAACTTCGTTTCGATCTTTGCGACTCAAAGCATCCGCCACAACGTTCGCCTTACCAGGGTGGTAGCGAATTTCACAATCATAGTCCTTCAACAACTCTAACCACCTTCGTTGCCTCATGTTCGGATCTTTCTTTTCAAGGAAATATTGAAGGCTTCTATGATCGGTGTAAATTACAAACTTGACACCATACAAATAATGCCTCCAAAGTTTTAGGGCAAAAACCACAGCCGCAAACTCAAGATCATGAGTTGCATAATTTTTTTCATGCTTATTTAGTTGTCTCGAGGCGTAAGCAATCACCTTTCCCCTTTGCATAAGAACACATCCGAGACCGGAATAAGACGCGTCGCTATAAACCACCATATCTTCAGTTCCTTCTGGCAACACAAGAATCGGAGCTTCACATAACTTTTTCCGTAGAGTACGAAAAGCTTCATCCTGTTCCTTGCCCCACTCAAATGTAGCATTCTTCTTAGTGAGTTTTGTTAGCGATGAATCGATTTTGGAGAAGTCTTGTATAAACCTACGCTAATATCCCGCAAGGCCAAGAAAACTTCGAATCTCACCAACATTCCTTGGTGCATGCCACTTCATTACAGCTTCCACCTTTGAAGGATCAACTTTTATACCGTCGAAATTAATAACGTGACCGAGGAATTGAACTTCTTGTAACCAAAATTCACATTTTGAGAATTTGGCGTACAACCTTTCTTTCCTCAACGTCTCAAGAATCTCCCGAAGATGCATTTCATGCTCTTCCCTGCTCTTCGAATATATAAGAATATCGTCAATGAACACTATAACGGATTTATCCAACATCGGTCTACATACACGGTTCATGAGATCCATGAAAACCGCAGGCGCGTTCGTGAGACCAAAGGGCATAACCGTAAACTCATAGTGCCCATATCGGGTCCTAAAGGCCGTCTTAGGAATGTCTTCTTCTCGAACCTTCAGTTGATGATAACCCGAACGGAGATCAATCTTTGAGAACCACCTCGCACCTTGAAGTTGATCAAAGAGGTCATCGATTCTTGGTAACGGATACACGTTTTTCACCGTGACTTTGTTCAATTCACGGTAGTCAATGCACATCCGCATACTACCATCTTTCTTCTTAACGAACAAGATAGGAGCTCCCCACGGTGAACTACTAGGGCGGATAAAACCTTTGTCGAGCAATTCTTGAAGTTGGCTCATTAGCTCTTTCATTTCGGATGGAGCTAGACGATAAGGAGTTTTTGCAATAGGTGTAGCACCCAGAACAAGATCAATACGGAATTCAACTTGCCTTTCGGGTGGAATACCCGGCAAGTCTTCCGGAAAAACGTTACAAAATTCATTTACAACCGGAACACCATCGATGCTTTTCTTTTCAAAGCTCGTATCTACCACGTGAGCCATAAAGGCATAACAACCACGTGATAAATATCTCCTAGCCTTCATCACGGAGCACAAATTTAATTCACCCTTCCTTTTATCGCCATAAATAATCATTTCACGACCGCTAGGATTTACAACTCGGATGATCTTTTGGCTACATAGGATGGCCGCATTATATTTGTCAAGCCAATCCATGCCAATAATAATATCAAATTCCCCGAGCATTATGGGAATTAAGTCAATCTTAAAGGCATTATCATCAATCTCCATCTCTACGTCTCGATATACATTGGACACAACAACAACCTTACTATCGGCTATTTCGACTTCGAGGGGTATCGGAAGTTTAGCTAGTGGGGTGGTTAGATGCTTGCTAAAATCATAAGATACGAAGGACACACTAACACCCGAATCATACAAAACTCAAGCGGGTACGGAATTAACAAGATGAATACCTGTGATGACATCGGACCCCGACTTGCCTTCTTCGACACTTATTTGATAAACTCGAGCTTTTGGTTTTGGAACCTCCACTTTTTCATCTTTGACGGTCCTTAATGGCTTTGCTTCAATTGCCTTAGAGCTTGGGCAATCTTTCAACCTATGCCCTATTTCATTACACCCGTAGCATACTATCATTGGTTTGGTGCAATCTTTACTTTGATGGTCTAGAGCTCCGCACTTGTAGCAACCCGGCATATTACGCCTACATTCTCCAAGATGAAACTTGTTACACTTCGGACATACCACCTTAGTCTTGGTTCCCATACCTTTCTTGCCATGATCAAACTTAGTTTTCTTCCCATCTCGATCTCCAAACTCTTGCTTCCTCTTTGGTTCCTTAGCCTCTTTCTCCTTTCTCCTTAGTAAGTCTGCTTCTCTCACACGAGCTCTACTCAAAAGGTCTTCCAAGGTAGTACATTTAAACGGCGAGATCACATCACAAATATCATCCTTGAGCATCCTTTGAAATTTATCAACTTTAAGCTTCTCATTACCATGGTATTCGGGACAATACGGAACCATATCATTGAACTTTCTCCACAACTCATTCACTGTCTCGCTGGTTTGAGTAAGAGATTGGAATTTCTCCCGGATTTTGTCAATCTCTTCAATCGGAGCATATTCAGCACTAAACAACTCCTTAAATTCCTTCCAAGTACATGCTTCGGCCCAAGGTTCACCCTTCTCATAAACCTTCCCTTCCCACCAAGTTTTAGCGCTATCGTGAAGAAAGTTAGTAGCATAGATAACCTTCTTCCTTTCCTCACATCCACTAGTACGGAAAGCACCCTCCACAGCCGTAATCCACCTGTTACTCACAATCGGGTCGAGGAAACCGGTAAACCGTGGTACATCACAAGCCGTGAAGTCACGGTAAGTAGCTTTGTCACTCTTGGGTTCTTTTGCTAGACTGCATTCTTTCTTAAATTCCTTAAACTCTTCTTTCATTAGTCCCCGAAGATTTTGTGTTTTCTGATTGACATAGAAAGGCATTGCTTGCTTAATAGCCTTACCCACTCTTTTTGCCAACATTGAGTCTAGGGCTTTTGTTTCCTCTTCCGTGAAACCTCTAAAGTTTAGGCCTCCGGAGCTAGAAGAGGAAGACTTTCATTGTCTTTATCATTGTTACCCGCATCACTTGCCGAAGATTCGGCATGTTTGGAAACCGTGGCTTTTGCAACTTCTTTCGGGTGAGGGGTTTCCATTTCTTCTTACTGAAAATAGTAAGTCACAATATCAAGTACAATCATATACATAGCCGATGCATGAATGACATATCTATCCTTACACTAAACACCCTAGCTTGTTACCCGTGTATGATTTAAACGATTTTCAATTTCACATATGTACCATATTTTTATCACTACGGTGGCCAGGCGTAGTCATAAAAATATTTAACATATGTGTCCTCAAAATCATTCAAACTATACACAAATAACAACCACTAGTCCTAAACGCATCTATACAAGGCCTAAGTCTAGGAAATCCTAAGGTGAAATCCTAAATCTCTTAGACTGAAGCTCTGATACCAAGTTGTTACACCCCGTGCCCGTTTAGACCAAAAATTTTAAACTTTACGCGGAAACGACCCAAATTTACGGACATCCTATTACTCTTTTGACCATTTATAAAAATCCATAGACATTTAGATCTTGAAACTATTTTTAAATAAAACTAGACTCAATTACCTTCAAAAAGACGGGTGGCGCGACCCGTGACGACGTACGGTTTAAAAGATATGAGTTTACGAAAATCGCCAAAACCTGAAAACCATCCCCAACCGCCGGTTGGCCTCCTCAGAAGAACCCAACCGCCGCAGTTGGAGTTCCAACCGGCGGTTGGCCCTCTTAGAGAAGCCCAACCGCCGTGGTTGGGGTTCCAACCGGCGGTTGGCCTTCTCAGAAGAGTCCAGCCGGTGGCTGGTGACCTGCAGATTTTAAGAAAATTTGTCGTTTGACCTTTTTCCGCGATATGCCGCTTATACCACTTCCATATCACATCAAACTTGACTAAAACCATTAACTTAACATACTAAACTTGTTCAATCATCATTTAACCCATATACATTTCAAAATGGATGAAAAAGGCTATGTGCCAAACACCCCAATAACGTTGATTACAACCATAACTACATACCATAACGACTTCATAACACTTACACATTTTTAACCCAAGACCTAAACATGAACAAAAGACCTTGAATGACGACAAGACCATTAAATAACAAAACGACCACATAGATTGAAGTTTACCAACACAAGAAAGGACACTTCGGGGCTTCCAACTTCAACACGTTTGGTCCAAAAGATTATGGTCTTCTAGTCTACCTTCTAACTACGCTACCTTTCCTTTCATGACTACAAGCTAGGCTAGGTCCTTACCTTTACTTCCTCCACTTGTACCTACAAAACCATCATTAACTACAACCGTAAGCGAAACGCTTAGTAAGTATATAGAGCATAACTATCAATACATTTATGAGATTGGTGATTAACACCAATCTTAACATTACCATGGAGCATAACAACATATCATTACTCACCTTGATCAAGTAAGTAATTATATAACATTTTCATAACTAGCATTGGATCCAAGCTATCTATCATTAACAAGCTCCATAACAAAACACATTAACACATCATAACATTAGCATAAATAACATTAAACAAGTTATACCTATATACTTACCTTATTCCCTAATATCTCCCTACTTGGACTTGATATAGCTCTACAATTGCTTCCTATCACAAGATTAATTTCAATTAGTGACTAACAAACTAGGGAGACCATCAATTCACTACCCTTATCCTCTATACTCAAAACCCATATCATGAACCCTAATTTCTCAATTTGGGGAAAAATACTTACTTGGTGAGGAGATTACAATTAAGGTGCCTCTAATGCTTCTTGACCACCTCTTGATAGCTAAAATGAGATAAGGTGAAGATTTCTAGTTCCCTCCTTTTTTTTCTCTCTATATGTCGACCCACATGGAACTCACTCAAGATTTCCAGACATTTCTAAAGATAAGATATTTATCCATGTGTGGTTATTAATTTAGGCACTTGGCAATTATAGTCCTCACAAGTCTCATTGCACTTATTTTTAACCCACAACACTTATTACTCATTAAATATATGCACTAAAGTTTATGTATATAGATATCTCTTAGACTATATGGCATAATACATTACCTTTCCGGGGTTCGGGTGTAATAGAGAGCCATTTCCCGAGGGTCTTTTCTGGCTTCTTTTAACTGGAAAGGTTGGCTGACATTCTGTGATTATTTGTTTTCATGTTGTTACTTTGCTTCAGGCATGTATCAAACATTTATATTTCTAGCTCTACCTAATTTCATTACTGATTCTATAAAATAAGGTACCAACTAAAAAACAAGTGGATGCTTTATCGAAGGAATTGCACAATCGTGCCACTACGTCAGGTCTGTTGCCTTTCCCCTTTTTTTGCTTGCCATCATATAACGTAATGTCGTAATGACCTCTTGATATCGTATATTTCATTATAAGCCGTTGAACAATTTATGAAAAAGGTATTATGGCATTGCTGAACTGGATTATTTGTTGCAGAGTACGTGTATAAAGCCATCAGCGCCCTGCATGTTACAGCTCAACCAATGACTCAGTTTACTACTGGTGTTATGGCGCTTCAGGTTTTTTTTTTATGAAACTGCACCGTTTTTTTTTTTTTTTTTTTTTTTTTTTTTTTTTTTTTTTTATTTTTTTTCCCCCCCCCCCAGCAAAATAAGGAATTATTGATAGGTTTTCTAAATAATACCTAAATTGAAATTACAATTGTGAGGGAGGCCTCCACATTGGCTTGGCAAAAGAAGATGACATTGAATTAGGATCTCTTAATAAGACGTAAATGTAGATCTCTAAATAAGACCTAATTGTAGGATCTCTTACAGTAAGATCTCTACTTGAATTAGGTTGGAATTAGGGGTGTTTGGGATCACATAAAAGATAGAAAAAACGTGAGTCTCACCTGTAAAAGAGTGTGAGCTGTGTTGTTTGGTAAAGCATACTCAGAGATGTTGGAAAACATCAATAGAAAATACAAGTTACTCCAAATGAAGAGTGTAAGAATACAAGGCGAAGTTTACAAATAAAACATGATAACATAAATTAATTTGTTTTTGCACATGATAACTTTATGTCTTGGTGGCCTTTTGAGTTTTTGAATGTTGATTTCATTGTTTGAATTTTATAAAGTTGTACAAGTTGCTGTGATGAAATGTATGTACGGGTTACTTCAAGCAACAAGATATACATCGTAATTTTTGAAGTTGGCTACTCCAAGGTCTTCATTGTGCAACCATGGTTTACGAAAACATGTGTGAGATGGATCACGAAAACATATTGGTTGTCTTCACTTGCATAGGTTGTAGACACCCTAACAGTGGACGATTGTGATGACTAAAGTGGGTTTACATGAATGTTATGCAATACACTGAAGCAAATATCAAATGGTGGATATGCAACTATCTAATTTTATTTGTTTTAACAGGTTAGTGGTTTTTATATGCAGATAATATCCAGTTTTGGTTGTTCAATTAGGTCATTCATTATATGTTAAAGTCAAGTAAAGCTTAAACAGAAGCTCTAATTTAGTCTTTTTGTCTTATGCAGGTCTGGAAATACGTGGATGGTGTATATTTTGGTGCTCAGGTATTTACTTATGTCTCTACGCTCACTTACATGAGGAGTTGGAGAGTATTAGGACTGCCAGAGGCTACAATTACATGGTACTAGCTTTACACCTTTTGATTCAGTTGTACTTTGAGTTCGCATAATATGAAAACAAATCAGATCTTGAAGCAATGTTTGATATTAGGACTTGCATAACAGCCCATGTGACTTCAGAAGTTAGCAAAGTGATGTTTGATTCTGCAGTGGATATAATGTTGACCGACATGGTCAACTTAAGTGGCATGGTGAGCATATTAGAAAGGCAATGTGTTTATACATTGGTAGGTATACATAGTAGAAGTATTTGAGAAAGCTGAAAGCTTATTAGTTTACATTTTGTTCGCAGATAAATATGTTACCTGGTGATGTTTCCAGGGTACAACGTCAGTTATTTCCATTGATTCAAGAAATTCTTACGAAGTGGCATATAATGCATTTTATTGGGACCACCCCTTGTGAAGCACCTTTGTTGGATGATTTGAGCTCTCAACTCTCACTATCAGAAATCAGTACGTGTCTAATTACGTCTAAATTATTCACTAGAGGTGGCAAAGTGGGCTGGACAGGCAGGTTGGGTAACGGGTCAAAACGGGTAATATTCGGTACATGTCAGTTTGGGTAAGGCTGGTCGGTCTAAAACACTTTTAGGTAAAGTTATAGCTAATTTACGTATGATTAAATTATTAATATAAATTTTGCATATAGGGGTCCAGGAGGTCTCATGCATAAAACATACATTTTGGGCCACTTCGTTTTTACTATTTCAATCATACCCGTCACACCCATTAGAGATAACACATAATTCACACTAAAGGTCATATCATTTGTTGCATATTTGTAGGCTAAAACACTGAAAGTCAAAAGTTTCTCATTTGCTACAGATCGAGTTTTCAGTTGATGGTAGTCCGTCATTTGATGGCAAACACAACTGGTTTGCTATACTAGCTTCTGATGTAATGGTGATACCAATCCTGTTATAATGAATATCATTTAGAGAGGCCACAAGGAAAGTTAAAATGGTGCAGGTAAATCTTTTAATCACATATTTAATGAATTGGTTGTGGTAACTTTTGAGTGTTTGGATGTACGCCTAAACATGCAATATAATTCTTGTGTAGTAAAGTAGGTTTAAGAATTAATATATGATCACCAGACGACACGTATGATGCAGGTTCTCAAACTGCAATAATCACTTTATAAATGCATGCTAGAACACTCCTTAATACGTCGTTAATCTCAAACAAACATTACTTAAAGATCACAAGAAGTGTACTACTACAAAATAGAATTGTTAGAGTTATTATAAATTGTGATTTCATGTTTAGGCTATATTCATTTCAGCTTAAAAACGTTGTATTTTGGGAACTGGTTCAACTCTTTGTGTGGGATGATAAACTGGAACCCAGAAATATGGAAGTAAAAAAAGAAGAGGAAAATGATATCCACAAGTGCAAAATCTAATATGGGTCAAATGAGTATATCATTCGAAGAAAGAAAACTTTAACAAATTGGCCAGTGTGGTCATCATAGATAGTGTGTCTGGATGCATTTCTGCAACGTGAACAGTTTTAGATAATTTAAGAACTTAAAATTAGTAATAGTGACTTACGCGTGAGGTCTGCATACTGATATTCATAGGCTTCCATAATAATGGTTTTGCCAATCATTTTGAAAGCTGTTTGTGCATAGTTAACTGAGACATAGATCCTCATATCCGCATTTCTTGCACTATAGGAGCATGGATCGTTTCATATCCATCATTGTTCTTACATGATTTCCATTGATGTTCATTAAAGGGGCTTTATATATATCCTTCCGAAAATGCATAATTGCATATATATCCAAAGCATGCATAAAAACCATTGTACTATGTGCATCAAAAACTTGTACAAAGGATATATATGCAATTATTCACTTTGGGAGGGATATATATGTAATTCTCCCTTTATTTTTTAAATAACAAAGTAGAATTCATATGTTTAAAGCATTCTGTTAGTAATACGTTTAATATATGGTGATATTTACTCAGAGTAAGTACTGTTCTGTGTATCTACTGACATCCCTTTTTTATAAACGAGTTAAATGTGAATCTATTAAGTGAATGGGTTCCTACGTCAGTTGGTTCTCCATGATGACTTAGCATTATTATATGACTTGCTTAACTAACGACCCCTCTGAAATAAAACAGCATAGCATTAGCATATATTTGACTTGATCATCTTTTAGATTATATCCTCTTAATTATTTGTAGTTCTTATGTCTGAATCTTGAGCACCAATATATGGCATCCATTCATAATAGTATATGCATATAGGTTCTTGGAGAAGCTTATCAGGTTTTAAGTGATCCTGAGAAGCGTGAACGGTATGACAAAAATGCAAAGGCAGGAGTTCAAGAGTAAGTAAGATACATCATCTTTTTGCAAATATATTTTTAGTTTGTAATATTTGATTTTTTTAAAATTCAGAGTTCTGATGTCTTTCCCGTACACCGCCCTGTCGGGATTGGGTATTTTTGTTGTTTTGATAAACCATGGGAGCCATAACAAGGAAGAGGAGCTGGAAGGATGCTAATTTTCGAGTAAAACACAAATTCTGCATTAAGCGGTTTAAAGATACTTGACATATCCTTATGCAGATACAATATTACATTTCATCATTTTACAAATGAGACTCATGAAGTATTGCTTTTGTATGAAATAACTAAATGTGTTAAACATAGTTACTACTTGCTCAACTTTTTATACATTCATTATTATTATCTTCTTAGAATACATGTATGGTGTTATTTTTTATTTATATATGTCTACTTAGAATTCATAAAATAATATTATGAAGCTAACCCGCCCATCGGGCGGGATGAGCGGGTTATTATGAAGCTAACCCGCCCATTGGGCGGGTTATGAAGCTAGTCTATACTACATATAATGTAGGGATGAATATCTCTCCTCTTAGTCTTAAAATTAAGACTTACAAGATATAAAGTATGATTTACAACACTTTAATGCACCTAATTTTCAGACTTACAAGAAATAAAGCATAGTGTACAACCGAAATAAGCATATTGTCATTTTCGGACCAAAATTCTATCAAACAACATTAATGCTATTAAATGGTAGTCATTAAAACACCCCCTATATAAAAAAATACAAATTATAAAGCATTGTTTACAACTATTTAGAGCACAAAGATAACTAAAAAAGTACTATCCAACACATATAATTAATACACTATTTAATTTACCCTCTCACTAAAATACACAACCATTTTACCGCGATGTACAATCAAATTAAGCTTCCAAAATATTAACCTTCCAAAACATAAATCTAAAATCCAGTAGTCAAAATGAAGGAAAAAAAAAGTGAAAGAGACTTGGAAATTACAAAGAAAGAACAATCTCAGTCTTCTCTTTAATACTCATAAATTTGTTTGTTAAAACAAGAGTATAAGAGTAAACCATCATAGATCTTGAAAGTAATAAGAGGACAACAAACAAACAACCTACCTAAGACCTCTTTAATGAGATCTTGACGAACATAGTGTGCTTCGGTTACGGTTGAAATAAAGAAGGTTTATGCTGCGTTTGTGATAAGGAGATGGAAGAAATGTTATTATGATGCTGCTTTTTTGATATGTATGAAGACGAGCTATTTAGGTGTGTGACTGCCATGGAGATATAAGGGTGGATTTATTTGACGTGTTGTGTTCGTTTGTTAAGGAGTTATAAGGTTGGAAAGATTGAATATGCGTATTATTTTGGAGAAGGAGATATTTGGTGACTGCATGTTTTTTTTTTTTTTTTTTTTGATGGAGAGAAGGTTGGATGGGGACCTTGAATGTGCGATGTGTGTTTAGGTTTCCATAATGAAGAACTTATATTCTAAAGGGTGTAGGGTTTGTTATGGATTTGGGTTGGACATTAGATAATAATTATGGGCTTGCTGGATTTTTTAAAGTTGGGTTGCGAATTTTTAGTTAGTATGGGCTAAATCTGAAAATTTTGTTGAATTAATTGTGAGGTTGGGCTTATCTAACTATCTTCACAATATTACCGAGTATCGTTTTTATATTTTAAAAAGTATCGCATGTGCACCCTACAATTTTTGTATGAAATAGTTTTTTTTTACTTAAAATCTCGCTATTTGTAAAGTTATTATCACAAAACGCATATAGCTAGAAAACGTTGCTCGTCAAAATTTTAATTTCAGGGTACCCGCCGCCGCATCGCGCGGGTACCCTGCTAGTATATTATAAAATAGTATAGATTATCCCTATTTAATATTACCAACTAATCATTTTTCGTTAAATTACATTTAAACACTATCAATAAGTCTACCAAAAACGTTAGTTGCAAAAATTTATAATTTATTTTACAGAGTCCTGGATCTTTCACTATGTACATTTGGTACTTGATTTTATGTGTTCAGTTTGCTATTTAAGCATAAACCTCACGATCACATGAAAGTTACCATGCAACAACGATGATATCGGCTACCTAAAGTATGTATATGTGTATGTATATGTGCAGTTGATCTTTACTAGGTGAAGAAGCAATTGATAAAAATCTAATGCACTAACTTCCACGTTAGTTTTTAACGAAGATAAGTCAAGTGATAACACGTGACCAAAGTTAAGGCCCAATTTAAACCGAGTTTGCAAGTCCAACGTACTAGAGGCAACAACAACAACAAACTCAATCCCGCCGGAGCAGGGTATAGGGAGGTAGAATGTAGACAGATCCTACCCCTATCGCAAGATAAACCCGGGAGTAGAGAGATTGCTTCCAATGAGACATCCGGCAAGTGTAAGTGTGCGGGTGAGAGAGCAAAGAAAGAAAAGCAAAAGAGATAGAGAGCAACATGCTCCAAGGTACTAGACCGCCTCCTAAATAATTCAAGGTAGTAAAAACCCTACTTTACTTTGAAATTAACATTCAACGGTTCAGTAAAACTAGCTCCATCTATTAGGCTATTTGCAGTAATAACATGCGATCGATCAATTGAGTCGATCCCTATCAATCTCCTTACTATGACACTCGATCAATCCCCATGTTTTTTTACTTTTCGATCGTCTGGACGACCCAATCGTTTGTGGTTTTATTTGTGTTTGTTTTATATTAAAAAAAAAATGAAGATCGCCTTACTGGGGCACCCAATCGCCTGAAGGTAGCTGGAGAGAGAAAGCTGACATGACAGAGAAAATAGGATTGACCTTTATTACTGCAAGGAGCCTTATACATACAAAGGAACAAATTCATGTACTACTTTATTATACACATAAAAGTTGAAATTCGTACAGTACTGTATTATACATACATGGGACGAGATTCATATGCTCTATAATACAAAGGATGATATTCAACATCCAAAAAAAAAGAAAGGCTAAGAAAAGTACACGGTCACACTTATATCTAACATAGACGAAGAAACAAAGGAAAGCTTAAATATCAATTTCCATAACATTCTACGACACAATCTCTCCACCTAAACTACTTGCGAGATTAACCCGTCTCAGGCTGTTCCGAGTAGATCAATTTGTGAGAGCACGTAAGGTTGCCTCTGGGTTTTCCTCTACGAGAATATATCGGGTATTGAACTACACGTTCAGCAACAGTTTCAGAAGTACTAGAGACATTATCATAGAGATCACGAACTGGGATCGCTACCTGACCAATGATTTTATCTCCTAATACACGCCTGCTATAGACCGTGAAGTGAATGATGCTGCTTTGGATGGCTGAAGCGTGGATAATAGGAGTGAAGGTGTGATTCCATCTATGATCACTATCACTTTTCGAGACATGGGTCTGCTGCTGTACAATGGTCCCTTTGCTGATCATCGAAATCACGACGTAAACGTCCATCTTCATGAATAAGTTAACGTTTTTCAAGTGACTCGCGGAGATCACAGTGATGCCCACAGGAGAAAAACCCAAACTCCTCAAATCCATATCCTATTCACTTAATTTGATCTTATTTTCTTTCTTAGACAACTATGGTCTTGTGAAGGGGGGAAAAAAAAAAAAAAAAGTTAAAGCATGAAGAGAAGAAACCTTGTTCTTATAAGAGAAAATTCTAAAAAAAAAAAAAGAAGACAAAATTTGAGTTTTTTCAAAAAAAGTTACAAAAATAACACCCATTCTTTAAATAGTCATGTGTGGTCATATGCGAACGTGCGATCCCATTAATTTATTGACACGTGTCCGGACAAAAAGTACAATCTCAATCATTTGTTGGCCCACATCCCCGACCATTAGCACAATCCCCGACCAGACAGATGTGCGAACGACGGTATGCGAATTCCGGCTAATTTGCGAACGGTAAAGAAAAAGTAACATTAAAAACTACCAAAATCTTCAAAAGTAAATCAAATCTTTTGATTTGATTTGTTTTTTAAATCATATAACCAATCAACACCTTCATCACCAACAACCACACCCCCGTCACAATCAATAGGCAAATCAAGAAGCAATATTTATGGCTACAAGATCCTTTGGAGGGTCTCAGGTAAGGTCGACTTATGATATTTTCGTTTTTGTTGTTGTGTTTGTCTATGAATGAACCAAAAGAACGATTATAATTAAGTTGTTATAAATCTTTCTTTAAGTTTTCGGATAGTAATGAAACAAAGCTTCATAAAAATATCAATGATGATATATCTTTTTCGTGTTTTTTATTTTTTGAAGTTTTTGTTACACGAAAAAGAAAGTAAGCTGAGATCTGTGTTACATTTTTTATCGAGTCTAGGTTGTTCTTGGTGAGAGTTTGTTTGTATCGTGAATTGAGATGAGTAGATGATCAGTGTTTGAGAAGGATGGGATAGGATTTAGAGTCGGTTTGTTGTTGGTGTTGTTCGATGTGGGTAAAGTGTTGGTGTTGTTTGTATATATGTGTGTGTCTATGTGTTTCTCAGATCTGGGTTTTTGGATGAAGATCTGAGTTTTTGGATGAAGATCTGGGTTTTGGAAGAAGATCTGGGGTTTTTTATGAAGATCTAGGGTTTTTTTTATGAAGATCTGGGTTTTATTCTCAATAGTAAAAGATACTTTTTTCTTTCTCAATAAAGGTATCACATGGGTAGCCGTCATTCGCACATTCGCACATTCGTTGTTCGCACATTTGTTTATAAAAGTCAAACGGCACGTGGGGTACAATTGATAGTGATTGTACTTGCAAATGATTGGTGTTGTACTTTTTGTCTTGACACGTGTCAACAAATTAGTGAAATCGTACATTCGCATATAATCATTTAATAAATGGGTATTATTTTTGTAAATTTTTTTTAAAAAAGTAAAATTTTTGTAAAGTTAACATACAAGAAACAAACAACTTTTTAGTGGAAAGTATGGAAACGACATTATTAAAGACCCACCCTATTAATTAATTGAAATAAAATCTACCAGATGGATTCGGACGGATGCTTTTACCCAATTCTTTACTCCTTTCGTTTCAAAATTATTGTCATGAGAGATAAGTTATAAAGTTTAATAAAAATAGGACCATTATAAATCTCAACCACTCAAAGAGAATATTCCTCTAATATATTCTCTAATTTTTACTTAAAAAAAAAGTGGACAATTATTTTAAGACATCAAAACAAAAAAAAATGTGGACAATAATTTTGAAACAGAGAGAGTATTAAACAAAACCAACAATTATATAAATGACAAAAGTTCTCTACATATCACTTTTTCTTTAAGGCCGGAAGGAGTGTTGGGTGACTCACTCACCTTTCATCCCCATTACCGAGGAAGAGAAAAAGAGAAATGAAAATTTGATAGTGTTTGTGTTTTATTATTTTTTATTTTGTTTGTAAGTGTGTGAGGATATTTTTTGGTGTATATTTTATAACGGGGGTATTTTAATAAAAGTTAAGGAGATTGGTGACCATTGCGGGTGAAATGCAAGGAGGTGTAAAAGGACATAGAAAACTGAGGTGGCACTGATGCGTGAGGGGAAGTGACCACTACTTTAGCCTAAAGATCAAATCCTTTAATCTCAACCCTCCATCATGTTCACATCTAATGCTCTAGATTAACCTTTAATTTAAATTAATTAATTAGCTAAAAAAAAACTCAATTTTTTTTTTAATTAAAATATCTCGCAAACAATTAATCGTTACGCGAAATTAAATAACAACATGGTTATTGTAACTAAAGTGTTTGATGATGATGAGAGTGAGAGTGATGATGGTGATGGTGGTGGTGGTGGTGAGGTGCCGCCGCCTAATGGTGGTGGCGGCGGCGGCGGTGGTGGTGGTGGTGGTGAGGAGGATGATGAAGAGAGGGAGTTTGGGTCGTTGATGGGGTTTAAGGAAGTGATGAAAGTGGTGGAGGAGAAAGGTGTGGAGTTACCAGGGGATATGTTGGAGGCTGCGAAAGGTGAAGGTTTGCGGAAAGTTTTACTTACGCGCTATTTGGACTTGCAGGTAGTGGTTTTGGATTCGTTTGTGATAATGCATGTTAAGTTATAGGGTTAATGTATTGTATTGTTGGTTATGTTTAGCTAGGGTGATTGGTTGTTTAGATGTTTCTAGTAAGATGTACGCAGTTAGCGGCGGCCTAACTGAGATATCACTTTGACCATTTCTGACCCTATCCAGATGTGTGAAATAATCGATATAAATAGATGTAGAGTTTAATGTTGAAGGTTATTAACTAGGTAGTTTTTTTTAAATAATTAGTGAAAAACTGGAAATGAATAATTTGACTTACGTTTGTTGACCTTGTATAGTTTAGATATGTGACTGTTGTTTAACTAGTGATCCAGTTGCATATAGAATCAAATAGATATAAATCAGTACGGATTCTATATGGGGATGTTTGGCTAAGCTTATTTGATTTGATTATTAGCTTATTGTATTTTTAGAATACAGTAAGGTAAGTCAATCACTTCAACAAAGTGTCATTAGCTTTGTGAAAAGAAAGAAATGCTTTTTACAAAAGATTGTTAAGAATGGCTTCTTGCTATAAGCTAAGACAAACATCCCCTCTAAGTATAAAATTAATTCGTTATGTTATTTGGTATAGTGTTAAAGTTAAGTTTATTGGCAATTTGATAAACAGGGATCAGGTTGGGCTTTGGGATTCTTGACAAGAAATTTTGCAATGTTCCGTAACAGAATGCTTGCTGATCCGTCGTTTCTGTTTAAAGTTGGAATTGAGGTTTGTTCCTTGACCTTTCTTCTTATAATGCTCCTAAGAATTGTCTTATAAGTTTGTTGTTAAAGTTTGCTTTGTGTGATGCAGATAGTAATTGATTCGTGTTGTGCTACGTTTGCTGAAGTTCAAAAAAAAGGAAAAGATTTTTGGGATGAGTTTGAGTTGTATGCTGCGGATCTTTTGGTAGATATAGTAGTTGATGTTGCTTTGGTTGGCATGTTGGCCCCATATGCTCGAATTGGAAAACCATCAGTAGCTAGTGGTGGTTTGTTTAGTGGTTTAAGGAACTCTGTCGCAGCTCATCCAAGCAGGTTACTATCACACCCGTTATTTAACACCTACATTGTTGTACATGCTTGTTACTCTCCTGGCCTACATTTAAATAGTGAAATTAAGAAATTAAATTCTTTAGTCAAATCGAGAAAATGAATGCACGAACATACGTTTGTTTTGTTCAAGAGTTTTTTACCTTATTGTTTGGATGTTGCTGTAAATGCCCAAATTTCTTGTCCTTTTTATTACACCCGAACCCCAAGAAGGTAACGTTTTATGCTTTGTAGTCTAAGAGGTATTTATGTACATAAACCTTAGTGCTTATATTTAATGAATAATAAGTGATGTGGATTAAATAAAGGAAATGAGACTTAGAGGGTCTAGCCTTGCAAATTGACCAAACTAATAACAACACATGATTAAATAGCTAGCTCATGAAAAATCTGGAAACTTGGAGTTGGTTCTAGTTGGGTCGACATCTAGCAAGAAAAGAGAGGGAAAGCCAAAAATCATCATCTAGCTCATTTGTGTATCAAGAAGTGATCAAGAATCACTAGAGATACCTTAATTGTTATCTCTTCATCAAGTAAGTAACTTTCCCCAAATTATGGAAATTAGGGTTCATAAGATGGGAGTTGGGTATTGTGAATAATGGATGAGAATTGATGATTTCCCTAGTTAATTAGTTGCTAATTAAAGTTAATTTTGGAATAGGAAGCATTGTAGAAGCCCAAATCAAAGCCAAGTAGGAAGCTAGTAGGAATCAAGGTAAGTATATGAGTATAACTTGTTAATGTTATGATGTTAATGCTATGATTGTGTTAATGTGATTTGTTATGGAGCTTGTGAATGTATGATAGCTTGGATCCAATGCTAGATGTGTTAATGTTATATAATTACTTGCTTGGTCAAGGTGAGTAATAATCCCATTTTATGCTCCTTGTTAATGTTATGATTGGTGGTAATCACCAATCTTATGTAAATGTGATGTTGGTTATATCTTGTATGCTTACTAAGCGTTTTCGCTTACGGTTACAGTTGATGTTATATTTGTAGGTTCAAGTGGAGGAGCCAAAGGTAAGGATTTGGCGTAGTTGTAGCTTGAAAGTAAGTAGAAGTGTAGCTAGAAGCTAGCCTAGAAGACCACAACCTTTTGGACCAAGCGTGTTGAAGTTGAAAGCCCCAACGTGTCCTTTCGTGTGTTGGTATACTTTAATCCATATGGTCGTTTTGTTATCTAGTGGTCTTGTCGTAATTTAAAGTTGTTTGTTCATGTTAAGTCATGTATCTTTGGTTGGATCAAGAATGTTCAAGTAGTACTTGTATGGTTATTGTGATAGTTAAGGGGTGTTTGGTACATGTATGTTTCCACCCATTTTGATAATTAAACGGGTCATGTAACCGTGGAACAAGTGTGAAATGATAAGTAAATGAAGTTGGTCAAGTTTGATGTAAAACGGAAGTCGTATGAGTTGTTTGTAGTGAAAATGGGTCAAAACGGGTTATTTGCATAACCCGTCTAATTTGCAAAGTACTATTTCCGAGAGTCAAACGGTAAATGTTTTTGTATGAAAATGAGCCCATTGATATACTAAGTAAATCTGGAAAGTTTGGTGAAATAACGAGGTCGGGAGGTCGGGTTTCCAAGCGCGGGACTTGAAAACCAATTCCGGGGAACAGCAGGTCTGAGCCGCCGTGGTTCAGACCCAAAAATTGGACCCCAGCCGGCGGTTGGGCAGTGTTTTCAGATTTTGGCGATTTTCGAAAAATCATATCTTTTAAACCGTAAGTCGTCACGGGTCGTGCCACCAGTCGTTTTGAAGGTAATTGAGTGTAGTTTTATTTAAAAATAGTCTCAATTTCTAAATGTGTATGAATTTTTGTCAGTGGTCAAAAGAGTGACAGTATGTCAAGTAAAGTCAAGCGTTTCCGCGTATAAAGTTCAAAATTTTTGGTTCTAGCGGGCACGGGGTGTAACACTTTTGCTGTTGGTTTGAATTCGTCATAATCTTTGACTTTTTCTTGTTTATAGGTTCATTCCCAATTGTTTAAACCAGATGCTGACTTTTTATATTAAATGAATGAATTCTGTTGGTTGTGCAGTGTCTTTGAATTCGAGAGATCAGGGTGTAGTTTTTCAGCACAGCAGCGGCTTGCTACATATTTCTTTGGGTAAAGACTTGCTACATATTTTTATAAGGTATAAAGATGTTTTCAATGATATATGGATATTGTTTCACCTTTTACAAGCAATTCTTAGTTTCTTACCCTAGACTGGCTTTTGCTTTCCAATTTATGACCTTTGTTTTGCTAATTATGGATTCAGGGTCTGTTGTATGGTTCAGTTGGATTTGGCTGCGCTCTTATTGGCCAAGGAATTGCAAATATGATTATGACGCCAAACGGTATGCTATCCCCTGGCATGGCCTATACCTTATTAAATATTATTGTTGATATAGTTAAAGTCTCTTATTAAAAATCAAATATCTCAAATGCAATATGATAAAATTGAGAAAATTTGTGTGTAACACCCTCAACTCGGAATATGGCAGCGGGACTGAGCTTGGGGTGCTATGTGAGGGGTAAGACAGTCACTGATGAGTGTGTAAATACTCATCATTTTACACCCATTTAAGACACAAAAATAACCAAAAACACCCAAATATACTGCAAATATCATTGGTTTTGTGTTTTATGTGTTTCAGGTACCAAAGGATTGAAAACGGAGCGAAAACCGGCATTTTTGGAACAACTCGACAACAATGGTGCATTTGATCAAGTGAAGACGGAGTCAAAGTCAAAGTCAAAGTCAAACCCAAAAAAATTCCAAAATGACACAAATTATCCTTGGAATTTAATTTCAGATTTTGGCAGCCCTAGTCCTTGTGATAAATAACCAAATGGATCCTTGATTTAATAAACCCAACACAACTAAATCCTAAAACCCACTAACCTAAATATCTGCTTGGCCCATTTCCCTTCACCAGCCCACGTTATTTATTAAACCCCCCAACCCAGTCAACAAGTCAATGGGGTCAAAAGGTCAAAGATTGGTCGAACCCAGTCAAACAAGCACCTTCTTCCCCACCCCCGCTATTACCCACTGGGTATAACTCCTTCCCCCAACACCACCACTGTCACACACCACCACCACCTCAAAAGCACCCCCAAACACATTCCCCCATCCCACTACATCCCCCCTCCTCACAAACCCGTACCTACCACTGCCATGTCACCAATCCGTGTACCATTTGGCGCCAAAAGTGAAATTGAGGGCTAAGATCACTTCTTTTTAATCCTACGGATGGGAAATGTTCCAAAGAAGCACAAATGGAGTACCAAGGCAGTTTTGTCTCACAAAACTAGCACAATGACTGAAGACCCCTTTAACCTAGTTTTTTTAGTATAAATAGGGTAGATTGAATCAATTGTAGTTAGGTTTTATTTAGCATTTAATTTAAGGTACTCTTGTTCTTTTAGCTTATTGTATTTGTACTCTTCATTTCCAGTTTTGTATCTCGAATTTTAATTGAATGTGAAATTTCAAGTTTGGTTAATTTAAGTCAAATTCACTGTTACTACTTATTGTATATTTAAGTACTTGTTTCTGATCAATATTGCTTATTTAGACATTTTAAAACTTAGTTTAATGATCCCAGTTTGCTCTTGTTAATTTCTGTTCTAGAAACCCAAAGTCAAGTCAAACAGTCAAATAAGCTTAGCTTATTTGACTGCTTATTGCTCTGTGAAAAATTGTTTAAACAAGTTTTAGTTAAGTCATTTAATCATTAGTTCAAGAATATTAGCCTTAAGTTGTCTGTTTCTGAAAAAATAGCAAAAACAGTTCACAGAAGGAGTGTTTGGTTTAAGCTTTTTGAATGGGTTAAGTGGGTCAAAATGGGTAAAAAGGTTAGACACTGTTCATGTGCTATTATGGTTAGTTCAATCCTGTCTATATTAGCTGGTATAGGAAGTTAGAAGGCTCATTTGATTTGTTTTGAAGCTTTTGGTCAGTGCAATGTTTAGGCTGCAAAACAACTAGAATAGCAGTGGAGGAGTCAAACTTGTTTCAAAAGCTATTTATCTTAGGCCACTTTTAGTAGCAGATTTTGTGTCAAAATTGAGCATCATGCTTGTTTTAAAGTAGTGAGAAAGTGCAACAAGGTCATATGTCATTTGGCCAAAATAAAGACTCATGTCCTGTGTCAGTCTCAAAACTGCCTGTTAGCTTTTTTTTTAACATCAAATTTAGTTTAGTTTAAGTAGAATTTAGTGTCTAATTTCTGTTTTACTAATAGCTTATAGGTTAGTCTTTGTATGATTCAGCTTATTTTTGATTTTGGAACTTATTTGTTGGCTGAATTTGGGGTCTGCAAAGTAGTTGGTCAGTCTGCACTAGAAGCCTGCACTATTCTGTCCCATATAGCTGTTTTGACAGCTTATTATTAAGCCCCATATAAGCTCAAATTAAGCTCAGCTTGTTTCTACATAATCCTTGGTAGCCTGTATTTATCTGTTTTCAGTTTTCATTCACTAGCTTATTGTCTCACTAGCTTATTTTTAAGCTCAAAACTGCCATTTGGGACTGTTCTGTACTTGCTTCAGTTTTCATGTTCTTTGTACATCTAATCTCAGGCCTTTTTAGATAAGCATTTGTTGTTAACTTTTGGGCATCTTTGATCTATAAGTAGTCTGCTATGTGAACTTTTAGAATATGCCTTTTGTTTTTCCAAATAAGCTTTCCCCTAGCTTTTAGGATGGCTTAAAGTAGGTTGCTTAGCCTATTTGAATCTGTCCTGTACCATCATCTGATCAGCAGTTTTTTAGCTTATTCTGTGGACTTATTTGAGCTTATTTAGTTGCATTAAGCTTTATTCTGCATGTTGATTGACTTCTGAACCTTTGGTAATTTTTAGTGATCAATAGCTTATTTTTAAGCTTATTGCAAACTGCTTAATTGACTGTTCTGCTTATTTAGGGTGAATTATGTTCTGATTTTATTTTTCCTAGGTTGAAAATTTAATTTTAGATTTACTGTAAATTTTTCAGAATTTTCCAAAGTCATTTGTTATTTTTAAATCATTTAAATAGTTTAGATTAGTTTTTAATTCATAATAATTAATTAAAAAGTCAAAAAAAATAAAATTCTTTTTTTCAAAATTTTCTTTTGTCATTTAGCACGTAGGAAAAATAATTTGAAAGTTGTAGGCTTAGTTTTTCAAAGATTTTACTTTTAAGCTCGTTTTTTAGAATTTCTCGTTTCGCGTTTTTAGAATAGATTGTTCGTTCTTAATTTTTCTTTGTGAATTTCATTTTTTCAATTCTCATTTAGAAGTTAAAAACACCAAAATCCAAATTCCAATCATCAAGCACTTTAATTCCGAACCAAAAACGAAATCCTCGATTCACACCTCGCTGGGACACGACCCGGGTAATCACTTACCCGGTATCACACACATCACATTCACGGGTCTTGCAAGTTTGACTTTTCCTAAGGTTTGACTTGTCATTTCCCAAAGTATCACGTGTGCACGATACTATATTTATATATATATACTACACACGGATCAAATTTTGGCGCCGCTGCCGGGGAGGTTGTGTTGCGACAATATTGTTTAAGGTTTAAACGATTAGTGACTTGAGATCCTTCTTCACGAAGTTATCACTTCCAAAAAAAGTATAAAAAACAAAAATATTTTTCATTTTCTTTCTATATATATAAAAGATAAAAACACAAAAAGATTTTCCGTTTTTCTTGTTAAATTAATAAAACAATAAAAAATTACCATCGAAAACCAAGACAGAATACTACCTAACTGGGGGTATGACCATTAATAAGTTCCCAAACTAAAGATTAAAACTTGCCTTTATGTCGCTTGCGAATTCGGCTCACCTTTGATTGATAAACAACCTATACAAGTGGTTTAAGGTAGGTCTTGACATTAAATTGCAGACCGAAGAGAGATCCATTCTTCTCTCCCGCCACTCTGCGCGTTTATCTTTTGAAGAGCTACCGTACGCTTGTTTGATTTAAGGTTTAAGTTCACTTGTGTTTTGCCTCGGTCTTGTTTTAATTGAAATTGTTTTTGTTAGTGCATGCGCACTCGTTCTTCTCCGTCAACAAGTCCTTTACGTGAACTCGTGCATACCTCGTGAAGACGTAATCGAAGACGTAATCGTAGGCATTCCACCTCAATAGCCGAACCCGAGATTCGTGCTATTCCCGTTCCTCCCATTGTCACAATGGCGGAGGAACGTACCATGTGTGAGCTTCTCCAAGCACCCACCGAGGGTTACGGAGATGCTATTGTTGTTCCGGCAATCGTTGCCGATAGCTTTGAGCTTAAGACCGGGTTGCTATCCTTAGTAACCGCGAGTCAATATTTCGGATTTGAGAGGGACGATCCTCATTCCCACATTCGATGGTTTAACAAGATCACCTCTACCATCAAATACCGAAATGTTCCTCAAGAGGCAATCAAATTGCTTCTTTTTCCTTTTTCTCTCGAGGGGGCCGCCCGAATTTGGCTCGAAAAACAACCCCCTCGTTCTATTGAAACATGGGAAGATTTGGTGTCGAAATTTGTGAATGAATTCTTTCCTCCATCAAAAACCACAAGCCTTAAAAATGAAATCACCAAATTCACTCAAAAATTTGATGAATCCTTTAGTGAAGCTTGGGACCGTTTTAAAGAATTACTTCGCAAATGTCCTCACCATGGTTTCTCCGAGTTACATCAACTCGATACCTTCTATAATGGTTTGAACCATTCCGATCAAGACTCTCTAAATGCCGCCGCCGGTGGTAATCTCTTGTATCGGACGACTAAAGATGCTTTAGCCATCATTGAAAATAAGTCTAAGGTTCGTACTTCACGAAGCAAGCAAGTTGTTTCTCAAGTGAATGCTTCACCTTCTACTTCATCTCCCGTGAGTTCTTCTAGCACCGATGCTAAGATTGACGAACTCACGGAGGCTATTCAAGCTTTGGTTCTTTCCAAGCAAAAGAAACAATCTTCCCCACAAACTTCTTCACCTACTCAAGTTAAAGCGGTGGAAGAAACTTGTGTCACTTGTGGTGGTCCTCATGCATACTACAATTGTACTGCCACCGATGGTAGTCGTTGTGATGTTAATGCAGTAGCCGGGTCTTTTAACCAAGGAGGTAATCAATACCGTCCTCAAGTTGACCCGAACTATCGTGTTAGCAATCAAAATGGACCACCCGGATTTTCTCAACCCAACAATCCAAATAGATTCAATCAAAACCAACGGAGAGGGCAAAATGTTCAAAATCAATTTCAAGCCCCGATCAATCAATACCCAAATCAAGGTGGTAATTTCAATCAAGGCTTTCAAGCTTCGAATTACCAAGCCCCAATTGCTTCCTCAAACGAACTTGCTAATTACATCAAAGCAAATGAAGCAAATATGAGGTCAATGCAAAATCAAATCACCACCTTGAAAAATGATTTTCAAACTTCAATTTCAAAACAAGGTCATGAACTTAAAAATGAGCTTAAGAATACAAATCAAAAGATTGATCAATCTCAAAGCAAAATTGAGAACATGTTTGCTAGTCTCATGTGCCAATTGAATCAACCTTCAACTTCGGGAACCCTCCCGGGAAATACCATTCCAAACCCGAAGGGTGAATTGAAAGCTATTACCACTCGTAGTGGTAAGACAATTGATGGACCCTCGATTCCTATTCCTTCTCCAGTGAAGGAAGTGGAACGAGAAACCAAGGTGACAAAGGACAAAGTGCAAATTACTAGCCCACAAAGTACCGCAAACGTCCAACCTTCGGTCGTCCAAACTCCAATTCTGGAACCCGATGTTCCGAAGACAAATTCTAAGCCCTCGATTCCTTATCCTTCGAGGCTTAGTGAACAAAAGCTCCGTAATAAAACTAATAGTCAAATGATGAAGTTTCTTGAAATCTTTCAAAAGATACACTTCGATATTAATTTTGCGGATGCTCTTCTCTACATGCCAAAGTTTGCTTCAACATTCAAGAGTCTCCTTAGCAATAAGGAAAAATTGTTGGAATTGGCAAAGACTCCATTGAATAAGAATTGTTCGGCGGTGATCCTTAAAAAGTTGCCCGAAAAAACTAGGAGACCCCGGCAAATTTCTCATTCCTTGTGACTTCCAAAAGCTTGATGAATGCTTAGCCTTGGCCGATCTTGGCGCAAGCATCAATCTAATGCCTCTTTCCGTATGGGCAAAGCTTTCTCTACCGGAACTTACTGATACACGAATGACACTAGAGCTTGCAAATTGATCGGTTACTGTTCCGAAAGGTATTGCCGAAGATGTCTTCGTGAAGGTTGGCAAGTTCCATTTTCCTGCTGACTTCGTAGTAGTCGATTTTGATGCCGATCCCCGTGTCCCCCTTATTTTGGGAAGACTATTCTTGAAAACGGCTCGTGCATTAATCGACGTCTACGAAGGTGAAATGACTCTTAGAGTCGGTGATGAAAAATTGGTCTTAAATATTGAGAGTACTTCAAAATATCCTCTCAAGAGTGATAGCGAGTCAATTAACCAAATTGATATCATTGATACTACATGCGAGGAATATTTTCATGAAGTGCTAAGTGGCAATCCCACTTCTTCAGACCATACCAATGCTCTCTCTTCCCCTTCTCTCACTCCATTTGAGGGAAGTGACTTCATTTTGGAAGAGATTGAAGCTTGTTTAGCTTGTGATGCAACTCAATCGGAAATTGATGAAGGTGTGTTTGACATGGAGGGAGACCTTCGTCTAATTGAGAAGTTACTTAATGAAGATCCATCATCTCTCCCTCCGAAAGAACTTCATAATGAGGAAATCACATCTAGTGAAAATCCTATTGATCCACCGGAGGTCGAACTAAAGGACTTACCGCCTCATCTCGAATATGCATTTTTGGAGGGTACCGATAAATTACCCGTCATAATTGCTAAAGATTTAAATGATGAGGAGAAAACCGCTCTCATAAAGGTTTTAAAGTCACACAAGCGAGCCATCGCTTGGAAACTTTCCGACATTAAGGGCATTAACCCGGAATTTTGTACACACAAGATTTTAATGGAAGATGACTTTAAACCGGCGGTTCAACATCAAAGAAGGGTTAATCCAAAAATTCACGAGGTTATCAAAAAGGAAGTTCTTAAAGTCCTTGATGCCGGCTTGATTTACCCTATCTCGGATAGTCCTTGGGTGAGCCCCGTTCATTGCGTGCCTAAAAAAGGTGGCATTACAGTTGTTACAAATGATGAGAACGAGTTGATTCCTACTCGATTGGTGACGGGATGGCGTGTATGCATTGACTGCCGAAAGTTAAATGACGCCACCCGTAAAGACCACTTTCCTCTTCCATTCATGGATCAAATGCTCGAAAGACTAGCGGGAAACGAGTACTATTGTTTCCTCGACGGTTTCTCGGGTTACTTCCAAATTCCCATTGACCCGCAAGATCAAGAAAAGACCACTTTCACATGCCCTTATGGAACGTTCGCCTACCGACGCATGCCTTTTGGCTTATGTAATGCTCCGGGCACGTTCCAAAGGTGTATGTTGGCCATTTTTCACGACATGATCGAGAAAACTATGGAAGTCTTTATGGATGATTTCTCGGTCTTTGGGGATTCTTTCACCACATGTCTCTCCCATTTGGACAAAATGATTCAACGTTGTGAAGACACTAATCTTTGTCTAAATTGGGAGAAAAGTCATTTCATGGTCAAAGAGGGCATTGTCCTCGGCCATAAGATTTCCAAGAGTGGGATTGAGGTCGATAAGGCTAAAGTTGATGTTATCGCTAAGCTACCTCATCCCACTACCGTCAAGGGTATTCGGAGTTTCCTTGGTCACGCCGGTTTCTATCGTAGATTCATTCAAGATTTTTCAAAAATCGCCCGGCCGATGACTCGTCTCCTTGAAAAGGAAACTCCGTTCATTTTCTCACAAGAGTGCATTGAAGCTTTTCAAACTCTAAAGAAAAAGCTTACTGAAGCACCGATCTTAGTTGCCCCCGATTGGGACCTACCTTTTGAACTTATGTGTGATGCAAGTGATTTTGCCATAGGTGCGGTCTTGGGGCAACGAAAAGCAAAACATTTTCAGCCTATACACTATGCTAGCAAAACTATGACCGAAGCTCAAGCACATTACACCACGACGGAAAAAGAATTATTAGCCGTGGTATATGCTTTCGAAAAGTTTCGGCCATACTTAATCTTGTCTAAAAGCATAGTGTATACAGATCACTCGGCTCTCAAATATCTCTTTGCAAAACAAGATGCAAAGCCGAGATTGCTCCGTTGGGTTCTCCTCCTACAAGAATTTGATATCACCATCCGTGATAAAAAAGGAGCCGAGAACCTTGCTGCTGATCATTTGTCCCGATTAGAGAATCCTCATCAAAGTGTGCTCGAGAAAAAGGAAATAAATGAAACATTTCCTCTCGAGACACTGAACGTGGTATCTTTTCGTGGTGATTCTAGTACCCCATGGTTTGCCGATTTTGCAAATTACCATGCGGGTAACTTTGTTGTGAAAGGGATGTCATCCCAACAAAAGAACAAATTCTTCAAAGATGTGAAGCATTACTTTTGGGACGACCCCTACTTGTTTAAAGTGTGTGCGGATCAAGTCATCCGGCGGTGTGTTCACGGCCAAGAAGCCGTTGAAATTCTTAAGGCTTGCCACAATGGACCCACGGGGGGACATCATGGTGCCAACTACACCGCCAAGAAGGTGTTTGATTCGGGTTTCTATTGGCCCACAATCTACCGTGACGCTCATGACTTAGTCAAATCTTGTGACTCTTGTCAACGTCACGGGAAGATATCTCAAAAAGATGAAATGCCACAAAACGTCGTTCAAGTTTGTGAAATCTTTGACGTTTGGGGCATTGACTTTATGGGCCCGTTCCCGTCTTCACGAGGGAACAAGTATATACTCGTGGCTGTCGACTATTTGTCTAAATGGGTTGAGGCGAAAGCACTTCCCACTAATGACGCCCGAGTTGTGTGCAAATTCTTGAAAACTCTCTTTGCTCGGTTTGGAACTCCCCGTGCTATCATTAGTGATCGCGGTACGCACTTTTGCAATGACCAATTTGCAAAAGTCATGCTTAAGTACGGTATTACTCACCGTCTTTCTACCGCGTATCACCCTCAAACAAGTGGACAAGTGGAGGTTTCAAACCGTGGTCTAAAAAGAATTTTGGAAAGGACCGTAGGTGAAAACCGTGCATCTTGGTCGGATAAATTAGATGATGCACTTTGGGCCTTCCGTACTGCTCATAAAACACCCATCGGGTGTACTCCTTACAAGCTTGTGTACGAAAAGGCATGCCATCTACCGATCGAGCTCGAGCACAAAGTTTATTGGGCCTTGAAGCATGCAAACTTCGACCTAAAGTCCGCGGGTGATCACCGCAAAGTTCAACTCAATGAACTAAATGAACTTCGTGATCAAGCCTACGAGAACTCTTTGATCTACGAAGAAAAGACAAAGAAGATCCACGACTCCAAGATCAAAAACCGCGTTTTTAACGTTGGTGATCGAGTCCTTCTTTTTAACTCTAGATTGAAGATATTCTCGGGTAAACTTAAAACCCGTTGGACCGGACCATTCACCATTGCCAAAGTTTTTCCTTATGGTACCGTCGAGTTATCTCAAAATGACGGACCAAACTTCAAGGTGAACGGTCATAGGTTGAAGCATTATTTTGGAGGGGACATACCATCCATGGTTGTCTCGGATCTCCAAACTTTCCCCATGGACCAATGAATTCGGGGTCGAGTCAAGCTAGTGACTCGGTTAACAAAAACATTAGCATTGCATGGGTGACAACCCATGTTTCTGACTTCTTTCTACTTTCTAACAACTAAGTGTGGGGGAATTCCTCTGCTGTGCTCTCTTTTGTGTGTTGTTTGCTCTGATTTTCAGGTTTCCCTTGGATAGTGTTGATTGACGCGCCTGTTTTCAATCCAGCCGCTCAATATCCTATCCTTTTGCTAACATTTATCTAGGGATATCTTTTTAATCCTATTTGTGAAAATCGAGATTTCTATTCCACACTTGGCTAGTGGTATTACCTTTTTACGTTCTAAGCGTCGGCATAATAGCCGGTACTTTGAATATTGAGGGCAATATTCAATTCTAAGTGCGGGGGGAATTCTCGCGAATTTTGTCGCTTAAGTACCTTCTAGTTCCCTAGTACCCCCGTTTTTGACCCAAATTTAAAAAAATTTGTCATAAAAAAAAAAAAAAAAAAAAAAAAAAAAAAAAAAAAAAAAACGTCATCAATAAAAGTGTTCTTAGTCTTGATTAGGTTAGAACAAAGGGAATCCTGACTCTGCTAGAGTGTTGATCTAGCTGCTTCCTTAACTTTTAGACTAAGGTTTTACGATGTGTGCAAACGAAAATGCTAAGCGTAGAATAGTTGGTTTTCTTTAGAGCTTATAAAAGTAATCTATGGCTTTTTCTCCTATAAGCTAACTAATCTGACTAAATAAGTGCTTATTTTCAAACTCTTGAACATACAAAATCATTTTTTCATACGATTTTGAAAAATACTAGTTCTAAGCTTTATTTAAACTTCGGAACAAGCATATGTAATAATAAAGCAAAATGAAAGTGAGACGTTGCTTGAAAGTTGCAAAAGTTAAGTAATAAATGTAGGTGCTAAAAAATAAGCTAAGGTTCAAGATCGGCCCTTGGATCCTCATTTCAGGAATGTCTAGAGTCTTGGAATTCTCCGTTGTAACGGCCCTTGGATCCTTACTTCTGAAAGGCGGTTTGGTCTTGGCTACCCTCTTACACACGGCCCTTGGACCTCTAATTCAGGAATGTGTGAGGTCTTGGATCCCGTGAAACTCCGTTAGTATATTTGCACAAGCAAAAAAAAAAAATGATGAAAAATAATAATAATAATAATAATAAAAAAATGAAATGATATTGCAAAATGCAATAAAGTTTTGAAGCTTGCTTGTTGTGAATTTTAAATCTATCTTTTAACTAGTATTAGTCAAAGTTTTATAAAAACGTCGACTTTTTGTGATCAAAATTTTGAAAATCAAGCACATTCACCAAACTTAAATAAATTGCGGGAGGAAAAGTTAAGTTTCGGCTTACATAGATTATTGGTATAAGTAGTGTTAGCATTTTATAAAAACATTTTGCACATTGAGTTTGAGCTTAGTTGGGAGTATAAAAAGAGGATGACGATTTCAATTCCCTGGAGACACCCATTTTGTGTGAATCCCGTTCCATGATACCATTTTTGAAAATCAAGCATTTTATCTATTTTGTTCTAAGTTTAAATTTCTCGCATTGAATAAAAAGTCGAAACGGGGTATACTTGGTTCCTTTCATTACTTCACATGATTGGATTGCTAGGGACTAGCAATAGTTTAGTGTGGGGGATTTGATGAGTGTGTAAATACTCATCATTTTACACCCATTTAAGACACAAAAATAACCAAAAACACCCAAATATACTGCAAATATCCTTGGTTTTGTGTTTTATGTGTTTCAGGTACCAAAGGATTGAAAACGGAGCGAAAACCGGCATTTTTGGAACGACTCGACAACAATGGTGCATTTGATCAAGTGAAGACGGAGTCAAAGTCAAAGTCAAAGTCAAACCCAAAAATTCCAAAATGACACAAATTATCCTTGGAATTTAATTTCAGATTTTGGCAGCCCTAGTCCTTGTGATAAATAACCAAATGGATCCTTGATTTAATAAACCCAACACAACTAAATCCTAAAACCCACTAACCTAAATATCTGCTTGGCCCATTTCCCTTCACCAGCCCACGTTATTTATTAAACCCCCAACCCAGTCAACAAGTCAATGGGGTCAAAAGGTCAAAGATTGGTCGAACCCAGTCAAACAAGCACCTTCTTCCCCACCCCCGCTATTACCCACTGGGTATAACTCCTTCCCCCAACACCACCACTGTCACACACCACCACCACCTCAAAAGCACCCCCAAACACATTCCCCCATCCCACTACATCCCCCCTCCTCACAAACCCGTACCTACCACTGCCATGTCACCAATCCGTGTACCATTTGGGCGCCAAAAGTGAAATTGAGGGCTAAGATCACTTCTTTTTAATCCTACGGATGGGAAATGTTCCAAAGAAGCACAAATGGAGTACCAAGGCAGTTTTGTCTCACAAAACTAGCACAATGACTGAAGACCCCTTTAACCTAGTTTTTTTAGTATAAATAGGGTAGATTGAATCAATTGTAGTTAGGTTTTATTTAGCATTTAATTTAAGGTACTCTTGTTCTTTTAGCTTATTGTATTTGTACTCTTCATTTCCAGTTTTGTATCTCGAATTTTAATTGAATGTGAAATTTCAAGTTTAGTTAATTTAAGTCAAATTCACTGTTACTACTTATTGTATATTTAAGTACTTGTTTCTGATCAATATTGCTTATTTAGACATTTTAAAACTTAGTTTAATGATCCCAGTTTACTCTTGTTAATTTCTGTTCTAGAAACCCAAAGTCAAGTCAAACAGTCAAATAAGCTTAGCTTATTTGACTGCTTATTGCTCTGTGAAAAATTGTTTAAACAAGTTTTAGTTAAGTCATTTAATCATTGGTTCAAGAATATTAGCCTTAAGTTGTCTGTTTCTGAAAAAATAGCAAAAACAGTTCACAGAAGGAGTGTTTGGTTTAAGCTTTTTGAATGGGTTAAGTGGGTCAAAATGGGTAAAAAGGTTAGACACTGTTCATGTGCTATTATGGTTAGTTCAATCCTGTCTATATTAGCTGGTATAGGAAGTTAGAAGGCTCATTTGATTTGTTTTGAAGCTTTTGGTCAGTGCAATGTTTAGGCTGCAAAACAACTAGAATAGCAGTGGAGGAGTCAAACTTGTTTCAAAAGCTATTTATCTTAGGCCACTTTTAGTAGCAGATTTTGTGTCAAAATTGAGCATCATGCTTGTTTTAAAGTAGTGAGAAAGTGCAACAAGGTCATATGTCATTTGGCCAAAATAAAGACTCATGTCCTATGTAACACCCCAACCCGACAAGGGTAATGGTGTCACAAATACATGGCTTCATATCAGATACAAGCATTCAGGAAATAAAATAGCGGAAGCTTTGACATTAAAATTCAAGGGAAAATAAGTTAACACGACTTATATCAAGTGCAAGATGGAAATAACAAAGTACAAAACTGAATCCAAACTGCCCAAACAATGGCATAACAGAAACAATATCCAAATGGTCACACTAGAAAGACAAGGTCTAAACTTCACACAAGTTGCTCTCATCCCAAGCTAAACCCAGCTCCTAGCTTAAATGTACCTGCCGCAGGAAAAGAAATGCGGCTGAGCTACGAGAGCTCAGTGAACAGATATAACGGAAACAAAGCAGTAATAACGGGATAATAAAGTAAGTGAAATAATACCAGGAGTAACAAGAGTCAGGAAAAAGGAATACAAGAGTTATGCAGACATACCAGGAATTAAGAATGGTTACAATGGTGAAAGTGTATGAAACCAGAACCCACCAAAATCCCAAGTCAAATCAAGTCAGGTCAAATGTCAGGTCAAGTATCAGGTCAAGTAACAGGTCATAAGGTTACAAGGTTTCAGGTAAACAGAAATCCTCTACGAGCCCAGAAACTCAAAATCAATCTCAAAGTCAAACCATATCAAGTCACATATCAGGGTGTATGGAGGGGTGACCTCAGCATACCAAGTACAGGGTGAGGGGATACCTCCAGGGGTTGGAGTCGCGAACTCCCAGGGGTGTGAAAGACGTGCATCGCACACACTTGTCAGTCACCAGGATATAACAGGAATCATAACTAATCAGGACATGTCTAGGATGCATCCATGCGCCCCCGCAGGCCACAGGGTCTTCTCTACATAACAAATCAAATCAGGTCGGGGACGGAACAGGACATCACTCTCCTGCCCTAGAGTCATGCCACCGGTGCATCAATGACATGGACATGAAACCCTCATGCCTAGTGGGTGGCTCGTAGTCTCAAACTGTGGGTCAAGGTCAGGTATCAAATCTCGGGTGTCAAGTCTCGGGTATCAAATGTCAGGTATCATATCAGGGTTCATATCAGGGTTCAAGACAGGATATAATTGCAGGGGTTCATTATCAGGAGGTCAATATCAGGAAGGTCAAATATTAGAAGGTTCATAATAGTTTATTATAAGAAAACCCTTTTTACATAATTTTAATAATATGTTTCTTAGAACAGTTCATAATAAAAGTCTTTTAAGGAATGTTTCAAAACCTCTTCATATACAATTTAAAAGTAGTTATAAAATCCTATGAACCTTCAAGTATCCAAGGTCTTACTTATCCAGGTCATCAGGGGTGAACAAGTCATGTCAAGTGTCATAGCAGGGTTCAAGTCAAGGTTCAAGTCAAATGGTCCATATCAAGTGTATCAAGGTTCAAGTCAAATGGTTCATATCAAGTGTATCAAGGTTCAAGTTCAGGTTTATGACAAGGTTCAAGACAAAGGTTCAAATCTATGGTTCACAATACAAGGGAAAACATAACAATGAATCAGGAATCAGAAATGAGACGAAGGCTCTTTACAAGGAGAGCAGAATATCTGTACCTTATTCAAAAGCAAGCAAAGAACACAAGAGTAGCTGACAGGGCTCAAGATCACTCTTTCCTCGAACCTAAAGGAGTAGAAGATATATATACGAAAGGGGTTCAGTCATTTTCCCATTATAAGTAACTTCCATTTTTAGTAACTTTCTATTTTTAGCAGGTTTCCAATATTAGTAAGTTACCACACTTAGCAAGATTTAAGTGATATGATTCAATTCAAGTCTTTAATCAGCTTCTTATGGAAATAATATTCATTTTAACAATTTACACAAGTTCAGGGTTATTAATGCAAATTTACCAAAGTTAAAGGTCCACATTTGAAATCTTATCATTTTACCTTTCAAACACTTATACTTTCCAGAATTTCATGTTTAGCCTTCAAGTTCCATAATTTACAAGTTACACCCCTTTACTTTATTAATTACAAATTAAACCTTATACTTTTATTATTTACCATTTAATCCTCATCTTAGTTACATTACACATCAAGCCCTTTTTATTTATTCAATTTACAGAAAATACCCTTCAATATCAATATGTTACAAACAGCCCTCAAGGTTTAGGTAATTTACATATTTAGTCCTTGTACTTATTTAAATACAAAACAAATTATATAATTAGCCATAATTACATATTAGACCCATAAATACTCCAAATTACACAAAACACTCTTAGCATTATTATTTACACAAAACCACTTCAAGTTTCCAGAAATTACATTTTTAGTCCCTCGTTTTATTTATTTTCCAATTCGAATATATATAATTTACAAATTACATTTTAATTCCAAAACCTCCATAATTTACAAATAGCACCCTCAAGACATATTTTATTCATATTGCCCTGGTTTTATAGAGTATTACAAAAATGGTCCACAAATCTTAAAAATTACAAAACGCCCCCTTAACATTTATTTTCCAATCGGTTTTACATTTTATGCACAAAATCAAACCCTAAAAATTCCCAATCATCATCTCATCATTCTATCATCATTATATCATGATTATTTCCAGATTTCATTCATTCTAAACCCTAGTTCGATCGGCCATGTAATTTTTCCCACAATATCTCTTTTATTTTCTAAAAACCGATTATAACCAAAATCTAAAACCCATGAATTCGACTTTCAAAAATCAAGATGCTATTTTTCTCATGTTCTATGATGTATAAGAGACCCACGAAAAATATATACAAGGCTCATAAAAATCGCATACATGTTCTATATAATTAATTCGATTCTAGGGTTTATAAGCTTATTAATTTTCGTTCGATCATAGCACATTGCATGGTTCGATTCCAGTATTTTATACATGTTATATGTGATCAAGAGAGGGTTAGAAAAATACCAATTCGATTATAGAACAAAGGATTCACACGATTTGATTTTCTTTTTCTCGGTTGCACTTATTCGACCCAAATAAATCACCAACACCAAACGATCGACTCTAGGAGTGTGTAGCTATTTTTCCCACCTTCTTGGCAACCCTAAGAACTCCAGAAAATTTACTCTTGATGCAGAAAAATCGGATGGAGGTGTGGATGAATTATTGATGGTGGCGGCACTTTGTTTTTAGGGTTAATGGGGTAAATTAAAATTAGGGCTTGATATATCTAATTTATGGCCGAGCATGGGGAGGGATATGAGGCCAAAGAACCGGCCTTTGATGGCCCAATTTAATTTCCTTTTTATTTTGTGTATTTTCCTAATTTAATTTGTAATTTAAAATGGTTTATAAATGATAATAATTGTGTAATTAAATTTTCGGTACACACAAGGGTATTTTGGTCATTTCATAACTTGTATAAATATTAATCGAAGTCGTCAAAATTATTTTGTATCATATCTTGTTCGTTTCCAGAAGTTTGGGATCGTTTCGGGACTTTAATTAAGCTTTAATTAATTTTTAAAGTTTTCAGGGGCATTTTGGTAATTTTTGCATGTTTTAGATTTTCGGGTTTTACAACTCTTCCCCTCTAACAGAAAAATTTCGTCCTCGAAATTTGCAAGGACATAGAAATGAAAGAGAATGGAAAACAAACAAGGACATACCAGACGCCTTATCTGCCTGGTCACGAGGATACGAGAAAACACGACCGGTAGTAGGAGTAGGAGAAGGAGGGCCAAGATATTTCTCAAGTGGTTCCGGATTCCGCCTCGGACAATCTTTCAACTTATGCTCCCTCGAACCACACCTAAAACAAGCTCCAGAAGTCGTACGACAAAATCCCGTATGATTCTTCCCACACTGTGGACAACTAGCCGGCCCCTGACTGTCGCTGCGCCCCCGACGATCGCCATCCTGCCTAGAAGCTGACCTTGAATCCCGACCTCGCTGATCATGACCACGGTCCGCCCGATCTCGTGATTCCAAACCCCCACTAGACTGCCCCTTCCGTTCATAATTCTGGTTCCGATGACTCTTATAATCCCTACTCTGGTCCTGCTGACTCTGCCCCTTGGAATGCACCCGATTACCGTCCCTATCACGCTTATTAGCCACCCTGTCCGCATGCAACAACTCGATGTTACGCGCGGCGTCCTGAACTCCAGCCACATCCTCAAACGGAGTGTTAACAATCCGGTCTAACACCCACCCCTTTAAAGCCCATTTGAAATGACGAGCCTGCCGTATAGCATCACCAGTGACCTCTGGCCCAACAAAACTAGCCAGACGCAGAAACCGTTGCATAAACTCTCCTGACGACTCCTGATCACCTTGACGAATCGACCCGTATTCCCTTTCATACCTTAGCTGCTCCGACATAGGAATATACTGTCTATAAAACACCTCGATGAAATCCGCCCACGAACAAGTCTCAGCAAAATCATCCCCTTTCGCCTGAACAAGAGCAACCCACCAATTCTGGGCATCACCTTCCAGTTTGAATGTGGCCAACCGAGTTTTAAACTCGTCAGCACATCCCAGAACACGAAACAACTTCTCGATATGTGTGATCCAGTCCTCCGCTTCATGAGCAGTAGCAGCGGACCTGAAAGAGAGAGGCTTAAGCTTGTTAAACCTCTCGATCCACACATGAATGCCAACAGGAGGAGCAGCGGGAGGAGCAGTGGGTGGAGTAGGGGGTGGAGCATCACCACCACCACCACCACCACAAGAAGAACCTGCACCGTCCCTGATGTTATTGGTGACCTGAGTCACCACTTGCGGAATAGCAGCAGCCACAGCGGCGGCTATCATCTGTTCAAAATTGGGGCCATCCTCCCCATTAGTGTACTGAGTAAAGCGCGTATTCACCATCTGAACGATCACAAAAAGGATTAGCAACTCAGGTAGAATATGACAAAGTAAATCAAGAATATATGACAGAGCAAAACAGGAAAATATGACAGAGCGAGATCAAGGAAGATGACAGAGCATAACAGGAAAAGAGAGTGCGCGAAAGGAAACCTAATGTCTACCCAATCCTCACAGGTCACGAGCCTAAGCTCTAAGGGTTTCTGAAACCTTATCTCTGATACCATAAATTGTAACACCCCAACCCGACAAGGGTAAAGGTGTCACAAATACATGGCTTCATATCAGATACAAGCATTCAGGAAATAAAATAGCGGAAGCTTTGACATTAAAATTCAAGGGAAAATAAGTTAACACGACTTATATCAAGTGCAAGATGGAAATAACGAAGTACAAAACTGAATCCAAACTGCCCAAACAATGGCATAACAGAAACAATATCCAAATGGTCACACTAGAAAGACAAGGTCTAAACTTCACACAAGTTGCTCTCATCCCAAGCTAAACCCAGCTCCTAGCTTAAATGTACCTGCCGCAGGAAAAGAAATGCGGCTGAGCTACGAGAGCTCAGTGAACAGATATAACGGAAACAAAGCAGTAATAACGGGATAATAAAGTAAGTGAAATAATACCAGGAGTAACAAGAGTCAGGAAAAAGGAATACAAGAGTTATGCAGACATACCAGGAATTAAGAATGGTTACAATGGTGAAAGTGTATGAAACCAGAACCCACCAAAATCCCAAGTCAAATCAAGTCAGGTCAAATGTCAGGTCAAGTATCAGGTCAAGTAACAGGTCATAAGGTTACAAGGTTTCAGGTAAACAGAAATCCTCTACGAGCCCAGAAACTCAAAATCAATCTCAAAGTCAAACCATATCAAGTCACATATCAGGGTGTATGGAGGGGTGACCTCAGCATACCAAGTACAGGGTGAGGGGATACCTCCAGGGGTTGGAGTCGCGAACTCCCAGGGGTGTGAAAGACGTGCATCGCACACACTCGTCAGTCACCAGGATATAACAGGAATCATAACTAATCAGGACATGTCTAGGATGCATCCATGCGCCCCCGCAGGCCACAGGGTCTTCTCTACATAACAAATCAAATCAGGTCGGGGACGGAACAGGACATCACTCTCCTGCCCTAGAGTCATGCCACCGGTGCATCAATGACATGGACATGAAACCCTCATGCCTAGTGGGTGGCTCGTAGTCTCAAACTGTGGGTCAAGGTCAGGTATCAAGTCTCGGGTGTCAAGTCTCGGGTATCAAATGTCAGGTATCATATCAGGGTTCATATCAGGGTTCAAGACAGGATATAATTGCAGGGGTTCATTATCAGGAGGTCAATATCAGGAAGGTCAAATATTAGAAGGTTCATAATAGTTTATTATAAGAAAACCCTTTTTACATAATTTTAATAATATGTTTCTTAGAACAGTTCATAATAAAAGTCTTTTAAGGAATGTTTCAAAACCTCTTCATATACAATTTAAAAGTAGTTATAAAATCCTATGAACCTTCAAGTATCCAAGGTCTTACTTATCCAGGTCATCAGGGGTGAACAAGTCATGTCAAGTGTCATAGCAGGGTTCAAGTCAAGGTTCAAGTCAAATGGTCCATATCAAGTGTATCAAGGTTCAAGTCAAATGGTTCATATCAAGTGTATCAAGGTTCAAGTTCAGGTTTATGACAAGGTTCAAGACAAAGGTTCAAATCTATGGTTCACAATACAAGGGAAAACATAACAATGAATCAGGAATCAGAAATGAGACGAAGGCTCTTTACAAGGAGAGCAGAATATCTGTACCTTATTCAAAAGCAAGCAAAGAACACAAGAGTAGCTGACAGGGCTCAAGATCACTCTTTCCTCGAACCTAAAGGAGTAGAAGATATATATACGAAAGGGGTTCAGTCATTTTCCCATTATAAGTAACTTCCATTTTTAGTAACTTTCTATTTTTAGCAGGTTTCCAATATTAGTAAGTTACCACACTTAGCAAGATTTAAGTGATATGATTCAATTCAAGTCTTTAATCAGCTTCTTATGGAAATAATATTCATTTTAACAATTTACACAAGTTTAGGGTTATTAATGCAAATTTACCAAAGTTAAAGGTCCACATTTGAAATCTTATCATTTTACCTTTCAAACACTTATACTTTCCAGAATTTCATGTTTAGCCTTCAAGTTCCATAATTTACAAGTTACACCCCTTTACTTTATTAATTACAAATTAAACCTTATACTTTTATTATTTACCATTTAATCCTCATCTTAGTTACATTACACATCAAGCCCTTTTTATTTATTCAATTTACAGAAAATACCCTTCAATATCAATATGTTACAAACAGCCCTCAAGGTTTAGGTAATTTACATATTTAGTCCTTGTACTTATTTAAATACAAAACAAATTATATAATTAGCCATAATTACATATTAGACCCATAAATACTCCAAATTACACAAAACACTCTTAGCATTATTATTTACACAAAACCACTTCAAGTTTCCAGAAATTACATTTTTAGTCCCTCGTTTTATTTATTTTCCAATTCGAATATATATAATTTACAAATTACATTTTAATTCCAAAACCTCCATAATTTACAAATAGCACCCTCAAGACATATTTTATTCATATTGCCCTGGTTTTATAGAGTATTACAAAAATGGTCCACAAATCTTAAAAATTACAAAACGCCCCCTTAACATTTATTTTCCAATCGGTTTTACATTTTATGCACAAAATCAAACCCTAAAAATTCCCAATCATCATCTCATCATTCTATCATCATTATATCATGATTATTTCCAGATTTCATTCATTCTAAACCCTAGTTCGATCGGCCATGTAATTTTTCCCACAATATCTCTTTTATTTTCTAAAAACCGATTATAACCAAAATCTAAAACCCATGAATTCGACTTTCAAAAATCAAGATGCTATTTTTCTCATGTTCTATGATGTATAAGAGACCCACGAAAAATATATACAAGGCTCATAAAAATCGCATACATGTTCTATATAATTAATTCGATTCTAGGGTTTATAAGCTTATTAATTTTCGTTCGATCATAGCACATTGCATGGTTCGATTCCAGTATTTTATACATGTTATATGTGATCAAGAGAGGGTTAGAAAAATACCAATTCGATTATAGAACAAAGGATTCACACGATTTGATTTTCTTTTTCTCGGTTGCACTTATTCGACCCAAATAAATCACCAACACCAAACGATCGACTCTAGGAGTGTGTAGCTATTTTTCCCACCTTCTTGGCAACCCTAAGAACTCCAGAAAATTTACTCTTGATGCAGAAAAATCGGATGGAGGTGTGGATGAATTATTGATGGTGGCGGCACTTTGTTTTTAGGGTTAATGGGGTAAATTAAAATTAGGGCTTGATATATCTAATTTATGGCCGAGCATGGGGAGGGATATGAGGCCAAAGAACCGGCCTTTGATGGCCCAATTTAATTTCCTTTTTATTTTGTGTATTTTCCTAATTTAATTTGTAATTTAAAATGGTTTATAAATGATAATAATTGTGTAATTAAATTTTCGGTACACACAAGGGTATTTTGGTCATTTCATAACTTGTATAAATATTAATCGAAGTCGTCAAAATTATTTTGTATCATATCTTGTTCGTTTCCAGAAGTTTGGGATCGTTTCGGGACTTTAATTAAGCTTTAATTAATTTTTAAAGTTTTCAGGGGCATTTTGGTAATTTTTGCATGTTTTAGATTTTCGGGTTTTACATCCTATGTCAGTCTCAAAACTGCCTGTTAGCTTTTTTTTTAACATCAAATTTAGTTTAGTTTAAGTAGAATTTAGTGTCTAATTTCTGTTTTACTAATAGCTTATAGGTTAGTCTTTGTATGATTCAGCTTATTTTTGATTTTGGAACTTATTTGTTGGCTGAATTTGGGGTCTGCAAAGTAGTTGGTCAGTCTGCACTAGAAGCCTGCACTATTCTGTCCCATATAGCTGTTTTGACAGCTTATTATTAAGCCCCATATAAGCTCAAATTAAGCTCAGCTTGTTTCTACATAATCCTTGGTAGCCTGTATTTATCTGTTTTCAGTTTTCATTCACTAGCTTATTGTCTCACTAGCTTATTTTTAAGCTCAAAACTGCCATTTGGGACTGTTCTGTACTTGCTTCAGTTTTCATGTTCTTTGTACATCTAATCTCAGGCCTTTTTAGATAAGCATTTGTTGTTAACTTTTGGGCATCTTTGATCTATAAGTAGTCTGCTATGTGAACTTTTAGAATATGCCTTTTGTTTTTCCAAATAAGCTTTCCCCTAGCTTTTAGGATGGCTTAAAGTAGGTTGCTTAGCCTATTTGAATCTGTCCTGTACCATCATCTGATCAGTAGTTTTTTAGCTTATTCTGTGGACTTATTTGAGCTTATTTAGTTGCATTAAGCTTTATTCTGCATGTTGATTGACTTCTGAACCTTTGGTAATTTTTAGTGATCAATAGCTTATTTTTGAGCTTATTGCAAACTGCTTAATTGACTGTTCTGCTTATTTAGGGTGAATTAAGTTCTGATTTTATTTTTCCTAGGTTGAAATTTTAATTTTAGATTTACTGTAAATTTTTCAGAATTTTCCAAAGTCATTTGTTATTTTTAAATCATTTAAATAGTTTAGATTAGTTTTTAATTCATAATAATTAATTAAAAAGTCAAAAAAAAAAATTCTTTTTTTCAAAATTTTCTTTTGTCATTTAGCACGTAGGAAAAATAATTTGAAAGTTGTAGGCTTAGTTTTTGAAAGATTTTACTTTTAAGCTCGTTTTTTAGAATTTCTCGTTTCGCGTTTTTAGAATAGATTGTTCGTTCTTAATTTTTCTTTGTGAATTTCATTTTTTCAATTCTCATTTAGAAGTTAAAAACACCAAAATCCAAATTTCAATCATCAAGCACTTTAATTCCGAACCAAAAACGAAATCCTCGATTCACACCTCGCTAGGACACGACCTGGGTAATCACTTACCCGGTATCACACACATCACATTCACGGGTCTTGCAAGTTTGACTTTTCCTAGGGTTTGACTTGTCATTTCCCAAAGTATCACGTGTGCACGATACTATATTTATATATATATACTACACACGGATCAGTCACAATCATAGAAAACGATCTCATAAGGAGATGTTTTTAGCAAAACATATCATTCGAATACAAAATTTAATATTTAGAGTCTAAAAGACTCTATCACAAGTTGCAGCGGAAAATAAAAATAGTTTGCAGCGGAATAAAAGACACAGTTTTAAAATATTATTCGAATGATAAGATAGTAAGGGTAAAAAGTAAAGCCCTTGATAGCCATCCTCAACCGTCAGCCACTCCTGGTGCTCACAACATGCATCAATTACCTGAGATAAAACATGCTAAAAAGTCAACACAAAGGCTGAGTGTAATCTATAGGTTTAGTAAATAATAGTTGAGCAAAAGATTTTTAAGTCTGGAAGATATAAGTAACAAATACAAATATCGGGTAAGCGTCACATAATTCTTTTGTTTTGCTAAGCTCATGACACACAAAGCGTTAACCGGCACCAATAACCTTGGCGTAAGTCGACAGTAACCGCGGAATTTCATAATATAATAGTTGCCCCCAAAGCTAGGTACTTTGCCAGATACCTTGTAAAACTCAGTTATAGTACATCACATGCTGACAGACCTTAGTCAACATGGCGGGATGGTCAAATCCTATAGGCCTATAAAGTATAATCGCGCTCACTCGCAAGTGATTAATGGTTCATGATCGAGGGACTTGCTTTTGGCAAGGAAGGTACTTAGCATTATCGCATCAGTCAGGAATAGCATACCAATAAACAATTGTGCTCATAAAAATAAGTACGTAGCATGTATCTCCCCCATGGGTTTATAAACAATTTAAAAATAAAAGTGGGGCTACGAATCACACCTTAGTGTTGGGAATTAAATGTTCTGAAGATTAAGTATCAAGAATTACAAGTATTGAAGGTTAGTACTGCTGAGAAGAATACTCTAACAGTTCCAACTGCTAGTGTATATTTTAGTACTGCTGAGAAGAATACTCTAACAGTTCCAACTGCTAGTATATATTCTTAGGACTGTTCAAGTTATAACTAACCGTTCTAACTGGTAGTTATAAAGAAGGTACTGCTAGTCGATACTGCTGAGTGGATAATTGTCACATATACAACTGCTGGTTGGATAAGTATTGAAAAGATATTTGTGTACTAAAGTCAAGTATATACGGTAGATAATATCTTTTAGCAAAGTGATCAATAACAAGTTGTGTACTCAGATACATGTTGTATCTTATGTACTGACACACTCAAGATAAGTTAGCAAGTAGTTTGACTAGACTTAACAATATTGTAAAAGATCTTTCTTGTAATATAAAAGAAAGATCTTAGACTAGAGATATGTGTGTCAAAAGTGTGTGTTAAACTTATAGTGAAAAATATATCTCTCAAGAACAAAGAACAAAACAATATCACAAGATATAGAAACATAAGATTCAAGGTTGTAACCCTAGTGATAACTCAAGATCACTCGTATTATTATCTTAATAATATTGAATCGTTTGGTGATAATCTTTCATTGTTCATTGTCATATAACAAACACAACTGTTCCATTTCCATAACAAAAATAACCTTCTAAGTGTGATTAAGTAGATTCCGCATTCTTAATCATATTCACTCAATATATCATACACACAAAGTACAAAAGGTTTAACCACCTTAACCGTGTGTCGAAACCCTAACAAGTGGTATCAGAGCAAGGCTGATATAGTTGATTTAGAAGAAGAAGCTTAAGAAATGGATGTTCAAGATACTGCTACACATGTTGCTGCAAAGTTGCCCATGATCAAACAAAATGAGTTTGAGTTATGGAGGTTGAGAATTGAGCAATATTTCATGGTCCAAGATTATGCTCTCTGGGATATCATTACATATGGTGATTCTTTTTCACTAGGCTATTCAGATGCTATCATTGACGGCAAAACAGTAAGACAAAGAAATACTGGACCAGTTTCAAATGAAGAAAGGATACAAAAGAGAAATGATCAAAAAGCAAGAAACTTGTTGCTTATGACCATTCCTGGTGAACAGATGTTATCCTTTAGCAAGTATCCAGATGCAAAAACTCTCTTTGAAGATATTTGTGTATGGTTTGGTGGTAATGAAACTACCAAGAAAACACAAAAGACATTGCTGAAACAACAATTTAAAAATTTCAGTTCAAATAGCAATGAATCTCTTGATAAATTATTTTCTAGATTACACAAGCTTGTCAGTCAGCTAAGTGTATTGAGTGTTGAGATAGCAAAGGAAGATCTCAACATGAAGTTTTTGAGAAGTCTACCTGATGAGTTCCATACTCATGTGGTTGTCTGGATGAACAAGCCAGATATTGAAACCATGAAACTCAATGATTTGTTCAATAACTTCAAAATTGTTGAACAAAGTCTAAAGAAGTCTGGAATCTATAGTACTAGTTCTGGGAATGTGGCACTTTTGTCATCTCCTAGTATTAGTAAGTCAGAAGAGGTAGATAAAGTTGAAGGTGTTTCTATTGCTACATATGGTGGTCCTTCTACTAGTTCACAGAAGAATGTTGCTGGACTTGGAGATCCATCGTTTTATGTATTCATGTCTAGTCAAACTAGTGGGTCTTCTCTAATTCATGAAGATCTTGATCAGTTGGATGATAATGATTTGGAAGATATGGACATCAAATGGCAGGTTGCTTTGCTTAGCATGAGGGCTAAGAAGTTCTGGCAGAGAACTGGTAAGCAGATTACCATTGATGGTAATGAAACTGTTGGGTTTGATAAGAAGAAAGTAGAGTGTTTCAACTGTCACAGGTTAGGACACTTCGCTAAAGAATGTAGAAACCCAAGGAAGCAGGATAATAGAAGCACATGGTATAGGAAAGAGAAGAAGAAGGAAGTCACAATTGAAGAACCAAGGGCTATGCTAGCCATAGATGGGGTTAACTATGACTAGAGCTTCATGGCTGATGAAGAGGAAGCACCAACAAATGCTGCTCTTGTGGCCACTGAGACTGCTCTAATGGCCTTCTCTGATTCAGAGGTAAATTCCATAACCAAATGTTTTGAATCATGTTCTGCTCTTAAAGATAATGAAGAACTTAAAAGAAAAGCTGATAATAGGCGAGAAGAACTAATTATTGCCTTAGCCAATTTAAGTAATCATGAAAGAGCTATAGGTGTACTTGAAAGACAAATTGCACACTTTCAAGGCAATGAATCTAGGTTTACTGATGATTTAAATGCTCTACAAAGAGGCATAGTATTTAGAGATGAATTACTTACTAGTCAAAGTAAACAATTAGCTGAAGCCAATAATAAAACTAAAAATGTTAAGATAACTGTAGATGCTTTAGCTCATGCCTCAGAGGGAATGAATAAGATTTGGGAAGCTCAAGTAATCGATAAAGCTAAGTCTGGTTTAGGATACAAATCTGTTCCTCCACCATATAGAGGTGTTCCTTCACCTCCAGGTGTTGACCTAGCACACACAGGTTTTGCTGAGTTTCAAGAACCAATAATGGAATATGGTTCTAAGGTCACTAAGAGTCCTAAGATAGAAAAAGTAAGTTAAAGTTTAGATAAAACTTTACTTTATCAGGACAAGGTGTCCTTTGTTAAGAAAGAAGATGCTATAGTTGTTGAGGATAGTACAACTGATAGTGATGAAGAAGAACATGTTATGTCTAAACCTGAAAAAGTTAAGAAAGCAGGAACTAAGGTTCCTAAAGTGGTCAAAAAGGATACTGATAGGCCTAAATCAAACATTAAACATGTTAGGCAACCAGTTAGGTATTGTGAACAATACAGATCCACTAGCAAGCCCAGAGGTAACCAATGAAATTGGAATAACCTCAAGTCTAACCAATTAGGTGATGACTTTGCTTTTTCCAACAAAGCTTGTTATACATGTGGTAGTTTTGACCATCTTGCAGCTTTCTGCAACCATTGGGTATCTGGGTATGAAAACAATAGGGTGAATTTCAAAAGGAAAACTCCTCAAACTCACTTTCACTCTAGTTCTAATTTTAATAGAACAAAACCCAGAGCAGTTTCAAAAGCAGTTTCTACTGCTAGACCATTTAAGACTGTTAACCCAAGACCAACAGTTAAAAGTGCAAAAATAACTTCAAAACATGCACCAAAAACTGTTCACAGGCCCATTAAACAAAAGCAGTGGTCCAAAAACAAGTTTGGAAACCAAAGGGTTCAACTGCAAAACCAGCAGTTAATACTGCTAGTCCAGCAGTTAATACTGCTAGGAAAGCAGTTAATACTGCTGCTTGGAAAAACAGGGCAAATGCTGTTAAGGCCTCAGCATGTTGGATTCTTAAATCCAATGTTGCATCAACTGTCCTTAAAAGATTAAATTACATTGATGCAAGGGGCAGATCCAAGTCAGTAATGGCTTGGGTCCCAAAAGGAAACTAATACTCCTTATTACTGTGCAGGAATATTCAACTGATAAACAAGAGGATCAAGGATACTCAGATAGTGGATGTTTAAGGCACATGACAGGCAACAAGTCTTATCTCTCAGATTTTCAATCAATAGATGGAGGCTATGTGTAACACCCCGACCCGACAAGGGTAAAGATGTCACAAAAATGGTTTCATATCAGAACAAACACAAGCATATGACATAAATAATACAATAGAATTTCAAGGGTTACAAAGGAAAATCTGAAACTACAAGGTTAATACAATAATTTCTAAGTCTAAATATAAATTCTTCTATTCATCTTCAATAGCTAGTAAGGTCTTCTAAGTCCAAGGTACTTTCCACTCATACCCAGCTTCCAAACTAAAACCTGCCGCAGGAAAAGAAATGCGGCTGAGCTTAAAAAGCCCAGTGAACAGATATAAAGGTAACAAGCAGTAATAATGGGATAGTGATGTAAATGAAACAATGCAAAGTGTAACAAGAGTGAGGATAGAAAGAAAGATAAAAGGTTATGCAGATATACCAAGAGTTAAGGAATAGTTACAAAAGATAAGAGGAAAAGGAAAAGTAATCCCAACCCGAGCCCAAATCAAATCAAGTCAAGTCAAGTATTAAGTCAAGTGTCAGGTCAAGTATGTATCCGGAGGGGTGACCTCGGAATACTAAGCACAAGGTTATAAGGTAAAAGGAAAAACAGTAATCCATTACGAGCCCAAGTCAAGTCAAGTATCAAGTCAAGAAATCAAGTAGCAAGGTGTACGGAGGGGAGACCTCGGTACCAAGTACAAGGTGAGGGGATACCTCCAAGGGGTGGAGTCATGAGCTCCCAAGATGTGAAAGACGTGTATCGCACACACCATCAGTCACCAAGTATAACAAGTAATCTAAACAAGTCAAGTCAAGTCAAATCTAGGATGCATCCATACGCCCCAGGTGGCCAAAGTCTGCCTCTACATAACAAATCAAATCAAGTCAGGGACGGGACAGGTCATCACTCTCCTGCCCTAGAGTCATGCCATCGGTGCATCAATGACATGGACATGAAATCCTCATGCCTAGTTATGGCTCGTAATCTCAAACTGTGGGTCAAGGGTCAAGTATCAAGTATCAAGTATCAAGTTCAAGTTCCAAGTTCAAGTTCAAGCTCCATATCAAGTTGTTCAAGTCAAGTTTCCCATTTCAAGTGCTTCAAGTCAAGTTTCCAATTCAAGTGTATCAAGGTTCAAGTCAAGTTTCCAATTCAAGTATATCAAGGTTCAAGACAAGAGATCATAGCAAATGTTCAATTTAAAAGTTCATTTAAAAGAAATCCTTTAATAATGGTTTTAGTAAAAATGATCTTTCAAAATAGTTTTCACAATAATGGTCTTTCAAATCAGTTTTTCATAAAGATAGTCCTTAAGAGTTATTTTCATAAAACTTTAGTAGAATTACATTTAAAAGTGGTATCGCATCGTTTTAAAATAGCTTTTCTCAAAACATTTTCATATATAATTAAGAAAGTTTCCACATCCAGTTTTAATATCAAGTAGATCTTCAAGGTGTCTAATGATTTGAATATTCAGGTCAAAGGTGATGAACGAAGTATGTCAAGTATCAAGGGAACATGGCAATGTTCAAAACAAGAAATCAAGGCAAGAGTTCAAAGCAAGGTTCAAATCAAGTGGATCATATCAAAGGTTCACAATACAAGGGGAAACATAGCAATGGCTTGGGGAATCCTAATGAATCAAGATCAGAAGTCAAGAGAACGAAAACACCCTTACTGAGAAAGGTAGAATATCTGTACCTTATTAAGGAAGCAAGCAAAACACAATAATAGCAAACTGACAAGAGTCAAGGTCTCTCCTTCTTCCCACCTAAAGGAGTAGAAGACATAATTACAAAAGGTTCTTATTTACTAATTTTAGTCACCCTTCCATTTTTAGTAACTTTCCAAATTTAGCAGTTTTCTGTTTTTATCAGGTTTCCCGACTTAGTAAGTTTCCAGAATTAGTAGGTTTCCATATTTAGAATATCATAAGTTTAAGTATTCAAATGTGACAATGATATTAGTTCAAGGTTCATAATGTTGATTATATAAGTTTAGGGTTTATAATGTAGTTCTCATAATTTTAGGGTTCATTATGCAATTATCACAAGTTAAAGGACCAAAGTGTCATTATGGTAAGATTAGGGGGAAAAGGTAAATATTATCAAGTTACATGTTTTCATCAGTTAAGACCCTTAGTTTTAGAAAAATGACAATTTAGACCCTTTAGTTTAGAATTAAACACATTATACCTTTTTAATATCCTTAAAACCTTTCACAGATTATACACACCAATTAGACCTGTTTTATAAGATTTTTCATCCTTATAAGAACTCAAAATAAAAATTCCCAAAAATTCATACACATACCTAGATGTCTTAAAAACTTACCCTAATTTTTACAGAATTTATTATTAAGCATAACTATAGTCCAAAAATCCTTTTAGTCAAGTCGTCCAGATTACTGATCAGTTTTAACATACGAAAAGTTTCCAGTTCAAAGCCCCATCAAAATAACTTATAAAAATCCACAAAAATCACAACAACTAACTTATATTCCAAATATTATTCTGCAGAAATTTTAGGTCATAACTCGTTATAGATTCCAAATTAAAAATCATAAGCTACAGGTGAATTTTCGTAACCCGAAATACAGTTTTGACATCCAATCTCATAACTTCGAAAAATGTGACTTCCAGACCTCTAAAAATTATGAGGTTAATTTCTACAGAAAGCTATTTCATTGAAATTAATTCTAGACTCAAAAACCACCTAAAAACACGCTCACATCATTAGATACAGCCGATTAAAGTCGAACAAATTTCCAGATCAGTAGCAGTTTTATAATTTCATGTGTAATTCTTTTAGAAACTCATATATAACACAAGGCCTTCACCTAACGATTCACAAACACTTATATGTCGATTCATTCATACCAATAACATGATCATAACCATTAAATTTCCAGATTCGTATACATATTCGGTTCATGTTTAGGGCTGTGAATTCGTTATTTTATGTTAACCTATCATTATATGTGTTTTATGATTATATGATTTTATGTGATCCAAAACTCGACAAGAACACTAAGAACACACAAGAATCAACAAGAGGATGATACAATACCCTAGTAGACCATGAAGAACACGAACACAACAAGGTTAATTCACCACGAATCTCCTTCTTCTTCCTTCTTTGGATCGTACAGCAGTAAACAAAAGGGCAAGAACACAAGTCGATTAGGGCTTGTTGCAAGAACACGAATGGATATAAAAACATGAGAGCATGATTACCTTAATACGAATAACACAAGAACACACCGAATCTTTCACTTGCAGCTACTGATGATCGAATAGAGGAGGGACACAAACAAGCCGAGACTTTTGTTAGAGAGGTTTAGAGTTTTGAAAAAGATCGGTAATATGGGATTTTGATAAACCGTGTATTTGATTTAAGGTAATTAGGGAAATAATCAATCTTATTAATGTCTAATTATTTATTTTGCCAATCAAGAACCTGGGCCATATTGTGGTCAAGGGGGGGGGGGGGGGGGCGTCCATATTAGCATAGTTTCCTTTTCTTTTTTTTTCTTTTTTTTTCTTTTTTCTTTTTTTTTTGTACAACATTATATTGTAATGTTTTATTTATTATTTAACTTTGGTTAGGACATATATAATGTTATCAATGTGACTTCATAAGTTTTCAAAATTTTAAATTTGAGGGCATTTTTGTCTTTTCAGATTATATAAATTTTGGGGTTTTACACTATGTTTCCTTTGGAGGAGGTGTTGGTGGCAAAATTTCCGGTAAAGGTACTATTAAAACTGGAAATTTAGATTTTGAAGATGTGTACTATGTACAAGAGCTAAATTATAATCTTTTTAGTGTCTCACAAATGTGTGACAAAAAGAACAAAGTTCTTTTCTGTGAGACTGAATGTCTTGTACTTTCTCCTGATTTTAAGATGCCTGATGAAAGTCAAGTACTTCTTAAAATTCCTAGAAAGGGCAATATGTACAGTGTTGACATGAAGAACATTGTTCCCAAAAAGGATTTAACTTGTCTTGTTGCAAAGGCCACATTGGATGAATAAATGAAATGGCATAGGAGGCTTGGTCATATTAATTTCAAAACCATAAATCAGATTGTTAAGAATGGTTTGGTAAGAGGTTTACCTCACAAAAGATTTGAAAATGATCAAACATGCATTGCTTGTCTTAAAGGCAAACAACACAAAGCCACTTGTAAGCCCAAGATTTTTAACTCTATTAATCAATCATTGTCTATGCTTCATATGGACTTATTTGAACCTGTTTCAGTAAGTAGTATAATGCATAAGAGATATTGTCTTGTTATAATTGATGACTATACTAGATTTACATGGGTTTTCTTTCTATCTACTAAGGATGAGACTACAAGCATCCTTAAGACATTTATTACACAGATAGAAAACCAAGTAGACAAGAAAGTGAAAGTCATTAGATGTGATAATGGGACAGAGTTTAAGAATAGAGTTATGGATGATTTCTGCAATCAAAAAGGTATTAGGAGAGAATTTAGTGTTGCTAGAACTCCACAACAGAATTGTGTTGTTGAGAGGAAGAATAGAACACTAATAGAAGCTGCTAGAACTATGTTAGCTGATTCTAAGCTATCTATAACTTTTTGGGCTAAAGCAGTTAGCACTGCTTGCTATGTTCAAAATAGAGTTTTAGTTGTACAGCCTCACAATAAGACATCATATGAACTTTTTAGAGGTAGAACTCCTGCAATAGGATTTCTTAGACCTTTTGGATGTCATGTGACAATTCTCAATACCTTAGACCATTTAGAAAAATTCGATGGTAAAGCAGATGAAGGATTCTTTGTTGGATATTCTCTTAATAGCAAAGCATTTAGAGTATACAACACAAGAACTGGGATTGTAGAGGAAAATCTACATGTGGAGTTTTTAGAGAATAAATCCAATGTAGAAGGTCAAGGACCAAAATGGCTATTTGATCTTGAATCTCTAACCAAATCAATGAATTATGTGCCTGTTGTTGCAAAAACTAATGACTTTTCAGGTTCACAAGCAACAGATGAGGCAAGGTTAGAAAAGGAGACAAACCAAGATCATGTTTGGATGCCAATATGGTCAAGTACAAGTGTGGAATCAACTTCAACAACTGATGAATCTTCTTCTGGCAAAGCTAAAGAAGGTGTTGAAGATGAAAGGAAAGAAGATGGAACTCAGGAACAACAAATTATTTCTGCCGGTGATTCTGCTGCTAGGCTTAATGTTCCTGCTGGTAGGCCAAATGATTCTGCTGCTGGCCCTTCAGAAACAAAAGAAGCAGAATTCTCAGACAGTGAGGAGGATTTCAATAATCTTCCATCAAATTATCAAGTTCCTTCTACTCCACAAACAAGAATTCACAAAGTCCACTCCCTAGAAAATGTGATAGGAGATGTACAATCAGGGGTGAAGACAAGACAACAACTGATGTCTTCAGACCATCAAGGGCTTCTTGATGCCCTTTATGCTTCAAAGCAGCATGAGTTTTCAAACTCTTGCTTGTTTGTATGTTTTCTCTCACAAGATGAACCAAAGAACATTCTGAAAGCCTTAGATGATTCAAGCTGGGTAGAAGCTATGCAAGAGGAGCTTCTTCAGTTCAAGATTCAGAAAGTTTGGGTGCTAGTTGATTTACCTAAAGATGCAAAGGTAATTGGCACTAGATGGGTTTTCAAGAATAAAAGGGATGAAAGGGGTATAGTGATTAGGAATAAGGCTAGATTAGTAGCCCAAGGGTACACACAACAAGAAGGGATAGACTATGATGAAGTTTTTGCTCCAGTAGCAAGAATTGAGGCAATTAGGCTTTTCTTAGTTTATGCTTCATTTTTAGGCTTCATAGTTTACCAAATGGATGTCAAGAGTGCTTTTCTATATGGTACTATTAAAGAAGAGGTTTATGTCTCACAACCTCCTGGTTTCATTGATCCAGAACATCCAGATAGAGTGTACAGAGTAGTTAAAGCTCTATATGGCCTTCATCAGGCACCAAGAGCTTGGTAAGCAACACTAGCTTCCTACTTAATCGTAAATGGATTTCAAAGAGGAAAGATTGATCAGACACTTTTCATCAAACAGCACAAGAAAGATCTTCTGTTAGTGCAGGTGTATGTGGATGACATTATCTTTGGGTCTACTAGGAAAGAATTGTGTTTAGAGTTTGAGAAACTTATGCATGATAAGTTTTAGATGAGTTCTATGGGAGAACTTACATTCTTTTTGGGTCTGCAAGTTAGGCAATCATGTGAAGGCATATTTATTAGTCAAGATAAATATGTTGCTGAAATACTTAGGAAGTTCAAATTTGCTGATTCAAAGGTAGCAAGCACACCAATGGACTCTGAGAAGCCACTTCTTAAAGATGTAGATGGAGAAAATGTGGATGTACACACTTACAGATCTATGATAGGTTCTTTGATGTATCTTACATCATCAAGACCTGATATCATGTTCTCTGTTTGTGCTTGTGCAAGATTTCAAGTAACTCCAAAGGTTTCTCATTTAACAGCAGTTAAGAGAATTTTTAGATATCTCAAGGGTCAACCAAGGTTGGGTCTATGGTATTCTAGGGAGTCACCTTTTGATTTGGTAGCATTTTCGGATAGTGATTATGCTGGTGCTAGCTTGGACAGAAAGTCAACAACTAGAGGATGTCAATTCCTTGGGTGTAGAATTATCTCATGGCAGTGTAAGAAGCAGAAAATTGTGGCTACTTCAACAACTGAAGCTGAATATGTAGCTACTGCAAGTTGCTGTGGTCAAGTTCTATAGCTTCAAAACCAACTTCTTGACTATGGGTATAATTTCTTAAACACTGTTATTCATATTGATAATAGTAGTACAATTTGCATTATTAAAAATCCAGTATAACATTCTAAAACAAAACACATTGAAATTAGACATCATTTTATTAGAGATTGCAATGAGAAAAGGTTAATTCAAGTTTTTAAAATTGCTTCATAATATAACTTTGCTGATCTGCTAACAAAATCTTTTGATGTTGGAAGGTTTCAGTACTTGGTAGCAAGTATTGGAATGCTTAATCCTTAAAATTTCTAATCTGTGTGGTTTTTATATATGTTAAGGTTGTACTGATATCTATGTAAATAGATACTGTTAAATAGAACAGTTTGTACTGCTAGCTCATATTTTGTTTAAATAGTTCATACTGTTGGTCATATATTGATACTGCTATAAGACAAATGCTATGCATTTTGTTTCTTGGTTTTGGACTAACAATTTTAGGTATGAACTTTGAGCAATAAGGAAATTTCAAGTGAAATGGAAGCAAAAGAAAAGTGATTCCAGTTGCTTTCATAACAGGTTTATGATGGACTGAGTTTGGGAACTCATTAACAAAGGTTTACACCTAAGTTAATTAATTCTTTAAAACTTCTTTCTTGAAACCTGGTTATCATATTTCACATTGAATTGATGACTTAGTTGGTCAGATAGTAACTGACTCAACTCACTTTCTATCATTTTATACTTTCAAAGTATAATGAGCAAGTCTAAGGACATCTGATAGAAAGAACAGCTAGTAAAAGTGAATCTAACACTTGTGTTAGAGGTAACAATTACTATGAGCTCGAAACCCTATCAGGAAAACTCTTTGAATGAGTTTATCTGCACACAGGCGGTTATTTATAACTGAAAACATTGGTTCTCACACAACCAGAGGTTGCATTAAACCGAAATTTTGATTAAGTGTCTGTTATACACTTAATCCCTTCAAAATGATTGAAAGCAGTATGGTTTTTCATAATAAAATCAAGTACATACTGCTAAGGCAGAAGTTTCTTAAAAAGGATTTTAAAAGAGACTCACAAAAACCATCACATGATGGACCATGAGTCAAATGCCCCATGAATCACCTCTCATAGGAGTTAACACACCTAGAAGTGAAGAGGGCAGCAAATTAAACTCTTAAGGAATTGATGGCTTCATGTACAACATTGTCTGAAAACAAGTTCACATTGGTAGATCAGATAATGATGGGATGATGGTGAGGGATCTTCCAAACAGGGGAGGAAATGTTATTTCTCAGGGGAAGAAATAAATTCCAAAGAAGGAAGATTAACCAATGAAAGGGAGGAAAAGACAAGAGCATACAAGATGATGACATAGAGGTTGAAAATGACAAGAACAGAGCTGATTCTGGAGTATTATATATATTCAGAAGGGATGAAGCATTCCAAAGGAGAAAGTTCTATCTAGGTCAAACGAAGAAAAGTTTCAATTTCAGTTCTGATTCTGGAGTGTCATATATCATGCTGATAGATGATTTCACTTATTGAAACAAGCATCCAAGATACACAGCACCATTGCCTCTTATAATTCCTCCATCCAAGGAAATTGCACCATCTTTTAGGTCAATGTTTGAAGCCTAAAGATTTGTGTATTGATATTGTTGAAGTCAAAGATCAGAAAGCAGATGAGCTACTGAGAAAGATATTCAATCTCACAGAACAGAAGAAAGTTCAGATCAAGAGTCTGACTATGAAGTATTTGAAAGATCTTCACAATCAGGATTTAATTCAGAAGAAACATGATGATTAGAGAATTCACATGTTTAGGGGAGGATTGTTGGGAATTAAATGTTCTGAAGATTAAGTATCAAGAATTACAAGTATTGAAGGTTAGTACTGCTGAGAAGAATACTCTAACAGTTCCAACTGCTAGTGTATATTTTAGTACTGCTGAGAAGAATACTCTAACAGTTCCAACTGCTGGTGTATATTCTTAGGACTGTTCAAGTTATAACTAACCGTTCTAACTGGTAGTTATAAAGAAGGTACTGCTAGTCGATACTGCTGAGTGGATAAGTATTGAAAAGATATTTGTGTACTAAAGTCAAGTATATACGGTAGATAATATCTTTTAGCAAAGTGATCAATAACAAGTTGTGTACTCAGATACATGTTGTATCTTATGTACTGACACACTCAAGATAAGTTAGCAAGTAGTTTGACTAGACTTAACAATATTGTAAAAGATCTTTCTTGTAATATAAAAGAAAGATCTTAGACTAGAGATATGTGTGTCAAAAGTGTGTGTTAAACTTATAGTGAAAAATATATCTCTCAAGAACAAAGAACAAAACAATATCACAAGATATAGAAACATAAGATTCAAGGTTGTAACCCTAGTGATAACTCAAGATCACTCGTATTATTATCTTAATAATATTGAATCGTTTGGTGATAATCTTTCATTGTTCATTGTCATATAACAAACACAACTGTTCCATTTCCATAACAAAAATAACCTTCTAAGTGTGATTAAGTAGATTCTGCATTCTTAATCATATTCACTCAATATATCATACACACAAAGTACAAAAGGTTTAACCACCTTAACCGTGTGTCGAATCCTTAACACTTAGCAGCAGACGAACAAGATATCACAATATGATCAAATGGGGTAGCACGACAAGTGAACCTCAGCACAACCTAATATATGAATAATACGTCTCAGCAATAACCTTAAAGTGATTTATAAAAAAATACTCGTATTTGAAATGAAAATGTTTTATTTCAATGGCGTTTGAGTGAAATAACGTTTAAGACTCATGTGGATACGAGATGTTAAAATAATAAAAGTCGGCAAACACAAACGGATACAAATAAAGAATAACGAAGAGAAGAGAAGAACTAAGATTAAGAAAAGAATAATTAAGAAAGACAAGACATAAAACATCAATAGGTTGTTTCGGTGTTTTACCCATTTCTCCAAATAGTTGATGAAACATCGTGATTTTGGAAGAAATTATATAAGTTTCGAAAAGGTTTTTAAGATATTGAGTAATCATAAATGATTAAGTTATAAAAGGTTTTATCAAAATTTGGGCATGATGCGCCCGTTTATAAAGCATTTTCAAGTCGTTACGACTCTTGAATATAAGTTTTATTGCCTCATTTTACAAGTTAAATATATATAATTGGACACTATCATTCGCGTATATATTAGTTGTCAAGTTTATCGACCATTTTGTGTATGTTCGGGTCCAAATATGTTAAGCTCTTATGAGTCTAACATAATCTTCCATCTCATTTACCAAAATCGTCCATAAGCTCATCGGCTAATACCGTAAATCCAATAACGTCCAATTTTCATCCAAGCATAGGAAATAACAAGTATCCAAGTCCAATGTCCAAATCATATCTCATGTTATCCAAATAATTAACCGAAACACCATATCGATAAACAAATAATTAATAAATGACAAAATAATAAAATGAAAGTTATTATGGCCCATGTGTATTGGGCTTTGGCCCAATACCCAACTCATACTTCAATGGACCCTCTTTGAGCTTTTTGCCTAAAGTTATTAATACTTAACCATTTAGGACTTATCCAAGTCCAAACCGACTCGAAACTAAACTGAGGTTTTCTAACCTCGAGTCTTACACGGTCGAGACTCACTTGAGTCTCGACTAGACTCATTCAATCACCAAGACCTTGAAGGTCTCGGCTAGACTCATTCCCAACTAGTCGTGGCCCTCTTGGGTCACGGCTTATACCACTTGACAATCCAAACTAACCAAACATTTAGCCAAACACACGGCTACAACCAAACTTGACCAAATAATCAATAAACCTTGGCCGTGACTCCTTGAGTCACGACTCGACTTCATACGAGCCCGTGGAGCTCTCAGCTCAATCACCAAACAATACCAAATCCAAACCAACTCCAAAACTCGACACAACACAACAATCTAGGCTATGCCGTGACTCATTTGAGTCACGGCACGAGCCAATGGGCTCTCGGTTACACAATTACAATCATAATCAAAACCAAACACAACAAATCCAAACTTCCTCAAACCCTAACTGACTAAACCTAGCCCTAACCATGCCGTGACTCACTAAGTCACGGTTAGACCTCATTCGAGCCATAAGGCTCTCTGCATCAACCTACCATGGACCAAACTCGAGACCAAAATGAATCCAAATCCAATCCGAGCTACAAACAACAATAACAAGTTAGAAAATAAAAGAAATAAAACAAAAATAAACAACTCACCCCGAGTCAACTCGAGTTGACTCGGTGAGTCACCCAACTCGGACTGAGTTCGAGGGTTTCACGGCGAAATACTTTAGATCCACATGGTTTTGGTTAAGAACAAAAGGTTTTATAAACGTTTATTAAATATTTATCGGTTTAATAAAAATATAGAAATTAGGGTTTGATAAAAAGTGATGAAAAAGAAAGAATTAGGGTGCGTGGGTTACCAAATCGAAGAGAGAAGGTACCGGGGAAGGTGTGGTGTGGTGGTGGTGGCTGACTGTCGCGACGGCGGTGGTGGTTGTGGTACTAAATGAGCTCCGATCGAGCTCAAAATCTCAAGAAAGAAAGAGGGGATCGAGATCTATCGTTTGGTTTAGGATAAGGTTTGGCCGGAAATTTTTCCGGCGAAGGTGGTTAGCCGGAGACGGTGGTGGTTGCCGGAGGGGTGGTCGGAAGAGGTGGGAGAGAAGAGAGAAAGTTATGTGTGTTGTGTGTGTGTGAAATGAATAAAAAAAAATGGATTTTATACTAAAGCAGGGACCAAAGCTGGACAAATTAAAGTATAGGGCGTGTGGTGTAAAATTTTGGGCGGGGTAATATGTGTCAAGTTGGTAAAACTTTTGCAATAATCACTGTAGGACCCATTCGACGTACCAAACGGACTCAAAAAATTATGAAACTTGCGCCATTGTTCTCGAAATAATTTTTCTGATAAAAACGTGTATAAATAAGCATAACTTTCTCGAAAGTAATTTATTAGGCAAATTTGATTCATTTCGCGTTTTCTAGGTTGTGCTGACATAACAAGGGACTAAGGTTCACGTTTCTCAAGATATCTCGCGTTTCTCAAGTTCAAATAAGTTTAGAAAAGGTTCAACTGCTAAGGTGATGCAAAAATAAATATTTGGCTAGTAAAAATAGTTTGGAAAATTACCGGATGTTACAGCATATACATCATATTGGGAAATCCGTCCCGGATTTCAGTTTAACTTATCAGTTCTGGTTTAAAAAAGGTGAGGGTATTTGCGCTTGAACTCGTCATCGCATTCCCAGGTGAATTCGGGTCCTCTGTTGGAATTCCAGCGAACTTTCTCAATGGGAATTTGGTTCCTCTTTAGTCTTTTGATCTCATGTTCCATAATCTTTACGGGCTCCTTAATAAAGTTCGATTGTTCATCAACTTGAATCTCATCAAGTGGGATTACGGCTGTCTCATCGGATAAACAATTCTTCAAATTTGACACGTGGAAGGTGGGGTGTACTCTACTAAGCTCGGGAGGCAATTCCAGCCTGTAGGCTACATGACCAACCGTGTTTAAAATCTTGAACGGTCCAATGTATCTCGGGTTCAGCTTTCCTCGTTTTCCAAACCGTATCAAGCCTTTCCAAGGTGAGACTTTCAGCATAACTTTATCTCCAACTTGAAACTCTAGTGGTTTACCTCTCACATCTGCGTAGCTCTTCTGATGGTCTCTCGCGATTTTCAATCGGTTCTTAATTTGCATAATCTTTTTTGTATTCTCGCGAACAATATCCGGCCCAATGAGCTGAGCTTCTCCTAATTCAGCCTAACAAATGGGTGATCGGCATTTTCGACCATACAATGCTTCAAACGGTGCAACCTTAATGCTTGCATGATAACTGTTGTTGTACGAAAACTCAATCAAAGGCAAATGGGTATCCCACCCATTTCCAAAATCAATTACAAATGCTCGGAGCATATCTTCCAAAGTCTTAATCATCCTTTCACTCTAGCCATCGGTTTGTGGGTGGTATGCAGTACTCATGTCGAGGTTCGTGCCAAAGGCATCTCGAAGTGATTGCCAAAAGTTAGAAGTGAACCTGCTGTCTCTTTCAGAGATGATAGATATTGGGGCTCCATGCCTCGATACTATTTCCTTCACATAAAGCCTAGTCAACTTATACATACTGAAGTTCTCTTTGATGGGTAGAAAATGTGCTGATTTCGTTAGTCGATCGACTATAACCCAAATAGCATCGTAACTAGTTGTAATCCTTAGAAGTTTGGTGACGAAGTCTATAGTAATCTGTTCCCATTTCCATTCAGGAATCTCAGGCTTTTGTAGAAGACCAGACGGTTTCTGATGTTCGGCCTTAACTTTCGCGCACGTAAGACATCTGCGAACATAATCGGCAACGTTGGCTTTCATGTTCGGCCACCAATATAACTCCTTGAGATCGTGATACATTTTGTCGGATCCTGGGTGTATAGAGTACTTTGACTTATGAGACTCGTGCATGATTAAGTCTCGCAGTCCTCCATAACGCGGCACCCAACTTCTTCCTTTAAAACACAAGGTTCCATCTGAACGCTTCTCAAACTTCTTCTGTATCATCCTATAAAGATTCTCACTCTAGAAATCTTCTTGTTTCACGGCTTCTTCTTGAGAATGGAGAATTTGAGCGGAAAGGTTCGAATTGATAGTCAAAACCAAAGCTCGAACTCGCAGCGGCTTCAACCATTCCTTACGGCTCAAGGCATCAGCCACGACGTTCGCCTTTCCTGTTGGATCGATATACTCTGACCAAACTAACTTGTAGCTTGTCTACGGTTTAACAACCTTGGATAAATCCAAAACTGTTAATGGTGAAACGCTGATATACTTTGTTAAGTATGCGGAATCTACTTCAACAAAGCTAAGAAGAATTAATAAACAACTTTGAATATTATTAAAACCTTGAACCTGCTCTTTACACAAATTCACTAAACAAACTCTAATCACTAATATCGTACTTCTCTAATACTCTAAATTAAGCTTCTAATAATCGTATGACTCGTATGTCTAATGCCAACCTAAGGATCCTTTTATAGGCACAAGGAAAACCCTAGTCGGTTTACAATACTTGAACGACAAACAATTCTAAATCTAATCTAATAATAACTCTATGAACATTCTAGAATTACACATTAGTCCTTAAACGTATTTGCATAACAGTCCTTTAACTTTTGCAGTACTTTGACTTTTATCAACGAGCAGCAGTACTTTGACTTGTATCTTTCAGCAGTACTTTGACTTCCAGCAGTACTTTGATTTTATAGCCCAACAATCCTCCCCTAACTTGAATTCCACTTGCTTGATTTCAAGTTCCTTTGTAATCTCTGAATATCAATCATCTTTATCTTCAAGGAAAGGTTGTATCTTTGAAGTCTGTCTTGTTGTTGTTTTGTTATCATCAATGTAATCAGTATCTGCAATCTTTATCAGCAACAATTCTTTTCAGCAACTCAGCAACATATTGGCAATAGGTACATCAGATCTTAAAAGTTTCATACTATTCTCATCACTTCCAGGTGTGTTAACTCCTGTGAGAGGTGAATCATTGAAAACTTAATGGATTTTGATGTCTCTTTACCAAAGCCATTAACTCTGGAGTAGCCAATGTTTAGGTTTAGAAACCATGGTACATTGATAACCATATGATTTTTAGCAAATCATCAGCTATCAACGGATTTGATTAGTCTTTACCAAATAGCCGTTTGCTTTTGGACTAGCTAGTTCTTTTAGTACAATCACTACCATGGTGAACTAATTACCATACAATGGTTTTCCACAGCCTTTACCACAAACCATTGTCTTGTGGGCTAGCCAACTCTTTACTAACATAGATATGGTGAGTTGAAAACCATACAATTTTTAGTAAATTGTCAACTAAAAATGGATTTGATAATCACATCAGAGCCGTACCCTCATGATGAGTCAAACTCTTTCTTGTTTATTAAACATGGTGAGTTGATTACCATTTGTTGTGTAGTACAAGTACTAACACCATGTTGTTGCTTTCAAAACCATTTGTTGCTGTTTAATCTTTGTGCTTCAAAATGTTTTTGCACTTTTTCAAAATCACTTATTTATTAAGCAAAAGACTTTACTGGTTTCATGCTGCAAGCAGTACTTTGAGAAAGTACTGTTTGACTAGCAGTACTTTAAATAAAGCACTTATTTTTCAAAAGATTTATATTATAAATACGGAAATACCATACCAATAGTTATGCATCAATCTTCAGCTTCAGTTGTCCACTTGATGAACAATTTTATAACCATCAATGCTACTTCATTTTCTTGTTCCACTTCCATGCCATGCTCTAGCATTCTGATCATCAGATCTCTTGTGAGTGGATATCTTTGTTCTGCTAGCATGTGGATCATTGTTCCATCTTCTAGCTCCAAAACATGTATTCCAACTGATTCAAAGAATCTCCATCTGTTAATCTCCCAGTTTTCTTGATTTTCCCACAAAGTACTATCCTTTGTTTCCTCTGTTTCCCAGATGGTTGTGAGATCTCCTACCAGAACCAAACCCACTCCTTGTGGTGGAATATGTTCAAAATAAGTCTGCACTTGTAGATATAGCTGAAGCAGATCTTCTCTATCTATCAGATGTAGTATATCCCATAACAAATTGAACACTCTAAAACTTCCATCTTGTCTATGAAATATCAAGTAGTCCCCTTCTTGTGATTCTACAACTGAGAATGTAGAAATCTTGGACTTCTTGTCTGCAACATCTTCTGATTTTGGATGCTCAAAGTCAACAACTCTCAAATAATTTCTTAGCTCATCAGCTGTGTCTACTCTTAATTCAATAGAATCCTTGAGCTTCTTTGATGACTGTTCATCAGTTGTTGTTCTTTTCCTCTTTGAGCTCCTTGTAACAACTCTTTCCTTTCTACTATCTTCAAGCTTCTTATCTTCAAATGAAATAATGCTTGCAAGATCTTTTTCTATAGCTTCCCTAACAGCATCATACAAATCCTTCATCTCTGTATGTGTCAATTTCACCAAACCTGTATATCCTCTACCTTTGAGATAAGCCATCATAGAATTTCTTTCTTGAGCTTTACTTTGTGGCCTTCTAGGTTTGATAACTTTCCTTGACTCTTCAGCATCTATCTCAGCCTGTAATTTCCTTGCAGCTTCCTCATTTTTAGCATCCTGAATAGCTCTTAGTTCTTTCAAGGTAAGCTTCTTCTTCTTAGTTTCTACCATGATCCCTTTACCTTTGTCTTTTGGATCTAACTCTTGGGTAGGTTGAGAAGAAGTATGAGGTTGTTGTTCAACATCAAGAATACTTATGCCTCTTGGTCTAGCCATATTCAACATGATGTCAGCAATAGTCTCATCATCACTTTAAGTATGTTTTCGAACTTCTTCTTCCTGTTGAACTAGATTTGAAGGGCCAACTTCTTCTTGAACTTGATTTGAAGGACCAACATCTTTTTCAAAATCCAAAGTCTTTGGTGTAATAGTTCCTTGATGAGCAGTACCTTGAAGAGCAGTACTTTCAACATCAGTACCTTCCAAATCCACTTCCTCAGTATCACCACTTTTTACTTCAACAGTAGCATCTTCAATGTTTATCTGCTCTGTTTCATCACTTTTCCTCTCAACAGTATCTTCATGAGGAATATCTTCAAGTGGTGTATCATCATAAAGCCCAGTATCTTGATTGAACTCAGTATCTTTATTGAACTCAGTATCTTCATTCAAATTCTCTAAATTCCTCCCCAATTGGAATGAAGACTGCTTGTGAATCTTTCTCTTCTTTGACTTAGACTTCTGTGAGTGTTGACCAGTCTTCTTCTGTGACTTGACCCACAACCTGTGGTGCTTAACTAATGGCCAAACAAACCTATTTAATCGTCTGAACTTTCTTGTCAAATCCAATATCTGATCAGCTTGATCATCAGTAACCTTCTTGAGCCTCCTTAATTCCCTTGACAGTTCATAGTTGGTCAAGATATCCTCAACAACTTCCTCATCTTCCTCAGATGATTGATGTCTATCTGTGGAAGCAGAAGCATTGGGAGTTGGTGATGGAGTCACATCTGGAGGTGAATTCTCCTGAGCAGCACTTTGTGAAGACGAAACAGTATGATGAGAAGCAGTATGTTGAGAAGCACTATCTTCTCTTGAAGCTGGTTGCTCTCTAATTGCTGATGCAGAGGTTTCCTCTTGCTCTTGTTCAGGCTCTTGCTCTGCATCCCTAACTGCTTGTGCAACTTCCAATATATGGGGTGTCAAAGGTGTATGCCTCCCAGAGAACTTAATACTCTTCTTAGCAATAAATGTAAACACCTTTGGTGGAAGTGTGACTGTAGGTAGAAAACTTTGAGGTTTAGAAATACCCTCATGTTGTTTGTTTAAGAACACCTGAATAAACCTTGGGTACATCAAGAATGGTGAACCATTAGTGATGTGTGAGAGCATTCCATCAAGAATCATCCTTGAAAAGTTGAAAGGACGATTTGTAGCTAAACCCACCAATGCAGATGCAATATTTTGACCAAATTGATCAAAGGAAGTACTCTTGGGACTTAAGCAGTGAAGCAATACATGGATTACGTACTTCCAATGAGGACAGAACAAAGGCTTTTGAAAAGTAAGTTTTGTTAGATCTCCCTCATATCCTATATCCCTTAATGTGTCCCAAAGTACTTGTTTATCAAAACGAACAGCTCCTCCTTCATCATTAAACATCAAAGCATCCCTAATTGTGGCTTCAGAAATCCGAATTGTGCTTCCAGCAACGTTAGCCCTAATTAAAGAATCATCCTCATCCTTAGCAGTAGCCCAAAATTCTTGAATCCATGGGCCAATAATGACAGGATCGACTAAAAGTGAATAGTTGATTGAAGACCCAGTCAAGAAATCAATGATCGCATGAAAGTCAATATTATCCCCTGTTTTATCTAAATTGGCGATCATATTGTGTTTGCTAATTGTGATTCGATTAGCCATGATGAATCGTAGAGAAGGATACGTTTTGAAAGTGTGTTTCGTTAGAAGGATTGTGGTGGAAGATTGTATGAGGGGTCACGGATTAAGTAAAAGGCGGTGAAAAGGTGAGAGTATCTTTAAATAGGATTGAAACAAATCAAACTCAAAATAATAAAGTTACCGTTTGTATGGACTTATTATCCCCTCCGTAAGAATTAAATGACTGTAACCCCACATTTTTTACCGTTGGAACAGTACTTCCACGTAAGCAGTACGTCCACATAAGCAGTACGTTGGAAAAGTACTTTGCAGAACCAGTACTTTAAGTAACAAAGCAGTACTTTCCATCTTCTTATCCACAAGCAATACTTCAAACGAATCCAAGAACTTATAAATGGTGTATGCATAAGTTCTAACTAATAACTATGTTGCCTCCCCTCAAATACAACATAGGTTCTACACTAAACTAATATACTAAGAACCAATACTTTCAAGTGTAAGAAAGTATACTAACTAAGACTAAAGCCTCCCCTCAAATGTAGCCTAGTAGTTAATCATCCCAATGCTCACAACTAAGTGATTGAATCTTGAAACATCAAATCCCTTTGTGAGTAGATCAGCTACATTGTCATATGTGTGAACCTTGACCACATTTATAAGCCTATGCTCATAACAATCTCGAATGAAGTGATGCCTAATCTGAATATGCTTGGTCTTGGAATGGTAAACTGGATTCTTCACAATACAGATGGTACTCTCATTATCAATGTTGATAGGAGTATTCTTGAAGTTGTATCCATAATCCAAGAGTTGATTCTGCATCCACAAAACTTGTCCACAACAGCTTGCAGCAGCAACATATTATGCTTCAGTAGAGGAGGTTGCTGCAATTGTTTGCTTTTTACATTGCCATGAGACTAATCTTCTTCCAAGATATTGACATCCTCCAGTGGTTGATCTTCTATCATAGTTATCTCCTGCATAATCACTATCTGAAAAAGCTTCCAAGTGAAAAGGTGACTCCTTAGGATACCATAATCCTAACTTTGGTTGATGCTTGAGATATCGAAAAATCCTCTTGACTGCATGCATATGAGAAACCTTGGGTGTAACCTGATATCTTGCACATAAGCATACAGCAAACATGATGTCAGGTCTTGATGCAGTCAAGTACATAAGACAACCAATCATTGATCTGTAAAGCTTGACATCCACAGCTTGTCCATCTTCATCCTTGCCTAATGGTTTATTGTTATCAATGGGTGTGGTGGCAGGCCTGAGATTTGGAAGGTCAAATCTTTTAAGTATGTCTGCAACATACTTTTCTTGATTAATGAAGATTCCATCTCTTGTTTGTCTAACTTGAAGCCCCAAAAAGAAAGTTAATTCTCTCATAGAACTCATTTGAAACTCCCACTACATAAGTTCTTCAAATTCTTTCACCATAGACTTCTTTGTGGCTCCAAAGATAATATCATCCACATAGACTTGGACTAACATAATGTCTTTCTTATCCCTTTTGATAAACAAAGTCTTATCAATTGCTCCTCTCCTGTAACCATGTTGTAATAGAAAATTAGAGAGTCTCTCATACCAAGCTCTGGGAGCTTGATGAAGGCCATACAGTGCCTTGATCACCTTGTAGACTTTGTTTGGATGTGCAGGATCTTCAAAACCAGGAGGTTGTTTAACATAAACTTCCTCAGAAATTGTGCCATAAAGAAAGGCACTTTTCACATCCATTTGGTAGACAGGAAATCCCATGTATGATGCAAAGGCAAGAAATAACCTTATTGCCTCTATTCTTGCAACAGGAGCAAACGCTTCATCATAATCCACTCCTTCTTCTTGGCGATATCCTTGTGCAACCAATCTAGCTTTATTTTTGATAACATTCCCTCTTTCATCTCTTTTGATTCTGAAAACCCATCTTGTACCAATGACTCTCTTGCCATCTGGTAGATCACATAATACCCAGACTTCTTGAAGTTTGAATTGTAGAAGCTCTTCCTGCATAGCTTCAAACCAACTTTCATCATTTAAAGCTTGAGCTACCTTCTTGGGTTCATCTTGAGATAGAAAACAAGCAAACAGGCATGTTTGGTGATCCTTGTGATTCATCCTGTTTTGTTTGTAAACAAAGCTAAGTAAAGCAGTATGTTGCTTAGAGAGACCTTTAACTTTGTTTCTTGTAACCACTCCTGAAGAGGGTGATCCAATAATATTGCTTTGAGGATGAGCTTTATGAACTCTCAATGTAGGAGTTGGTGGAACTGGAAGATCAGATTCCAAATTAGTATAATCAGGTTCTTCATTGGGAGTTGAGAAAATACCTTCCTGATTGAGCTCATCATCAATGTCTTCTAATCCAGGAATGTTAGCATTATCCAAATCATCATCATCAACATTGGAATCATCATTACTGTTCCAATTTGATGGTTCTAACTCACCAGAAGTACTGTCAAAAGGATCATCAGTACTTTGATCAAAAGTACTGTGAGCAGTATCTTGGAATTTACCCTTTTTCTTTGCAGCATCATAAGCCCTCCTTTGTTCATCTTCATAGGATTTTGCTATAGTTTCTTGAAAAAGCATCCTATTAAGTTTATCTTGTATGGCTTGATCTTCATCAGATACTGTATCTGTTGGTTGAGCAGTACTTTGTTCCTTATTAATAACTGCAGGTTCTTTATCAGGAACATCTTCTGGACTAACATTGACTCCATGAACAATGTACTGTGAATCATCTTCTTTGTGATCAGCTTGATTTTCTTCTCTAACAGGCACATAATTCAAAGATGAAGTGAACTTGAGATCAAGATCAAACATCCAATCAGGACCTTTTCCTCTCTGAGTTTCTTTATCTTCCAAAAAGTCAACATGAAGACAATCTTGAACCTTTTTGGTACTCCTGTTATAAACTCTAAAACCTTTGCTATTTGTACAGTAACCCAATAAATAACCTTCATCTGACTTAACATCAAATTTTCCCAGAGAATCAATGGTATTTAGAATAGTCAGAGGACAGCCAAAAGGTTTTAGAAAACGAATGTTTGGTTTCTTTCCCATTAGTAACTCATAAGGTCTCTTCATCTGAGGTTTGGTCACTGATACTCTATTTAATACATAGCAAGCAGTACTTATAGCTTCAGCCCAAAAGAGAATAGGTAATTGGGAATCTGCAAGCATTGTTCTAGCTGCTTCTATCAATGTCCTGTTCTTTCTTTCTGCAACACCATTCTGCTGTGGTGTTCTAGCAATGCTAAACTCTCTCTTGATCCCTTTCTTGGCACAGAATTCATCCATATGCTTGTTCTTGAATTCTGTCCCATTATCACATCTAATACCTCTTACTTTGAGTCTCAATTGATTTTCAAGGGCTACTATCAGGTCATGGATAGCATCAAAGGTTTCATCTTTGAATCCCAAGAAAAAGACCCAACTAAATCTGCTACAATCATCTGTCACAACCAAGCAGTACTTCTTTTTGTTTAAACTCTCTACTGAAACTGGTCCAAACAGATCCATGTGTAGCAACTCCAAAGGTTCTCTAATAACTCTTTCCTCAAGCTTCTTACATGAAGCTTTATGTTGTTTACCCTTCTTGCAAGCCAAACATGAATGATCAGTCTTGAATGTTTTGGAAGGTAAACCTCTAACTAAATTGCCTTTCACCAGCTTGTTGATATTCTTGAAATTAACATGACCTAGTCTTCTGTGCCATAGATGTGCTTCTTCTAATGATGCCTTGGCTACTAAACATGTTGCTCTTCCAGCAGAATTGAGACTCTTTAAGTCTAAACTGTACACATCATTGGTTCTTGGTACTTTCAATGTTACCAAGTGATCATCAACAAACTTGAACTCAGGAGAGAGAATAAGACATTCTGTATCAGTGAACAGAATAGGGTACTTCTTGTCACAAATCTGAGAAACTGACAAAAGATTGAACTTGAGTTCCTTCACATATCTAACATTCTCAAAATCAATACATCCAGCCTTGATGGTTCATTTGCCAGTGATTCTCCCTCCATCAGGATCATTACCAAATGCAACTCTTCCTCCATAATATGCCTTAAAATCTGACAGGATCTCCTTGTCCCTTGTCATACTGCCAGAGCAACCACTATCAACAATAATATGATCTTTAAGCTCCTCCTCTGGGTTGCCCTGCACAGGAAAAGAAAAGGGTTAGTTTCTTTTAGGAACCCAAGCCATTACTGACTTGTGTTCCCCTTGTGGAGTGACATACTTGAATTCCTTCAGTATGTAATCTCCACTGGTTTTGAAGGCATGGTCAATGATTATTTGCTTTGGTCCCATGTCCTGTGTTGTATTATCAACAACACTCCCTGTTTCACCCTTATCTGTTGAAAGTACTACTTGTCCCCCATCAGTACTTTCTTTCTTTACCCAATTTCGTTTGACTTTAGGTTTCTCTGATCTAGGTACTCTGCTTGAGGTGTAAGACCTTTTAGATTTATATGAATGGAATCTCTTAGGTCTTCTATGTGAAAAAGTGTTAGCAGTACCATGATTGGGTGAAAACTTAGCAGTCCTTTGAGAAGGTACTTCTTGAGACGTACCAGGTTGTGAAGGTACTGGTGGTTTGGAAAAAGGTCTTTTCTGGTGAGGGTACCTATAGTCTTTAGAGAAATTACTATGGTTAACCCTATTTGAGTGATTCCAAACTGGTTTAGTCTCCCTTGGCTTATGGTTGGCAGGTCTATTCTTTGGGAACTGACTTAAATATTCTGAGTGAAAGTCACAGTGCTTAATCAAATGATCAGGACTATAACATACATAACATAATTTTCGCTCCATATTCCCAAATCCTCTTCTATGATTAAAAGGTTTCCTATAGTGAGCAGTATTTTGAAAAGTTTCTCTTGGAGGTACTGCTGAATGTTTAGCAGTACTTTGAAAAGATTTTGGAGGTACTGCTTGTTGTTGAAAGGCTGTAGGAAACTTTTGATCATTACCCCTTTGAAAATCATCCTTGGGTTTCTCAGAACTAGATTGACCAGTAAGCTTCTTCCTAAACTCTAGATTGTCTATACCATAACAAGAAACATCTGTCCTAGGTGGTTGAAGCCTACCAGTGGGTGCAGGAACTGAGTGGTACTCTTTATCTTTCTTAAACTCAGGAGGTGATTCACTAATTGGTTCCTCATTCCTAGGTGTGTTTTCTTTTGAGCTAGTAAGTTCATCATCACTAGTTGAGATATCTTCTGAACTAATTGGTTCCTTATCACTAGGTGGGGTCTCAACTGAACTACTATCCTCAACACCATAACCTAGTCCAGTTTTAATGTGTACTCTTCTTTGTTTTTCAACAAATTGAACATGTGCCAGACCAGCCTGTTTAATACTACCAAGTTTTTCTAACAAAGCATCTCTTTCCTTAGTAATCTTTTCTAATTCAGACACCTTACATCCTAACTTCCATTCACTTAATTTTAATTGATAATCTTGTTGCTCATATTTTTCTGCCCAAGCCATTTCATTATTTTCATGTGTTAATATTTTGGCTTCCATTGACTCTAAAGTTAATTGATAACCAGCTACCTCAGACCTAGCTGTTCTATAATTATCTCTTTCAGTCACTATTCTTTAAGCAACTTTTGATACATATCATTACACTTAGAGCATACCTCAGAGACATTGGATGAACTTGGTGATGTAGCTACCATGGCAATCTGAACAGGTTCATCTTCATCCTCCATGCTCCAATCAAAGCTTCCAAGACCATCTCTTGATTCCAAAGCAGCATATCCTGGTTCCTCATCAAAAGCTGTGCTCCAATCAAACTCTTCCATTGCAACCATAGAATAGGTTACAGGTTCATCATCAAATTCAATACTCCAGTCAATCTCTGCTAGATTTTCTTGAGCCACCAAAGCTTTTGGTTTTGTTTCAGTAACAGGAACCTCTTTTCTTTCAACCTTGGGTTGTTCAATCATTCTGTTTGCTTGATATTTTGCAAACTTGCATTCCCTTGCAAAGTGCCCAAGCTTTTGACAATTGAAGCATTCAATCTTGGATTTGTCAAAAGTTATACCCTGTTTGGCTTTGAAATCAATTCCCCTTCGTGTCTTGTTCATGAACTTCTTGATCCTTGCAGTGATCATGGCAACTTGCCATCTTATGTCAATCTCCTCTAAAGCATCTTCTTCAATCTGCAATAAGTCTTCTTGATAGGTAACAGGTAGAGTGGCTTGTTGAGCAAAGAAGGAACAAACAACATCATCAGAGTTGGTGTTGTTTGTTGGTGATGGGGTGTTGGTGGTAGTGGTTGTGCAAACATGCTGTGTATCACCAACAGTACTTTGAGAAGGATAAGCAGTACTTTTAGTAGAAGTACTGCTTCTGTTTTCAGAAGACACAAAAGCTATGTTGTGAGTTTTCTGAGAACTGTGACCATTCATCTCTTGCTCGTACACCTTCAAATTGTTGTAGAGATCATCAAAGTCCATAGACTCCAATCCAGGTTGTCCTCTAATCATAGTAGCAACCACATGCCAGACAGATGGCAAACTCCTTAAGAACTTTAAGTTTGCATCTTCAACAGATACCTCTGCTCCATACAGTTCTAGCATACTAAGTAGATTTTGGAATCTGTCATAGGCAGCATCAAGACCTTCTCTTTCACCAACAGTGAAAGTTTCAAACTGTTGCTTCAATAAGTTTCTATGCATCTTCTTGGAAGCATCATTACCTCCAAATCTTGTCTTGATCGCAGCCCACAATTGCTTTGCATCCTTAGCATCATGGAACTTTAGTAGGTGACCATCAGGAATAGCAGACAATAGTATGTTGAGAGCCTTATCTTGATTTCTCTTTGTAGCTGCTGGCAAGGTTGGTTGAGGTGGTTTAGGTTGTCCTTCAACTGCTACAGGTTCTTCAAGAACAACATTACCATTGACAATCACATCCCATAGAGCATGGTCTGTAATAGCAAGGTACTGCCTCATCTTCATGCTCCAGAGATCATATTCTCCCTTCTTGATGATAGGAATTCTGAGTGAGGTGATGGATGGGATTGGTGCAACTTCATTCGTCATCGTTTAGGGTTTGTTGTTAAATCGGTTTTAAGGGTTTCTTCTTAATCAGAGTCTCCACACAAGCTCTGATACCACTTGTTGGATCGATATACTCTGACCAAACTAACTTGTAGCTTGTCTACGGTTTAACAACCTTGGATAAATCCAAAACTGTTAATGGTGAAACGCTGATATACTTTGTTAAGTATGCAGAATCTACTTCAACAAAGCTAAGAAGAATTAATAAACAACTTTGAATATTATTAAAACCTTGAACCTGCTCTTTACACAGATTCACTAAACAAACTCTAATCACTAATATCGTACTTCTCTAATACTCTAAATTAAGCTTCTAATAATCGTATGACTCGTATGTCTAATGCCAACCTAGGGGTCCTTTTATAGGCACAAGGAAAACCCTAGTCGGTTTACAATACTTGAACGACAAACAATTCTAAATCTAATCTAATAATAACTCTATGAACATTCTAGAATTACACATTAGTCCTTAAACGTATTTGCATAACAGTCCTTTAACTTTTGTAGTACTTTGACTTTTATCAACGAGCAGCAGTACTTTGACTTGTATCTTTCAGCAGTACTTTGACTTCCAGCAGTACTTTGATTTTATAGCCCAACAATTCCCGGGTGGTATCTGATTTCATAGTCATAGTCGCTTAAAGTTTCCAACCATCATCGTTGCCTCATATTCAACTCCTTCGGATCCAAGATATGTTGAAGACTCTTGTGATCGGTGAAGACAACACACTTTGTCCCATATAAGTAGTGCCTACATATCTTGAGCGCAAAAACCACTGCTCCTAACTCCAAATCATGTGTGGTATACTTCTCTTCATGAGTCTTAAGTTGTAGGGAGGCATATGTCATGACCTTCCCTCGTTGCATCAAAACTGCTCCTAACCCGTGATATGATGCATCACAATAAACCACAAAATCTTCCATTCTATCTGGTAATGCCAAAATCGGTGCACTACACAGTTTTTGCTTCAGAGTTTGAAATGCTTCTTCTTCATCCTTTCCCCATTCATACTTCCTATCCTTCTGAGTCAATGTAGTTAACGGTTTAGCTATTTTGGAGAATCCCTCGATGAATCACCTGTAATATCCGGCCAATCCCAGAAATTGTCGAATTTCTGTGGCATTAGAAGGCGTTGGCCAATTCTCAATAGCTTCGATCTTCGCGGGATCCGCATGCAACCCTTTGTTGTCAATCACATGACCAAGAAATTGTACCTTGCGAATCCAAAATTCACACTTAGAGAACTTTGCTTACAATTGCTCCTCCTTGAGCAACTTAAGAATCATCGTCAGGTGTTGCTTGTGCTCTTCTTCACTCTTGGAGTAGATCAAAATGTCATCGATGAAAACTATGACAAACTTGTCCAAATATGGTTTACACACTCGGTTCATGAGGTCCATGAATACAGCCGGTGCGTTTGTCAAACCAAAGGGCATCACTTGAAACTCATAGTGGCCATAGCGAGTCCTGAACACCGTCTTGGGAATATCCTCTTCCCGGACTCTAAGTTGATGATAACCTGATCACAAATCTATTTTAGAGTAGTAATCTGATCCTTGCAGCTGGTCGAACAAATCGTCAATCCTAGGTAACGGGTAGTGATTCTTCACTGTTAGCTTGTTCAGTTCACGGTAGTCAATTCACATTCAAATTGATCCGTCCTTCTTCTTCACGAATAACACCGGTGCTCCCCAGGGTGAGGAACTAGGTCGAATAAATCCTTTATCCAATAACTCTTGCTACTATTTAGACAATTCTTGCATTTTCGTCGGAGCAAGTCGATACGGTGCACGTGCCACGGGTGCAGCTCCCGGAACTAGTTCAATCAGAAATTCTACTTGTCGAACCGGTGGAAGTCCAGGCAGATCTTTAGGAAATTCTTCAGAAAAATCATGCACAATCGAAACGTCCTCGAGTCACTTCTCTTCAGACTCTTTCTTGGACACATGTGCTAGGAATGCATGACAGCCTTTCTCGATATACTCCAGGGTCTTAATACAGGATATGATACTCAAACGGGTTCCGCGGACAACCAAGGTTTCACCATTGAGAGGGATATGAACAACTCGCTCACCGCAAATAATACTGGCTTGATGTTTAGATAGCCAATCCATACCAACCACTACGTCGAAGCTTCCGAGTTCAATGGGCATGAGGTCGATGCTAAACGGGTGATCTAGAAGGTTTAGGGTACAGTCTCGGATTACGGTGCAAGTGTTAACCAAGTTGCCATTAGCTAATTCAATACTATAGCTGGTGTCTAGGGAGGTAGGGGTGAGGTTAAGTAGTGGTGGGATCGTAGAAGATACAAAACTCATATCGGCACCTGAATCGAATAAGACTTTAACACGAAGATTGTTGAGTAGGAACGTACCAGTGACTACGTTCGGATCCTGCTGCTGCTCCTCATTGCCCATCACATATGCTCTACCACGAGCGCCTTCAGTCCTTCGTCCAGTGTTCTTTGGGCAATTACTCTTGTAGTGACCACGCTCCCCACATCCAAAACAGGTTACAACTGGCTGTGCGTTACTCCCAGTAGCCACAACTTTTCCCTTACAATTCTTAGCAATATGTCCAACCTTATAACATTTTTGACACTTAACAATGCATGGTCCAGGGTGATGTTGGTTACACTTATCACAGAACGGGTGATTCCCCGCATATCCTCCAACTTGTGCTGGTGCAGCCACATATGCCCTGACAGTCTCTTGTCGTCTGTTCTGCTGGTGGTGATGATTATTGTTACAGTACTTGTACGTCTTTGTATTCTTAGACTTTATTCCAAACTTAAGTCGCAACGTTCTATTGTAGGTTGCACTTTGAGGTTTCCCGACTTATCCATCGAACTCATTGAAGCACTAAAACACCATCCAACTCACGGTGAGTTCATAGCCCCACCTTCTATTACTTAATTGTTTTACAAATTCTTTAAGGGAGATACATGCTTAACTATTTTTGCCAATCACTATTATTTGCAACTACATGTTTATCTGAACTGAATGTTTATTTATGCTAGATAACATTATTGCCATACTTAGAGTTTCTATATCATGGACCATTAAGCACTATGCGTAGTGAACACGAATATTATGGTTAGATCTATCAGGATTAATGTATCCATTAAGTTGACTCAGTTAGAGCAAACAAACGCAACAAACATTTGAGAACACTTGGTATAAACAACAGATTACCTACTAGGCTATGATTGCAACAATTATTCCAATTTCTATTAGTACGAGATTTACATTTTGGTTTTCATAATGATAGTGCAATAATAAACAATGTTCGAGATAACAAACAATGTTCAACGCTTTGGGTGTATAACAACGTAACCCATACACAGAACACATTGCGGACCCAAGTATCAAATACTTGGGCAGCCGTACATAACTCATTGCGGACCCAAGTATCAAATACTTGGGCAGCCGTACAGAACTCATTGCGGACCCAAGTATCAAATACTTGGGCAGCCGTACAGAACTCATTGCGGACCCAAGTATCAAATACTTGGGCAGCCGTACAGAACTCATTGCGGACCCAAGTATCAAATACGTGGGCAGCCGTACAGAACAAACAGGACTTGGTCCAATAACGATTTCATGTACTTGGTACAAACTATGAGACCTAATGGACTTGGTGTAATATCGAAACTAATAGAATTGGTATAATAACAAACCAACGGACTTGGTACAAATTGTGAACCAGTCAGAAACAGAAACTTAAGGTTTCGATGTCAAGAACTAAGAGCAATGGAAACGCTACCTACATGTGATATTGTAGTTAGTACAATAGTCATACACTTGGAATCCTAGAAATCTACATTTAGTATTTACCTATACTTGTCACGATGATTTTTACAAGGTTTTCTCATTTATTCCACAAACTCTATGAACTCACCAACCTTTGTGTTGACACTTTAGCATGTTTATCTCAGGTCCATAATGATCGAGGCTGGCACGGAGAAGCACGGATATTCAAGAGGGCTATAAATTTTATTATCATTCAAAAACTCATTTGATGTATTTTGTAAACATGGAACCATCTGGGACCTCATTTTGTAAACTCTGATATTTATATAATTCGAATGATAAATCTTTTAAAACGACTCCATTAGAGTTCGTTTTTTATTGTTATAACTGTTGTGCCATGAAGTAACACCCAGTTTGAATTCCGCTGCGTATCACGAAATTGGGGGTGTTACACCATACAGGCACATTCCTGCATGGGGATTGTTAATCCCAATAGATCTATTCACAGTATTCGCGCTCACTCGCAAGTGACTAACGGTTCACGATAAAAGGGACTTTCGGCTATGGGAAACTTAGGCAATAATAATAACATGATAGCATACCATTTTCAAAGCATTGTGATCATAAATATTTATAGCATGTATCTCCCCTACGGAGTTTGTAAAACAATTGAAGTAAAACTTGGGACTGTGAACTCACGGTAATCCGTAAAAGTTTAGAGTACTTGTAAAAGTAAAAGCAAGTAGCTGAGCATGTATCTCCCCCAAAAGTAATTCAAAACGTATAAAAGTAGAGGCTATGAAACTCACCTTATGCAATGATGAGAATATGAATATCAACGAAGAAAATAATGAAGGCATGAAGTCTTAGTCGCGATCTAAAATAACAGCGCTATTAGAAGAATGAAATATATAAACTGACGCATAAGTCGTATATATGTAAATAAAGTATAGTAGAATCCATATGTGTGTATGACCTAATTTAGCAAAATCAAGCTTTTAGGAATGTATCTTATTCGCAATTAAGTTACGACACTTTTCTATTGTTGGAAAGTTTCTAATTTTGGAAAGTTTCTATTTTTGGAAGGTTTCCATTTATGGAAAGTTTAGAAATTCATGACAATAAATATCGACTCCTAAGAATGTTCATTTTTCCGATAACACTAGCTTACTAAAATTTTATCCAAACAATCCTTTTTATAAGTAGCATATATATATATATATATATATATATATATATATATATATATATATATATATATATATATATATATATATATATATATATAGTGTAACTTTATTTTCAGAACCCTGTTAAGTGCGAGAACTAGGAGAACCCCATTTGAACCATTAGATCATTTCATCAATGGATGAGATGACTTGTTCCACTTATGTAAATAACTAATAGATAAGGGGATATTTGTAACTGGTATAAGGGTAATTAAGGGATATCACAATTTTTATTTTTTTTTAAACTTCTATCTCCACAAATATTAAGTGATTTGCTTAAACCTAAAAAAAAACTACCGCCTCCTACCCAAAATTTCTCCTGCTAACTCCTCACAAATCGGATCTATCTCCCTATTTCCCAGATCTGAGAGCCGCCCTCTTTTTTCTTCACAAACTTGTCGGAACTAATTTTTAAAGCATAAGAGAGACGAGGAGAATTTTTAGCGTAAAGAAAGACAAAGAACCACCACCGTCCCTTAATGGCGCATCTAATCAGGTATTCATTCGATTGATACAATGAATTTATTGTGTGTAAATAGTTGTTTTGTTAGGGGCTTTTGTTATTATTATGATCATGATTGTTAATTGAGTAATTAGGTAACATTTATAGATTTAAGCAATCAAAGGTTCATTTTAATTGATAAAAATGGATTTTCAACATTTTCTTTGGTTCGTTTTAATTGATAAAAATGGATTTTCAACATTTTCTAGGCTCTGGAGAAACACTTGACGATATACTCTGTTCGATGAACCAGGTTCCTATCTAACACTTGATGCAAAATCTGCTAGTATAACCTAGAATTGGCAGGCCGGGTAGATGGTGTACGGGTCAAAATTAGCTCGTCTTGAAACATGTCACTTTAAGTATACATTGAAATGGGCTGGATCGGGTTGGTTGACCCACAAAAAGAATCAAATTGTAAGGAAATTTATAACTAATTAATGTTAGAATCATGATCACAAAAACAATATTAAACCAAATAAGTTTAGATCTTTAGATTAAATGTTTTAGCAGGTTCTTGTATGTACTAATTCCAGTCTTTTGGACGACTTTTAAGCCATTCCTGTTTTAGCTAAAAAATATACGACGTATTTGAGAAATGAGATGAAACACAATCTAAATCGACTCAGTCATAAGTGAATCATAATTGCCACTTCTAGTCTGACTACTTAACTTCGGTCTACTTCATATATTAATATAACATTATTAGGTGGCAGAAGGTGTATCAACTGCTGGAGCTGTGATTGCATTGGCACAAAAGTAAAATGTTAAGATTCCAGTTCTTATAGCAGTGGCACGGATTATTGACAATGAGCTCACCCCGCAAAAAGATGTATACGAATTAATGAATCTCCCTCAGGTATCCATTTACTCCTATTAATTGATCTATCTGGTCTTGGATTCATCTTGTATGTGGTTCAACAATGTGGCCCATGATTCAAATACTCGTCACACACTTATGTATTTCTCTATTGTGGAATCTCAAAGTTCAACACACCGATTTGAAAGAAGTCATTTTGAAATATGTGACAATACAGGCGGTGTCGGGTTGCAGTTGTCCTTTTTTAATTAAGAAAAGAAAAGATGAACACATTGACTATGATTACAAATATAACCATTTAGGAGTTGTATGTATAAAAAATGACTTGCGTTCTGTTAAATCCACTAGACTTGTTTCCGTTTTAGCTATATTTCGTGGTTGGACCCATTCGATGATGAACATATTTGTTTTTTCATGTCTAGATTATACATGTCTAGATTAAACTTGGACTTCGTGTTTGAACATACTTGTTTTTTATGAACATACTCGTTTTTTCAGTAAACATTGTTTTTTACATTGAACATGGCTGTTTTTCATGTGTAGATAATACATGTCTAGATTAAACGTGGAATTCGTGTTTGAACATACTTGTTTTTTCGGTGAACATACTTGTTTGAACATACTTGTTTTTCAGTACACATTTTGGTTTTCATAGAACATACATGTTATTCATTGAACATACTTGTTTTTACATTGAACATGGCTGTTTTTCATGTTATTAACATACATGTTATTCGGTACACATTTTGGTTTTCATAGAACATACATGTTATTCAGTACACATTTTGGTTTTCATAGAACATACATGTTATTCAGTACACATTTTGAGTCGGTGCAAATACGTAAGTAGGTTCATACGTGTTTTAAAGTTAACTTAAAATTTATTGGAATGGTGCATATGTGTTTTAAATGGATACATATATGTTTTAGATTGTGCATATATGTAAGGCTAGTTATTATGATTAAAAAGTTACTTACACTATTTGGTTAAGGTTTAATTGTTTTTGAGCATGTTTGTATCAGATTAATGAAGATGGTGATAGCAATGAAGATCTAGAAGTGGATGCACACATAGATACAATGCGGCATTTGAAGAAATATGATTATTGAATGCGTGCATATATGTCCAACTTCTAAAAATGTTGATAATAATGAGTGTGCACATATGTCCGTTTTCGTTATATATATTAGTGCAGGCATGTATTGATCGATTAGATTCATGTATTTATACTTTTTAGAAATTTGTTTTTTAATTGTATTTCAATTGATATTGAATTTTGTATGTACCATCTATGTTCTTGTTTTGTTATAAATTTACATTATCTAAAAAACACATATGCACCTTACTATTTGAAAAACATGCATGTTCTAAAATTATTCAAAAACACCTATGCACTACATCTGAAAAATAAAATGAAAAAATTAGTACATAAAAACACCTATGCACTACTTCTGTAAAATAACATTTCTTTAAAAAAAAAAAAAAAAAAAAAAAAAAAAAAAAAAAAAAAAAAAAAAAAACGTCTTTTACTAAAATAAAAAATAAATAAAAAAATTCCGAATTTTATTATTTATAAAAAACATGAATTAAAAAAAAAGGAAAAAAAAGTAATATGAAAATGTCTTTTTACTATTATACCCTTTTGAATTAAATAAAAATAACAAAATGCTATGGAGCATTAAATGATGTACATTGTGTATTATTAGTTGTAAAAAGGTGGTTCTCGCAGTTCCCGCACTTAAGAGGATTCTGAAAATAAAGCCCCTATATAATATAATATATATATATATATATATATATATATATATATATATATATATAATATATATATATATATATATATATATATATATATATATACGATCCAAACCACAGACATACCATTTTTAAACGTGACCAAACGCACCCAATAATTTATTAATCATCTATTAATGTTTGTTAAGGTTTTGAGAGCTCAAACGATCTCAGAAACGCTTAAAAACCCAATTTTAACTAAGAATCAATAGGTGTGGCTACTTTTCTAAAAAGACGAGCCACCAACTTTAATCCCAAAAATTTCATATCGTCTAGCATTTTCATACCAAGATTTCCTGAGTTTTTATGTAAAACATCAAACTAAGCAACTTTCATGTTTTAATGGAAGGCCGGTTTGGACCAGAAAAGGCTCAAAACCTCGGTTAAAAACTGCATCAGCTCACTTTTATAAAACAAGTGCTTTCATTAAAAAAAGAAAAAGAAAGGCAGGACTGAGTTTAATGAAAATCACCCTCATTTTCGCCCTTTCATACCCCAAATTCCTCGCCATAAACTAATAGCGTTGTTTCGAACAACTTTCGTGTTTTGGACGAAGGCTGAAACGGGTCAGAAGGTGCCCAAAATGACCCATTTCAGTTCTGCGCAGGATTCAAAATTATCAATATAGTACTGAATTTTAACATAAATATTTTCCAAATTTCGGACTGCCATAAAAACTTCGTTTTTAAGAGTTACGGGTCCAATTTTTTTTTTAAATGACCGTCTCGACGAATACTAACATATTTCAAAGCCTAAATTTTATAAAAATAATTTCACGACACCCTAACGAGGCGTCAAAGTTTCTGCACGAATTTAACTCTTTCAAAATTTATAATTTTCATTCAAACTTCATCAAATCAACATCACAACTTCGCAAAAGTATCACCAATCCTACTCCCCATCATCTAACGTATTAAACCAACAATTTCTATAGTTCAAAACTATTATACACACATTCACATGGATTCCAAAATAGTGAAAATAAACAATACATAATAATATAACAAAGAGGTATTGAAAAAGGTTTCAACAACTTACAAAAACAAGATGAACACATGCAATAACCTCTCCAATAAACCCACGAAATTTGTGCAATAACACACCCTCTTGGTTCAATTGAAATTAGACCCGATAATACGAAAGGTACAAGCTTCAATTCTTGATGGAGATGATTGTGGAAAAATTGATGGTGATGTTGGTGTGGTTGTGGCAGTAGTCGAACAAGAAGGAGGAGAGAAAAAAAAAATTGTATGTGTGTCGATATAAACAAGAAAAGAGAGGAGGGTATATTTATTTTGTTTTATTTTTAAGTGTATATCCGGTATCGCGGGTATGCTTGGTCTGTAAAAATACAAACGAAACCCGAAAATTCGCGTTTATGGAAAACGTTTTTATAAAATAATAAATAACTTATTTTAATATGTTTATTAAAATAATTTATGATAATTAAATATAAATATTAATTATTATCGTGTCGGTACGCGTTGCGTATAGTTTTTCACGTTTTGCGAGAAAATTTATCATTTTCAAATCAAAAGAGTTCAGAAAAGTTCTAAAATGAAATATAAGTAATAATAAATATAATTTATTATTAAAATTCTTTTTAAAATTTAAGTGTACGTGTCACGACGTATGCGGGCAACTTTCCCGGCAAAAGCCAATTTAGTTAAAATAGCATAATAAGCAAATAAAATTAGTAAAAATAATGACTTGAAATTTCTCGGTTGTTACATGAGATGGGATGAAACATGCTTACTTTGCAAATTTTATTTGGCAAATGTAAATCGCATAATGATCTAGGAGTCGGAAATTGTTTGCCGATTATTGTTCGACAGATTACCATATTTTGTACTTTCACTACTAGCAGATCAACTGATGTAGTGAAACTACGAAAATTTGGATCCTAGTTTTCAAGAAAATTCAATGGTTATATGAATATTTCCTTGGGTATTTTATTTTCTTGAAAAGATTGTATTATCGAAAATACTAAAATTAAATTTTGTAAATTCTTTTAAATGTATTAATGCAACCTTAAACAGTAAACGTGGGATGTTCTTTTATTGGTAAATTGATCTACACCCGTAGGGTTTTTTGGCTGGAGTCAACTTTACTAAAAGAATAAACCTAGTCTCCTTTTTGTGAGAGAAGAGTGAGACTTAATCTTATTCTTTTTCATGAATGAAAAAGGTATGATAGAAAAATTAGAATTGTCTAAATTCTAAGAAATAACTCATAGCAAACTTTAATAGTTAAGAAAATTGTTTTTTTTTCTTTCTTTTTTTTTTTTTTTTTTTTTTTTTTTTTTTTTTTTTGAGTTATTAAATTAGAAGCTAGACTTATTACTGCAAAATTGGTAAAAGGCAAACTAGCATAATTTATCTAGTTGTTGTGCTTTGACCATTTAAAGATGTTACATACCATTGTGGGGATGGTAGACATATTAAGGGAAAATTGCATGCCTAATTTTTAAGTTAATTGCATTGATGGATAGTCCATCATCTACATCCTTTTATTTTTAATACGTAAGTAATTGTTACGAATGGGTCTTCTCAAAGGTGTAGGAAAGTTAATAGCACACTATTTATTTTTACTGGTTATGAAACACTTACAATGTTGTCAAATCCAGTGGGAGCATTGTGTTGTAATCACTGAATAGTGAATTATTGTAATGATCAGTAATTCAGTAGGAGCTACAAGCTTTGTCATCTTGGTAGTAACCCAAATTATCTCTAGAATGTCTTGAGATAATTACTTTCCAATTGTAGACACTTGTGGTTTTAAGGATAGTCATGTACGTTTCCTTACTAGACAATGTGGTTCTATATCTACTAATTATGCTAATATCTATGACACAATCATATTGATCACATAAACAAACGAGTGACGTGTTGTTTATCTGATACATGATGTTGTTCCATGCACAAGTGGGAGAAATCTTATATTGTGTGCAAGGTACAACACATAGGAATATGATTTAAAGGATTGTCTTGACCGCAAGGTAAGAAACTAACGTTCTAAATATGACTTGTTGTTGAAATTTAGCTTAAGTGAGACCTTGACTAGATTACACCAACAAGGTGAAATTCCATGATTACGTGAGACCGTACATGGATAATTACTGTTTCTAAATTAGATACCTATTAGAACAAGTGTCAAAATGATAATGAGACTACTTCAAACTAAATATTTATGTATTATTGAAATGACATAAATAAATGAAGTAATCTAATACTACTTCAAATTTGAATATTTATGTATTCTTGGAATGTCATAAATAAATGAAGTAATAAATTAACTTGAAATTACTATTGAAACCAAATTGTGGTGTTCATGATTACTTTAGTTATACATGTTTATACTTTATTGTAAATCTATAAATATGAAGCCTTTTAAATTGTTACAAGACTTATTATAATATAAAGTAAGACGTTAACTTGTTATGTCTTCTTTATTAATACATATACAAGAAGTCATTGAATTGATCAATGATTTATAACGTAAAGTGGGGATTATAACAGTTCATGTCTTCTTGTTGAGAAATGGACAGAAAGTGACTTAGTTAAAAGTACTTGTGTTATAAAGCATGCAATTGGCTTGAAAAATCTATTTCACCATTAAGTTGACTTAGTTGGTAAATAGGTAAGCCAGAAGGAGTATGAGTTTATCTTACATATTGTTAGATTGTCTCACAATATTAGTTCTAATGAAATACCACAAGTTTGTGGTGTGTTCAGTTAGGAGAATCAAACTCTATTGGTATTGTTTGATTAAAGATAACTATAACTTCCTTTCTTTCAAAAGTTATCAAGGTTAGAAAATTGAGTATGGGTTGTATATACTCAATAAAACTCCAACCTAGAAGATTAATAAGACACCATTTATTATGGAATGTGATGATTAATTTGTTAAACAACTTATGAAGTAGGATATTAACAAACTAATGTAAGGAACTGTCAATATGTATTTGTAATGTCCCAAAAGAGAACAATTTAGTGTTGCTCTACTTGCTAAGTATTTATAGATAGTCTAAAAATTGCAAAAGGCAAGTGGGAGTTTTTATCTTGAAAAGATAAAATTACAAGATACATAATCTTCTAAAAATACACTTGATTCGTGCAAAAGTGTATATATAAATATTATGCAGACGACGGATACGCGTGATACGCGGGAATTTACAAGTCAACCTATTAGGAAAAATGTTATCTTACAAAACCCGTGAATACGATGTGTGTGTGAAACCAGGTAAGTGATTACCCGGGTCGTGTCCCAACGAGCTGTGAATGGGCGATATCGTTTAAGGTTTGGAATTAGAGTGACTGATGTTTGGAATATGGAATTTTGATTTTTTTTAATTCTAATTAACAAATGAGAAACAAATTCTCACGGGAAAATTAAGGTTTAAACAATTTAAATTAAAAACGCGATTCGGAAATTCTAAAAACGAGATTAAAAAGTGAAATCTATAAAAATAAAACCTACAAGTTCCAAATTATTTTTCCTAAGTTAAAAATGACAAAAGAAAATTTTAGAAAAAAGATTTATATTTTTCTGATTTTTAAATTTTTTATTATGAATTAAAAACAGTTTTACACTAATTAAATTATTAAAAATACTAAAACTGAAAGGAAAAATCTGGAAATTTTTCTAAAAATACTTTATACTATCACTATCCTAGGAAAAATACAAAGAAGCTACCAGCTTATTCCAATAAGCTGTAATAAGCTAAAAAGCTACGGATGGCTTAAATAGAAAGGGGGTTAAATATTAAAAGGTGCAAAGTATAACTGAAAAAGTCCCAAGGGCAGAGTGGTAAGTGTGTTGTGTGTTGAGTGGGCAGACCAGGGTTCGAATCCTAGGTCTGTCACTTTTTGCTTTTATTTTATTTTTTTGATTTTTATGATTCAAACACAACAAACACAAGCCAATAAGCAATTCTCAAAACTGGAACTATTTTTAAAACTCACAAATAAGCCCACAAATAAGCCAAGATTGGCTGATCAGTAGGCTAAAAAGGATTAAGCCCAAGGTTTTTGATAAAAAGCTGATAAGCTTTCAAATAAGCTAAAAGCAAAGTGGAAATAAGCTACTTGGGACAGAAGTAGGTATAAATAAGCTATGGTATCAAGAAAAAGCTAATGAAATAAGTTGAAAAGCACAAATAAGCCAAGACCAGATAGTGGTCTGATGTTGCAGGCCTAAGATTGGTCTGTGGTGTTTTTTAAGCTCTTCAAAAGCTATCAAAGACTATAAGCTATGACCTAAAAAGTAAAAACAGATTAAGCTTATACTATGAACTTAATATAAACCAAGATCCAGACCTAGTGGAGCTTATTTAGGGCTTGTAAATAAGCTGAGAAAGTGGCTAATTCACAGCAAGTATACACTGATTTACTCAGTGTATGCTTGTTGGAATAGCAGACTTTTGAGCTTATTTTAAAGCTCAAATAAGCTAAGAAAGGGTCTGGGATTTGGAAATAAGCAAAGATACCTACCAAACTACTAACAAGCCAAAGATTCAGGCCAAGATTAACACTTAAAAAGCAATTAAATTGGGTCTAAAAAGTTTATGCAGACTGCACTATGGTTAGTTGTGCAGACAATACAAAAACTAGCAAAAGGCCACAAATCAAACTGAAACTAAACCAACTCTTGTAATTACACTAAATACACTAATAAGACTTCAGAAATGCCAGAAATAAGGTCCAAATGAGCTTGTGGCTTATTATGGTTTATTTCGACATTTCAAGGCTTAGGATTACCACAGACCACTCAAAACTATATCTTCTATTAAATTGGCTAAAAAGGACTTAGAAACAACTTATATGGGACAAATTAAGCTGGATAGAATTTGATGAAATGGTAATTGTACAGTAACAAGCTAGTTTGACCCTTAATGTAAGTTTAAACCAAACAGCCCTTATGTGGGACTGTGTGGGATTTTCTACTGAACAACTTAATCTAAGCTAGGATCTTGGATAACAGATGAACATCTAAGTGTATTAAGCACTAAAAAGTAACTTTGAACTGGAAATAAGCACTCTAATAAGCTGAATCTATATTGGACTATTTTTGGCTTTTTTGACAATTTTTGAGAAAAATAAATCAAAGGCTATTTAATACTCATAAAACTGATGAAATACAATTATAACCTACTAATAAGCAGAAAATGACTATAATAAGCTAAAGTTAAGCACTTAAACAGTAACTTAGAAAATAATGAAAAAAAACTTGAAAAATGCTTACAACTGTGGGAATATGGAACAAAGGAAATAGATCATAGATAAGCCTAGCTTGTCAGAACCAAGCTATAAACCCAATTTAAGCTTTCCAGAACAGCTTATTCTACACAACTGCTTATTTTGGCTTATTGTTGACTTTTTTGACTTTTTCTACTTTTGGAAATTGGAACTGAATTAAGCAACAATAAACTCATAATAAGCTGTCACAGGCTTATATGAGCTTATCTAACTTGAAATAAAAGCTTTTAAACTAGAAACAATAATAAATTTAAAGTAGTGAATTATCTGAAAAACTTGAAATTGCATTAACTTAAGGAACTGGTACAATGTTGAAATAATTAAAGACAAACAAGCTTAAAGGAACTTGAATAGACAATTAAAACTTAAATTGAAACTGAAATAAGCATTAACTACTTTCTACACTACGAATGGTCTAAAAACTGGGACAATCTTTTCTTTGTGTGACTTCTTTTCTTTAAATAGGCATCCCAAAAGACTCTCTGACAATCTCTGAGCAAATCCCGCCACTTGGAATGGATTAAGTCCATCTCAGTCGTCCATTGGGATTTTTGGCGGGAAAAGATATAGTGGGTAAAACCCACTTGGGTTTAACGTGTGAGGGGGAGGAGTGCATTAAATGCACTTTGGATTGTTAGGGAGTGTGTAGAAAGGAGAAAGGGTGAGGTGATGGGTGGTATTGCAGGGATAAGGTGGGCGATGGTGGTATGGTTTTTGGCGTGGTGGTATTGAAGAAGAAGGTTTGACCGAAGTCAAACCTTCTGGGTTAACTAAGGGGTCGGGTTGGGTTTATTTATTTAAGGATTGGGCTTGGTTTGTGGGATTGGGCTTGGGTTAGATTTAATTTAAGGTTGGGTTGGATTATATTTAGCAGCTGGGTTTAGTTATTTTAGGATAGAAATGGATTTAGGTTTAATCTTTGAGGACCAATGTTGTAATATTCTGAAAATCCAAGGACTATTGCTGCCAAAAATAGAAATTATTCCCAGGGACCATTTGTGTCATTTTGGGATTTTGGGGGTTGACTATGACTCTGTCTTTGACTTTCGTCTTCACTTGATCAAATGCACAATTGTTGCCAAGTCGATCCAAAAATGCTCATTTTCGTTCTGTTTTCAATCCTTCAGTACCTGAAACACATAAAACACAAACCAAGGATATCTGCAGTATAATTCAGTGTTTTAGGTCATTTTTGTGTCTATTATGGGTATAAAATGATGAGTATTTACACACTCATCAACACTAGTAAATGTCATGATGAGGATTAAACATGTTAATTTTAAATATCAAGATGATGGAATTCTCATTCATAGATGCGCAAGGATATCTCAAATATTTGGATAATATGTTGAGGATTTTGAGTTACAGGATTATGGTAAACCTTTTGGTCATTAAGATAAATTGCAAATATTGAAGTTGGCAAATTACTCATACTATGAATATTTAGATGGAGTCCAGAAAGATAACTAGTTTTGGAAACTTAGTTAATCTTGAACTCTATAGTTAGACTATAGAATGAAGATGAGTTTCTTCGAAGGGAATGAAAATCCTAGAGGTTTAAATCTTTGTGTAGAAATCATATGGACAATTTTGTAAACATATTTAATGTATATGACAAGATTATCAATCACACTTAAGCAATTAACTGTGATTAAATATACTTTCTAGGCACATTAAATGTATAAAAATTATGATTGTCATTCTTAGTTTCATTAATATGAAATTGACAATGGAATATCAAAGCTCTTTCTTGAGTAATTACTTGTGCGAGGATGATAAGTAATTAAAAGGAGTATTTGAATTCAAATAATCTTTGAAAGTATACAAAGTGCAATAATTCATGAATGGATTAATGCATGCATCTAGGAGATATACTTATGTTTAATTATTAAATCCAAGTTTTGATTTATAATTAAAATACGATAATTCCTTAGTATTCCTGAAAGCTAGTGGGAGTGTTATACTTATTTTCTTATTTCATATATGTTGTATAACATATAGGAAGTAACATTCCATATAAATTAAATGTAAAGTCTTAGTTTGGAATGAAACTTCACGTGAAGATTTAGGAAATAAACATACAACCTTGGAATATATGTTTATTGTTATAAACATAAGCGGTAAAATAATTGATTCTAATAGAACATGATATACTATTAGAAAGTCTAAATGGAAACATATCTTTGAAAAGATATAACATGAATAAAATCTAAGTTTGACACAAGGATTTTTTATAAACATCATGTTATTTGTTGTATCATGCTTGGATGAAAGATGATTTGACAACATCGATATCTAATTGAAAGTTATTAGATAACTAAATGTAATGAATATGGTTGGATATAGAATTACATCCTCAGCCTGGAATTGCTCCTAAATTCTAAGTATGAAACATATGGCAAATTGTTGCGTAATTGTTATAGCCGACAAATCTTGAAAGATTGGAAAGCATCAAACATTACACAATGGATATTAAAGTTTACAAAATTTTAAAGAGCATATTGTTGTTTGCATACAATGATGCTAATGAAATTGAGATGACACTCAATACTAGTCATGGTAGGATTTCATCCTTGTTAATGGCCATGTGTACTAGTTATGCTTAACTAAGAGCATAGTTGCATTATACATTAAAGAATTAGAATACTTTAAACTATAAAAGGTTTGATAGTTTAATTGTCATAAATTGGTGGTTGAGGATGTCACGCATTTTATGAAATATTATGTAGCAATATCAAGATAATTGAATGCACACATACAAGAACTTCACTAGTTGAATTCTTGAAATAAGTATTCTCAAATTCCGATAGATCAAAATTAGTTGATTTATGTCTTGTCGACAAGTATGATTAACATGACTTGAGACATAATTCAATAACTGGAATTATCATGCATTGATCTATTTAGTATTTGGATAAGGGATGTTAAGCAATTATTATTTACAATGAATTAAAGTACTTGGTACGTTTGTTTTCATTAATAATAGATTGTATCCTATATTTGCATGTTTAAATCCGTGAATAACTTATGTTATTCTAAATACTCCGTTGTCGATCAATGATATGGGAATATCATTGAATTAAGACAAATCTGAGTATTGGTAGAATATACTTGAAAGTATATTGATGCGTTGACATGCCAATTTCACATGGTATTCAATGAATTGAATATAGGATTGATCCCAACTTCATGAGTTTACTTTATGGATCTTGTCATCAAGTAAATCATGTATATATAGTTATCCTCAGACTTGAGATACCAGATAACTGTCATGGATGTAGTGCATTTCTGTGAAGTAATTTACCGCTATACGTTACTGGTAGCTATAAGGATTGTTTTCAGGAGTGTTGCAAAGTTCATGGGTTATGCTCGTAGTCGAGAGAGAATTTGTTCCTTCAAATTTGTTTTGAAGTTTAATACTGCTGGGCCCCTTATACGGTTGACAAGATGTTTGCGTGGCCACGCCCAAGATCTATCTGGAATACGTTCAGACGATTTGGTAATCTTGCTCAATCAGAAACGAGAAACAGAATAGTTAATTAAAGAATGACTAAGATCCATATCTTTATTAACGTAGTATTAGTAACAAAAGGATAAGTATGATGATGAATCATCAAAATGGTTTTTCCAGGAGACCATCCTCGAGTTGTACTAGGGGCATTGGCGTGTTGCTAGACGCTAACCAATGTCATTACACTATTAAGATATGTTCAAGTAGGAGCTGTTAGTTTATGGACAATATTTAATATGTGTATGTCTAGAATCAAACTCGAGACTACGGGATTGCACACTTTACGTATGAGACTCGATGTTTAAATAATTAATATAAAATGTTATATTTAATTATTAAATTCACAATAAACGACTAAAGAACATTAAGTAATTAACGGAATTGACTAACGGTCGATAAATGTCAACGGGATACAAAGAAAAGGAAACAAGCCAAGAGAAGGTTCTAGAAACCCTGTCTTGGGCTTGTATGTGGCCGAACAATGGGATCCCACATAGGAAACCATTGTAAACTTGATATAAACCATAAGGGTATAAATACATCCCTATGTATTCATCCTTTGGTACACTTGATTCAATAGAAGGCCAAACTTCTTCTCTTCTTCCCTTGGTCAACGAGTGAAACCCCACGTAAGGGATTTACAAGTGACCTTGAGTATAACAAAGGTGTTTGGTTAATCTATTGTGATTCAAGAACTAGCATTCACATCGAATCGCTAATAGTACGTGTGTACAAGATCGTGGTATTAACTCACTATAGTTAATATCTTGGATTGAGATACAAAACGGTAAGGGGTATCTCGTTAATCCATTCTTGATAAAGATTGAAGAAGATTTGAAGAAACCATAATTGAACGTCTTACAATGATTGGAAATAGATTACAAATGATAGGGTAATGATACCCAAAGTATTGGTGTTGACTTCTTAATGTTTTGACCTCTAAATGTTGACTTCTTGAACCTTCAAAGCTTCCTGAACTTCTAAGGACGAATTAGGACTTTTAAGAGAGTATCTTGATGATTGTATGAGAGTTGGTATGAGGTTTATTGAAAAGGTGTATGTAAAACTCTTCACAAATGGTTCTATTTATACTATTCTCAAGCCTAGGGTTATTAATGGCTCAACTTGGCCTCCAAGCAGATAGAATATTCTAGAATGCTCAATAGAAGGCTTTGGAATCGTGCACATAAGGATAGGAATCTTAATGATGAAGTTTTGGAAAATCAGACAACATCCAACCGATCGGTATTATGGCCAACCGATCGGTTGGTCTTCAGAATTAGCCTCCATCCGAATCGGTTGCGAGCAGCCTCCGATCGGATGGAATGGTGCTGTTTTCTCTTTTTGTGGACTCTCGTTGTTTGGCTTGTTCCTTCCTTTTGGTCCTTGGTTCTTCATCTAAACTTGATCTTTTCATTATCTTGGGGCTTGTCAACTTGAATACTTGAATCTTCATTCTTTGAAATGCCTTTTTGATTGGATCTTGACAAGAAAATCCTTGCACTATCATAAATATTTCCTTCTTCCTCATTTTTGCATATTTTTCTTCCTTTTTCCTGTTTTTTGTTACATATACTTTGCAAACACACTTTGGTACGATTTAGTAACAAAAGCATATAAATATAACCAAATAAAATGTATAAAAACATGAATAACACTACTAAAAACATGCACAATTTGAGTGTTATCATATTCCCCCACACTTAAACTTTGCTTGCCCTCAAGCAAATCTGGAAATAAAAACAATTATCCACATGGTACACAGATATGTTTAAAAAGATGTGATGAAAATCTATCAAGTACGGGTACAAGTTAGATTCATCATTTTAAGCTTTTATGGTTGAAGCATCGAGATGTTTGACAATACCCAAATGATTTTCTTGCTTGTTATACATTACTAAACACCTCACGAAAGGAAATGAAATATAATTCACTCAAAACACTCATTTGTTTGGTTGGTGGAGTATATAAGAGAAATCACACTCATTTGCTCAATCATGATTTAAATATTACCATAAGCTTGTACAAGAAACAAAACTACACCGAAATGGCGTGAGCACCAAGTATAGATATCAAAGAGGGCTTTTATTCGGGTTTAAGGTTTCAAGGGTTAAGCAAGACTGATGTGCAACTACCTTATGCAAAACATAATAGATCGCTAACAACGAATTCTCGCATCACCAAATAACGGATGGTCACTAGGGTATATCTTAGATCGCTGACGCGCTATTGTCGTAACGGATGGTCACCAAAATACACACTAGATCGCTAGCAATGTTATCTAATTCCTCAAGAAATAGGATGGTCACTACATGTCCATACACTTGATAATTTCACAAAGTCAAAAGGGTAGGATAAGGCATGGGATATATTTTAGAAAAGGTTGAAAGTAACGAATATACAAACTAGTCAAAGTCTACTGCCCAGATGTTACTAGCTATTTCGAACCGCTATCATGCATTCTTGAAAAACTCCATACTTGATTATTTCATAGCTCATTGGCTATTTTTGTCACCTTATTGTTGCGATGACTTATTCTCTTTTCTTCTCTTTTTTTTTTTTTTTTTTTTTTTTTTTTTTTTTTTTTTTTAACAGGAACTTGTCATCTTATAGTTGCGATGATTTCATTTGGATAATTACTTTTGGAGTTTGCAACTTTCTTCGTACTTTCATGATTTCCCACATAACATCCATCTTGCCAAATAGCTAGCAACCAACCAAGACTTGACTAAAGGTAAGGCTAGGCTAAAGTGTAAAATCTTTTTGTATTTTTCTGGATTTTATCAAAAGAAAAAGATAGGCTCAGAGGGTGTAACTAGGGGTATCTAGCGTTAAAGATAAATGCTAACAAAAGGGTTCATACTGGTGGTTAACTAGTCAATGCAACTAGCTAAATATCAATTTGGAAGGCTTATTTGGGTTAAATCCTAAGGTTGCCTCTTATCACGCATATATACTTATATCACAAATGAAAAAGTGATCTCACAACGGTCTCGTAATGATTTACAAGCACAAGTTCTAGAATAAATAAAATCACCGGCACACTCATAGCATAAGAATCAAAGCATAAAAGATGTATGCTTAATAAGAAACAGGCTTAAATTCCTCACAATGTAGTGGAAAGGGTTATAATATGTGCTAGCTAATGTTATCGATTCCAGAATGGATTGCAATATTAATCGGGACACATCTCAATTTTTCAAAAGTTACAGGTTTTACCAGTGGAAAGATCCAGTTACTCTAATATATAATCCTTAAAATGACAACTATCTAGATCACAAGGGCAAACAAAATTTAAAATTTAGCTCGGAATTTACAAATTAATCCTTATTTTCCTATTCACCCCCCCCCCCCCCAACACTTAAGTTAAGCATTGTCCTCAATGTGATAAACGAAAGGAATGAAAATAGGGAAATGAGAGAATAAACCATATTTTCTTGCTCCAGAAGATTTTTTGATCCAAGTGTCCATACTTTGTAATCATTACCTGCAGTAATCTTAAAAACAAAAGAAACACACGCAATATGTCTACGTTTTATTAAAAGTTAGTGATACACCCCCACACTTAAGTTCAACTAAGGGATTAGATAAACTTTGGGGTTTAATCACTAGAAAATAAAAATGAAAATTAAAATTAAAAACAGCAAACACACGGGTTGCCTCCCGAGAAGCGCTTGTTTTATTAACGAGTCATTAGCCTGACTCAAACTTCCTTCTTGCTACGTTGGTGTAATTTTTGGTTTCTTCTTTGAGACTTTTGGAACATACACCACGTTTCCTATCACTATTCCTTCTCCAGTGTCATCTATGTTCTCCAATTTTATTCTTTCCCAAGGTCTAGGAAGAACATCATAGATATAACCAGATTCTTCGGCCCAAGGAGTGTTTTTCTTATAATCGGCTGGAAAGGGTGCCATGAATGTTATTGCTTCATAGTCTGATTCAGGCGGAATCTCTTTGATAGAAATCTCGTTCATTTGCTCCTTATCATAGTACAATTTAATTCGGTGACCATTAACAATGAAACTTCCACCTTGTTTGTCATGTAATTCAACATACCCAGATGGAAATCCATGTTTCACTATATATGGGCCGAACCATTTTGGTTTTAGCTTAGGTGCTTTGAACTTGTATTTCATATTAAAAAGCAGAACTTTGTCTCCAGCTTTGAATTCTTTCCTGATTCTAAGCTTTCTGTCATGATACGCTTTGGTTCTAGCTTTGTAGAGCTTGGAGTTCTCGTAAGCTTGGAGTTTTAGTTCATCGAGTTCATGCAATTGCAAGAATCTCTTCTCTCCAGCTATTTTGAGATCAGGGTTACAGCTTCTGAGTGCCCAGTAAGCGCGATGTTCAATTTCAAACGGCAAATGACAGGGTTTTCCATACAAAATTCTGTATGGTGTTGTACCAATTGGTGTTTTATAAGCCGTACGAAATGCCCACGGAGCATCATCGAGTTTTCTTGACCAAACGGCAGGATTGTCTTTGACCGTTTTTTCAAGTATTCTTTTTAGGGCTCTGTTGGTATTTTCGACTTGACCACTGGTCTGAGGGTGATAAGCTGTGGCGAAACGATGATGTACGCTATATCGTTTCATAATTTTCTCCATTTGTTTGTTACAGAAATGGGTTCCTCGATCACTTATTAAAGCTTTGGGAATTCCATAACGAGCGAAAAGCTTTTTGAGAAAATTGACAACAACTCGTGCATCATTTGTGGGTAGAGCTTCTGCTTCAGCCCATTTGGAAACGTAATCAATAGCAACGAGAATATATTCATATTTGTGCGATTTAGGAAAGGGTCCCATAAAATCGATTCCCCAAATATCGAATATTTCACAGACTTGAATGCTCTTTTGAAGCATTTCATCTCTACGAGAAAGACTACCAGATTTTTGGCAAGCATCACAGTTTTGAACAAGAGTATGAGCTTCTTTGAAAATAGTCGGCCAATAGAATCCAACATCAAAAACTTTTTTAGCTGTTGTGGAAGGACCATAGTGTCCCCCAGTCGGGCCATGATGGCATTCATCAAGAATTCTTCTTGTTTCAGAACCAGAAACACATCTTCTTATCATTCCATCGGGACACATCTTGAAAAGATAGGGCTCTTCCCAATAGTAGTGTTTTAGTTCTGAAAAGAATTTACTTCGTTGGGCATGAGTTAATCCTTTTTTGAGAATTCCTCCAACGAGGTAATTTGCATAATTAGAAAACCATGGTATTTCTTTTTCATCGACTGTATCAACAGTCATGAGAGTTTCATCAGAAAAATAATCGTCAATCTCGTCTTCCTTTAACTCTTCCAAGTTCAGATTCTCAAGACGAGACAAATGATCAGCAGCTAGATTTTCTGCTCCTTTCTTATCTTTGATTTCGATGTCAAATTCTTGGAGTAGCAAAATCCATCGGATAAGACGCGGTTTTGCATCTTGTTTGGAAAACAGATATTTGAGCGCTGAATGATCAGTGAACACAATTGTTTTCGAAAGCACAAGATAAGATCTGAATTTGTCGAAAGCAAAAACAACGGCTAACAATTCTTTCTCCATAACCGTATAATTTTGTTGAGCATTGTTGAGTGTTTTGCTAGCAAAGTATATAGGACGAAAATGTTTTCCTTCACGTTGTCCTAATACAGCTCCAACCGCAAAATCGCTTGTGTCGCACATAAGCTCGAATGGTAGTGACCAATTAGGTGAAACCATAATGGGTGCACTAGTCAGTTGGGTTTTCAATGTTTCGAATGCCTTCATGCAATCTGCATTGAAGTCAAAAATAGAATCTTTTTCTAGAAGTTTCGTCATTGGACGAGATATTTTGGAAAAGTCCTTAATGAAACGACGGTAGAAACCAGCATGTCCTAGAAAACTTCTAACGGCTTTAACGTTTGTTGGAGGTGGTAATTTGGTGATAACATCGATTTTTGCTTTGTCAACCTCCATTCCTGCACTGGAAATTTTGTGTCCTAGCACAATTCCTTCAGTCACCATGAAATGGCATTTTTCCCAGTTGAGAACAAGATGTGCAGCTTCGCATCTTTCGAGCATTTTGTCGAGATTAGAAAGACAAGCTTCAAATGAGCTTCCAAAAACTGAAAAGTCATCCATGAAAACTTCCATCGATGTTTGAAGCATGTCTTGGAATATAGCAATCATACATCTCTGAAAAGTCGCAGTTGCATTACACAAACCAAAAGACATACGCCTATAAGCGTAAGTTCCAAAGGGACATGTGAATGTAGTCTTTTCTTGATCAACAGGATCAATGGGAATTTGGAAATATCCTGAAAAACCATCAAGGAAACAAAAGTACTCGTTTCCTGCTAATCTCTCAAGCATTTGATCCATGAATGGTAAAGGAAAGTGATCCTTTCTGGTGGCTTTGTTTAATTTTCTGTAATCAATACATACTCGCCATCCTGTGACAGTTCTAGTAGGAACTAATTCATTCTGTTCGTTAGTCACAACAGTCATTCCTCCTTTTTTTCGGAACACAGTGAACTGGACTCACCCAAGGACTATCCTCGATGGGGTAAATAATACCGGAATCAAGAAGTTTGATGATTTCTTTTTTAACAACTTCTTTCATGTTGGGATTGAGTCGACGTTGTCTTTCTACAATGGGTTTTGCATCTTCTTCGAAATTGATTTTGTGTCTACAAAAATCAGGACTGATTCATGGGATATCAGATGTTTTCTACGCAAAAGCTCTTTTATGCTTCTTGAGAACAGAAATGAGGCATTCTTTTTCCTTATCTTTGAGCAACGAAGATATGACTACTGGAAGAAGTGATTTATCCTCCAAGTAAGCATACTCAAGATTTTCGGGAAGTGGTTTCAGCTCAAGATCAGTTGGTGGTTCTTGAAGAGATGTTTTGATTCTCAATTGATCATTAAAAGTGATTTCCTCAAAATCTTCTTCTATTTCTCCTTCTTCAACTTCTGTTTCTTCTTCTTCAAACTTTACTTCCATAAAATCAGCGAATTCTTTATCAAAGTTTGTTTCACTAATTTTTTCTGAAGTATCATGAATGGATCCGAATCGTCAAGTAATGCATCCAATTCCTCCTCAGTGACTTCATCGATTACATCAATGTTGAAACAAGTGTCATCACTGGAATATGGATATTGCATCGCTTTATCGATTAAAAAGGTAATTCGATCATCTCCAACTCCAAGATTGAGTTCTTTTCCTTTTACTTTGATGATCGCATCGGCGGTGTTTAGGAAAGGTCTTCCTAAAATAAGAGGTACTCTACTATCTTCCTCCATTTCTAAGATCACAAAATCCACGGGAAAAATAAATTTACCAACTTGGACAAGCATATTCTCAGCAATTCCAACAGGATATTGGTAAGAATGATTTGCTAATCGAATACTCATCCTTGTAGGTTTCAAAGTAGTGATGGAAAGTTTAGAATACAACGAATAGGGCATCAAATTGATACTTGCACCTAGATCGGCTAAAGCATCGCATGTGATGTTGTTTCCTAACGTGCATGGAATCAGAAAACTTCCGAGATCTCCCAGTTTTGGTGGAATTTTGTTTTGAACAATAGCTGAACATTCTTCATTCAGAAAGGTAGCGGATATTTGCTCCAACTTGTTTTTGTTATTAAGAAGTTCTTTCAAAAATTTTCCATAATTGGGCATTCCAGCTAAAACATCAACGAGGGGAACATTGAGTCTAACCTCTTTGATTATTTCAACAAACTTCTTGTAACGTTCTTCCATTTTTTTCTTTCTTAAGGCTTTGAGGATATGGAATTTTTGGTGTATACGCCTTAACTGGTGGGATGGGTTTGGGTGGTGTTTTTGTGGTATTTTCCTTTTTGGCTTCTTCAACTTCATCCTCACTATCATCATTGATGATCGTGGTATCATTTGGATTGGGTGGTGGATCATAAGAAAGACCACTTCTTGTGAATACAGCATTGATATGCTCATTTCGAGTCTGTGGTGGACGATAAGTTTTATCGTTCGATCCAGATGATGTTGGCTTAGGGTTGGTTTGGGTATTACTTGGTAACGAACCAGATGGTCGGGAAGAAATTTGATCAGAAAGTCTACCAAATTTGTTTTCAAGATCTTGAATAGATGCTTGATGATTTTTCTGACCTTGCTCAACTTTGGTTTTGAAATTGAAAAATTGGTTCTTGACGAACTCATTGGTTGATTTTTGAGCAGTTACGAATTCTCTCATCATTTTCTCAAAATCGGATTCTTCCGTTTTTTTATCAGAGGTTTGTGGATTTTGATTGTCTACTCGTGGTTGAGAATCACGGTTGTTATCCCTTGGTTGGCGATCTTGCCAATTTACAGAATTTCATCCGTAATAATTTCCACGATAACCGCCTCTACGGTATCCTCCTTGGACATAATTGGCTTCTCCTTCTTTGGGTTGGTCCATTGGTTGGTCGTCACATTCTGATGATGGGTGATTACCTCCACAGTTGTTACAACCGTCTCGCATTTCTTTCATTTCTCCTTTAAGATCTTTGTATTGCGAGTCGATTTTGGAAGTCAATGTTTCCATTTTCTCCATGAGTTTAGAGGTATCGGAACTTTCAGCAAAAGCAACGTTTTTTCGTAAGGGTTTGGTTTTGGCATCTTTTGACCAGTCGAATTTGAGAAGAACTCGGTCTTCTAGAAATTGGTATGCCTGGTTTGGAGTCTTATAAAGAAAAATTCCTCCAGCATCAAGAATTCCTTGAGATGCTTCATCTAGTCCATGGTAGAAGATTTGGATAATGATTCCTCGTCCTAAACCATGTCCATGACAGCTACGAAGCAAATCTTTCATACGAAGCCAGGCTTCGACGAGTGATTCGTTAGGGTTTTGTGTGAAAGCACGAATTTCTCCCATGAGTCGGTCAAACATGGCAGGTGGAAAGAATCGGCTTACAAAAGCTTGCCTCATCTCCTCCCAAGTATTGATAGTTCCTGGGGTTAATTCATTATACCACACTTTTGCGTCTCCAGCAAGTGATGATGGAAAAAGTTTGAGTTTAATGGCATCCACATTGGTGTCGCCATATCGGAACATGCCACAAATTTCGATGAATTCGGCAATGTGTTTGTGAGGATCGGCCCTCGAACGGCCATCGAATTGACGGTCTTTGATCATAGAAAGATGGTGACCTTTCACGGTGAAATTGTCACCTAGGTTGACGGTAACAATAGCAGCTCCAGGAGTGGGTGCTACGGTTCGGTTGACTACCCACATGGGTCTATCGTCAGCCATGGGAAAAGGTTGCTCAGTGAATGGGTTATAAACGACTTTGGCTTCAAAAAGGTTATCAAACTGTGGGTTTCGTACTCTTGGTACACGATTGGCTAATGGAACAAATGGTTTTCTTTTTCTTCTTGGTCTTCGGACTAAACGTTCGGGATCTGAAAAAGGTGAAATTGGTTCTATTCCGGTTGATCGAGTGTTCATACAATTGCCAAGAGAATCGAGGCAATATCTAAACACACGAGCGAAGAATGGAAACAATTTGAAAAATCAAGGCTAAGGATCCGATCGGATGGAATGGAATACCGATCGAATAGAACTCTCGGTAAATTAAGTTTGGGGTGATCCGATCGGATGGATGCTACTACCGATCAGATGAAGCTCTCGGTAAATTTTTAATCTTTGAATCCGATCAGTTGGGAATGAATACCGCTCGGATGGTTGTCTCGGTAAATTTGAAAAATGGGCAACCGATCGGATGAATGGAATACCGATCAGATGGTCAGCTCAGAAAATGATGCGTGGTTTTGCGACCTTACAACAGGTTTTACCTCTTGAGGGATCTCAAGAGGCTTGCAATCCCCACCAGGCAGTGTACCTGACCGATGTAGTATAGTGAAGTGGCAAGTACCGGGGGATTGATCGTTCTCTAGGGGAATAGTGTCGTTAGGATTGAAAAACTACTCTAATAGGTCTAAGGGTGAGGGAAGATTCTTTTTGTATTTTTATAATTTTTTATAAAAGCAAGTAAAATCTCGGGTTTGAAGGAGTGGGCGGAATTAGTTGCTAGTCAACTAACCCAAATAACTACAATTGCAAATAAAATAAAATAACTGAAAATGAAAAGGTTGTGAAACTTATATGGAGAGAAATGTGTTTACTTAGATTTCCTTACTCCCTAACTATCTTTTACCGGTTGATTAGTGTGTATTAATTGAGTGGATGACGGGTGTATTCCTCAATACCAATCGTGGGGTGGCGTACGTACTTCCCCAACTCTACAAGCTCCTACTTCACTCCTATGTCGAGCCGGCTAAGAAGCTCCTAACATGGGATCACTAGAATTCGCTCATGCATTAAATACAACCATATAAACCTAGTACGCATTGGTTCATGTTTCTTAAGACGTTCAAGCAAGTTACCGTATAGGAGGTTAGCCAGTTTTCTTAAGCCTAACATCGATAAACAATCATCCAATACAATTAATAACACACTAATAACCAATAATCAATAGTTAGGTTTCATTAGATCTAAGCAAACACAAGATAAATCTAGCCTAGCATGTTAATCAAAAGACAAGAACAAGATATAATCAAACAACACATAGACATATTGAATGATTAAATGATTACTTATCTTCAATTAAACATGGGAGATCCAAGGGTATAAAAACGCTTAAAAATGGCAGAAATTCGTCTTAGGGTTTCTCCTCACAAAGTTGCACACTAATGACTAAAAATTGCAAAACTATATATAGAGTTTAGTGGCTGACGGCGTCACGTTGTAGGAGGTGACGCCGTCACCTCGCCGTGGCTAGGGTTCCCGGATGGCCTTCCTGACGCCGTCCCTTTTTAATCCTCCAAAATCCGCTCTGGCCTATCAAGGGTTGACGCCGTCAGATTAGTGCTTGACGCCGTCTCTCTTTAACTTAAACCGTGATGGCCTTGATCACCTTAAAGGGTGACGCCGTCAGACTTTCCATTGTAAAACTCTCTGGCGCGTCACGTGTATTTTTCATATCCATCTCTTTTGCCAAGCCATGACGCCGTCTGGAACAATTCTTGACGCCGTCAAGTGTACTTTTCCAGCAACTTTGAAGACTTTGTCGTTTTCTTCACTTTTATGCTCCAAAAACGTCCAAAATGCTTCCTTTTCCAGATTTCTTCTCCAAAGTACCTAAAATGGCAAAAGGAACGATTTAGGGCAATATTTGATCAAATAAATACGATTTAGGGCTTAAATGACCCCCTAAAAGCGGTACACTTTTCGCTTCATCAGAAAACTTTTTTTTTTATGAAAACGAACTATGAACTTCTAAAACCTACAGAAACACGATATCGGTTGGGAATGAATACCGCTCGGATGGTTATCTCGGTAAATTTGAAAAATGGGCAACCGATCGGATGAATAGAATACCGATCGGATGGTCAGCTCGGAAAACTTTTTTTTTTATGAAAACGAATATGAACTTCTAAAACCTACAGAAACACGATCAAAATCCCCGGCAACGGCGCCAAAAACTTGATGTGTCGTGTGTGAGTACAAGTTTTAAATTTATAAAGGTCGAATTACCGAATCTAGAAACAACACATACGAGCAAGTGAACTCGTCCGTTATAGCAAGATTATGATGGTAAGTCGGGATCGTTCGCAGGGATTTGTGTAGTGAATCGAATTGTAAGCTACTAGAAGTAAATTCCTTAACAAGTAATGAAAAATAGAATAATTCAAATGATTAAAACTACACTTGCTTAGACTAGTATACTACTCTTTGATAAGCATGATTGTGATAACTTTGGACAACATGTTGGTTATGATAATTAGTTTGGTGAACTAATCTATTGTTTCTACAAATTAAACCTTCGTCAAGATTTTAGTTCATAAAAACAAGCATTACGTTTAACCAATCAATTCAAGATCAATTCAAGGTTCATAAGTTGGTGTACCTTAAACACAAAAATAGTCTTTTGTTTTATCAAATAAGCTTAGGAAATGGTCAATACAAAAGGTAACCGATCATAGACAAAAGGTCACAATCGATAGTAAACTATTAATCTTTCGACCCTTGAAATGGTTTACCATCAATCCTATTTTGATAGACAAAAGCATTCTCATTACAACCACAATTAACTTTCTTTGTTTAATCAAGAATAATGGGTAAAAACAATCATTCATAGACAAATGATTATAACTAGTTGAATAACAATAGTTCTTTCGACCCTTAAAATTATTAGCAACTAGTTAAACTTGATCAACAAATGTCACTACGAAACTTAATCACAATTGGATCTTAGAATCAACTTGAAATTGAATTAAAACATGTCATCACAATCATACGCAAATCAATAAGTAATATACATCATCTAAGCAAGTGCACAAAGGCACTAGCCACTCATAGCAAATATGAACATAATCTCAGAACTTTGAACATTAGTAACCATAATTGAACGTCTTACAATGATTGGAAATAGATTAAAAATGACAGGGTAATGATACCCAAAGTATTGGTGTTGACTTCTTGATGTTTTGACCTCCAAATGTTGACTTCTTGAACCTTCAAAGCTTCCTGAACTTCTAAGGATGAATTAGGACTTTTGAGAGAGTATCTTGATGATTGTATGAGAGTTGGTATGAGGTTTATTGAAAAGGTGTATGTAAAACTCTTCACAAATGGTTCTATTTATACTATTCTCAAGCCTAGGGTTATTAATGGTTCAACTTGGCCTCCAAGCAGATAGAATAGTCTAGAATGCTCAATAGAAGGCTTTGGAATCGTGCACATAAGGATAGGAATCTTAATGATGAAGTTTTGGAAAATCAGACAACATCCAACCGATCGGTATTATGGCCAACCGATCGGTTGGTCTTCAGAATTAGCCTCTATCCGAATCGGTTGCGGGCAGCCTCTGATCGGATGGAGTGATGCTGTTTTCTCTTTTTGTGGACTCTCGTTGTTTGGCTTGTTCCTTCCTTTTGGTCCTTGGTTCTTCATCCAAACTTGATAAATACCATCAAAGTTGCGGAAGCTGTGTTGTAGGTCTTTTTGCTATCATGATGTTTTTGATAATGAATTGGAAGTGTGAGCATGGAGTGTGGATTGACACGTCTCTGCTGGAATCAGGAACCACCATCGCCATCTTTATATGAATCTGAAATAAAACAGTTAGCAATAAAGTTGGAGAGCGAATATGGCTTTGTCATTCGTTCGATGTGGTGGTTGGATTTAAACTTCGGTTATGTGAAGACCGACCTGTGATTAGGTAGAATCCCCTTTAAAGAAGATTCTCCTTGACAGGAATTTCCAGCTTGTAGTAATGAGTCTTCCAACAAATTAATGTCAGAATCATCATACTAAGCATGTTCTCATACCGGAACGTCTCAAAGTAGACAGCACGGTAGAGTGAATCAGTGAATTAAATACCCACTAATTGACGAGAAATTGATTAGAAAAAATCACTTGCGTGTCACTGGATAAACATTTTATGCAACACGATAAGGGTTTTATAAGTTGAATCACATTTCTGTCAAAAACACTTTTGTTTGAAAATTTTTACAATCAATGTGCTCGAAATTCAGTTGGTGAGCACATTGAAAGGTTTTCCAAAAGCGTCCGTCAATCCATTTCCTGGAACAAGTTTGATTCAAATGAGAATCGCCCCATCGTTTCTTTCCAGTTGTCACAAGTTTGATCCATGAAGGATCTCACATGTCACCCACCAAGAGCTTGTTTGATGTTGGCTCTAGAAGGATCTCCATCTTCATTGTGAATACTTTACGTATCACTCGGATGTTCTGGCAATACCACGAGGATAATGCGTAGGACTCTTCATATATATTTTCTTGCTTTTCATGGTGTATGAAACAGCAAGCATATTGGAAATGTGTCCTAATGAGATTTATGGATGATCTCTTGGCTCTAGACTCAATAGTGCATTTTGATTTAGTGATCGAAGGCTGGAGAGGACTGCCACCTTTTCAATATTATCTAACTCGGAGTGAGATAGACGATAGACATGTATTGATCTTCGTGACAAATGAAACAAGAGTCCTTTGAGGGACCTTGAGTGGATAGGGAGGGTTGTGCAGCGTATCACTAGGTCCATGATACTTTGTCTTCAATGTCAGCAATCAACTAAGTGATTCTGACAACATATGTATTGACCCAGTTTCTGCCTAAAGTGTAAGGAGGGCTTCTTTCTTTTCACCCTTTATCTTTACATTTCTTTTTCATTCTTCAACCCCTTCAGCGCTTACCGAGACTTCATTACTAGCACCTTGTTGGGTTTGTTCCAGTACTAGCTCCATCTCAGTCGGCACTTTTCCCTTATTCACTTTTCTCCTTTTTAATCATTCCTAAGGACTTCTATTCTAACTAGAGGATTGTCCCTGGGAAGATCCCTCCGGTTCTGGCTGGATCATGGGAACTGATACCTAACCTTACCATCCTTATAACTCCAGTACATCAAGTAAAATGGTCGGTCTTTGGTATTCATCCACAATTGCCATCACAAATCATTCGCTCCCCCTTAATATGTGCATTGATATACGAAAGAGTTTACCACATATTTGGGAGCCTACTCATGAGTCCAAAAGATCACATTTTATCAGATTTCATATTTAAATCACATTCTCTCCCCCGATCAAAAATTTCAAACCCTTTGAGATTTGTGATCCCAATTGATTTAAATAAGTTAGAAAATTATGGGAGAAAATGTGGTCAGGTTTAATATATTCTGATAATGAGACATTATGATGCTCCCCCTCAATCAATGAGGGAGAATGTTAGTGTCAGGTATGATAAGTTTGGAAGATTTAAAAAAAATCATACACTGACACATAACAACCAAATTTTATTCACTGCTTATTATGTACAAAGATAATCGTTATGACACAAATGATATTGACCTTTTTGCGCAGATGATGTGATCATCCGCTTCTCTGAGGGAGTCAGTGGTCAACATCAATTATCCATCCACCAACAAAAATTTCCCAAATGTTGTAGATCCCCACTTGGCGAGACCAGAATAAGTACTGCTTTGTAGAAATGAAGGTGGTAGAGGTGAAGACAGTGTTGTTGTTGCCGATGTTGTTGTTGTGGTGAATTCAGAGCCAGTCAATAGAGTTTGAACATCTGATCAAATGGTTAGAGCGGGAACTGGCATATTCATATTGGCCATGAAATCTGCATAAGAATATCAACATAGATATACATACATACAAATTCACTTTTCATTAATAGCTACCACATAGCAGCTTGCCAACTCATAATACCAAATTCATCTCATAATCAAACCATATTCAGGAAATACATTAAACCGTTATCTAGCATGAAGAGCAATCAGCAATCATAAACCTGGCAATTCACTCATATTTCAACATTCAACTCAGGATCTTAGGGATATGATTCTAACACGATAGCTACATACCTAAGCATAATCTGAGAGCACAAGCAATATGTCAACAACAATTACACAGCAATCGACTAACAAAAGTCAATCAACATCCGAAACTCATTCAATTAGATCATACAAATGCCTGTGGAGTATTCAAGAACATCAAACACAATGGGTTTTCTAACTTCTTTTAGATTTTGAGTTATAAAGTATTTAGGGGATTGAACGAGGATTCCAAAGTGACACAAATGGACCATATAGTTACATAAAGCTAGGAAACTATAAGCAAATTGCACATAATGTCCTAATCTTTCTAACAACTAACACATTTGCCCATTTGAGATAAAGTTTAGTAAGATCCTCTTCAACTAATACCCCATTAACTACAAAACCTTTTCTAACAATTATGAGTTAACCAAGAAACCCGTTTGATGAAATAAAATTTGAAATCACTCTCCCCCTCAATCAGTGACCCGTATTCTAGTTAAAGAGCTGTAGTCATTGACTGAGTGACAAATTTTATGAACAATCCAAGTCTAAAAGAGTTTCAAACAACACGTAATCACCAAGTGTCTCACAAATAATTTTTAGAAGAATCATAGAAGGAAAACTATTTGTATACAAAGAAGATTTCTCTTCTTTTACAAGAAATGATGCACTGAAATGTACATCAAATCGGGGATGCACGGATATGAAGTAATCCATGCCCGGGTGAACATCACCCAGTGGGAGGAACAGCCGTCTTTTTGGCGACATGCTTTCCCCATTTAGAAACGCGGGTTGCTATCTAAAGTAATAGCAAGCCATTTAGGCATGTTTTAAAAAACTTTTTGAACTTCTGCTCGAACTTCATTTAAAGACCCGTTTCATTATTGAATGACATTTCTTTGACCGTAAATGTTATCGATAAACAGAAGACATGCCTAGAGAAGCTATTTTTTGGTATTTTCTATTTTTCAGATTTTTATGGTTTTTCTTGGTTTTATATTTTTCTATTTACAATTTGGTTTTATAAAAGTTTTATGAAATTGGAAAAAATATTTTTGAGTTTTTATGATTTTATGATTTTATGTATTTACAAAGCATACATGAAGAATTACCACCTTAATTCTTCTTTGATAGATTTGTTCTTCACCACCTTGATGAACTTGATGCAGCAGCTCTGAGAGTGGTCTTCAAACTACATTACTTTTTTTAGCTTCCTAAATCTTCTCAGCTGCCATCTCTTTACTTGTAGAAGAACAATGTGAGCAGATCTAATTAGGGTTTAAATCTGGCTTTTCACTCCCCCCCTAATTAGTGCTCTCCCCCAAACTGAAAACCTTTCTGATGAATGCCCAGAATATGAAGAAGTCTTTTGATAGCCAAATGAATGTCGTCTATAGTCTTTTAACGCATAGCGGAGAATGTAGAATAGACTGTAGACTCGACCTTCTTCAAGATTGTTCATTTGGGGAAACAGAATACCAACATCTTCATCTCACCAAATGCATTCCAGTAATCTTACATATAACCCATCAGCCCGTAACATACACATGAGATGATAACACCAAAGTAACAAGTTGAAACACTGATCATCTATAATTTGTATCATGAGATATTAAGCCCGATCACGTGAACTTGTTGTGCGTCCTTGATGTACACATTTCCCTCCCCTGATGGTTACAATTAATCAGCCCGTGACGTACACATGAAATGATAATACCAAGGTAACAAGTTGAAACACTGATCATCTTTAATTTCTATCATATGACATTAATCCCGATCACGTGAACTTGCTGTGCATCCTTGGTGTACACATTTCTCTCCCCTGATGGTTATGATTAATCGGAATCATCATAATGATGTGTACATGAAGTATAATGATGTGTACATGAAGCATTAACTAGAAGCCCATCTATCACTGATTATATCAGTCTGTGAGACGATGTCGATTAGCATTCCATGACCATGTTCTTCAACACCTTGATGAATGACTAGAGATATGCTTTCATGAGTTGTTGGAGAAGTACTACCAGATGGTACTTCTTGAACCATTGTGGTTCAAGAAGGAGTACCGGTTATATCAGCAGATATCTGTGCATCAACGGGAAACATAGGAGATACAACACTTGATGGAGCTGAAAGTATACTTCAAACCAATGGCTGAAACATCATATCTTCTTTCTTCATGGACGGTGGAACATATAGTGTTGAAGAAACTTGGTTTGCACAACTCCTGAACTGATGTATTCAAGAGTCGTATGACTAGTTCTCATACATCAATCAACATGTAGTTTATTCTCCCTTCCCCCCCCCTCAAAAATTGCATATGACTGCACTTTTTGATTGAACGAGTGAATAAGTATACCATCAATGGTAAGTAGATCCACTTGATGACTGACATTTTGTTTACTCACCCTTTCCCCCCTCAAAAATTGCATATGACTGCTATTTTTGATAGAACAAGTGAATAAGAATATACTCCAATGTACGTTGATCCACTTGATGACTGAGTGAGCATGGGAAGAGCATGAAACTTATTGATGAGAATGGTCATAAATTAGAAGATTTCTCTTCTTCCGAAGATAAAGCGCACTTAAGCGTACACCTTTCTTTTCTTTGAGGAACGGGGCCTGAAGTGTTATCTGCAGACGCCATATGTCGATGAAGAGCGAGGCCTGAACTGATGTGAACAGACATCATCTCTCTCTTATCTACTTCTCTCAGCTAACTCGTTACCAACCCCATTATCATTCTGTCGGCTTGATGTCGTGACTACTGATGGAGAAAAACCCAATATGATGAACTTGAGACTGAAGTAACATAACCCGAACTTGTGACTTAAACTTGCACTAATGTATGACAAAGAGCGGTGTAGAGAGTTCGTGCAACTTCGAATCCCTAAGTACTCTATACTCTTCAACCAACCAACCATCAAGTATAAGACGTACATCACCTCTTGGATATCCACAACTTCGTGTGACACTGAGCACTACAATGTTACTCCTTAAAGTGATAGTTATTTTGTGGTAATAGAGAGGAAGAATCACAAAAAATAACTAGATATCCAAGTCTTCGTCATTGTAAAGGTTAAACGCTCGAACAAGGATCTCGAAGAATCTTCATCCAACCAACCCGATATCTTCAGATACTAAGTACACGCACCCATGAAATTTCACTTCAACCTCAAATAAATAATAGTGAATTAACGCCGTAGTCACATCTTGTGGTTTAAATGCCCAGAACTAGCCCTTTTTGATATTTTAAATGAACTTTGATAATGGTTTTATCCCGATCGTTGTCAAAAACGCATAACCCCGTAAAACTTTGTTATAACCAAAATGCCATGAAGTATATCATAAATCATCCAATACATGAAGTACACACTTTATCCCTTCTTCGAAGTTGAAACCGTAGTACCAAAATCAATTAAGATCTAGAAATGCACTTTTCTTTCTCCAAGATAGTTCCATCATCACGGGATTTTACAAATCTATGATTTAAACCGAGAAATAGATTCTTTCGCGGAATTTTACAAAACCAAGAAGAAACCGTGAGACAGTGATAAATTGAATGTGTTATGACAAATTTGATTCTGGTGAATAACTGTTTGGGGAACATGCAAAAGATCAGCAACAATTCTTCTCACATATGTAGAATACTTCACAAACCATGCTAAGTAAAGTAGTATATACTACTTCCCCCTGGAGGTTGCCCTTATATCATTAAAGTACACGTTTCTCCCCCATGATGATTTCGAAATTTCGGAGGCATCATTGACATGTACGACCATAAACCCGAGAAGTTCTTGTCTTAAGCAAACATTTTGAGGAAAAAATCATGAATGACATTGAAGATTCTTGAAATATTTTGCTTAGACTGTGAAGTATCATTGACGTTCTGTAGCGTCGAATATCCCATGAGAATTGTTGTTACCACTTGCTCAAACCAATCCGCCTCGTGTCCTTAAGTCTGACCACCTCTTGAGAAGATCTTGTACTACAAGCCCGTTAGAAGCTCGAGAAACGACGATCCCTTGATGAAGCTTGATAATAGACAAATCCGTGACTTAAACTTGCACTAAATTTGTGATTAAGAACCTATCTGGAGCAGACCACCATTACTCCTTAAATTATAGGTGGTGGTATATACCCAACCTTCCATCCTTTATTGTATATATCCGCCTCTTGAACTATCCACATCTTGTGTGACACTGAGTACTACAATGTAACTCCTTTAAGTGATAGCTATATACTCTGAGCACTACAACGTAACTCCTTTGACAGATATAACTAGATAGCCAAGTTTAATCACTGTAAGTACGCTCGAACAAGGATCATCAAATATCGTGCATCCAACCAACCCCGAGATATTTGAGATACTAAGTACGCGAACCCATAAATTAACAAACCAACCAAGTGACCATAGCTTCTTAAATTACTATCGATCTCGTAGCACAAACTTACCCCAAAAAAATAGTCAAACCCCGTAAGTTCAATTTGTCCAAAGTCCAAGTCCAACAAGTATCCAAAATAAGTGAAATAAACACAGCCTCACTTTACCCAACTATTTGAGTAACAAATTAATCAATACGACTTATACCTTGAACCTTTGTGGCCCAAGATTGGTTAAAAAAAAAAAAAAAAAAAAAAAAGAAAAAAAAAAAAAGAAGAAGATATCCGGCCTAGTGAGTCTACCAGCCCACAAGCCCAATATTTAACAAGTCCAATCCATACCTACTAACCCTAATATTCCGGTATTTAATACCCACTAATCCTTCTTTCTTAACCCTAATCTTCAATAAATCCGCCTCCAAAAAAGAACACGCTGTCACGCAAACCCTCCCTTCACCAATACTTTTCTAACCTTAATCCTAATCTCACAAATCAACACAGCCTCTTTTGAATCTTGATAAAAGATTCACAAAGCACGAACACACAATGACCACGATATTCTTGAAAGATTACGAAACACGATCACACCACTAGATTTTGTTCACAGTCTATGAACACACAAGGATCAGAAGAATGCTATTAAGATCTTTCAAGCAAGATCACAAGTAAGTGTGAATGGTTATGTTTTTTTTTTTCTAAATCGAAAGAAAGATCGAGGGTGGATTGTAGCTTGTGAATCAGTAGTGATTTGAAAGGTGAGATATATGAGTGCGAGGAGTTAGGAGAGTGTTGGATTTGTGTTGGTTAATTGTAAGATATTTTGAATTTTTGTTGTCTTTGGATTGAATATGTTGTACTGGGTATGTTTTGTTGTACAGTGAATAATGAATAAGAATGAACTTGTTGTTGTTGATTCGTTGTTTTTTGTTGATGTTCAATTGAGTTGTGGTTTTGTTGTAAAGTTAAATGTTTGATGTTGTTGAGTCTGTTGTTATATAATATTCCAAACCGCTACACTTAGGCTACACGCAGGTCCAAACCACGAGATCATTCACAACACAACTGCTTCAACCGCTAAGTAGCACACACAAACCGCTTGTACAGATATCAAACCGCTAGCACAGACGGCTAGTATCAAACTGTAAGTACAGAAGTATCAAACCGCTACACTTTTCAGTCAAACTGCTAATGATTTGAATCCGCTAAAGAATTGAAACCGCTAAGACTGAGGATCAAACCGCAAGAGCAAGTCAACAAAAACGTCACTGTCTAACAGGATTTGTATAACAAACCGCAAAAATTCCTTATAATTAACAACGGTTAATTATATATTAATCTCTGTCAATATTTTAATCACCATTTTTATAGGAAAATTTGAAATTTTTCTTATTATCTTATTTGGTTGTGATTACGAAATCACAAAATTCACCAAATGACGTAACAAGTTCTCGACATGTTTTTCGTAACATAAATATTTCATTTAGTTAATTACTTACTAATTTCTCTAATTGGGCCTTAATTCTATTCCAGCCAAATCTTATTCCAACGTCACTATTCATCAGCCCATGTTTAAAGCCCAAAATCATATATGTGATTTATGTATAGATCGATTAGAGAATAGCTACAAAAAGCTTCTCGTTCGCTCGATTTTGAAACGTAACCTCTATATATTTTTATGTCGTCTCGGTTCTCACCTAGCCAACTCTAAACGTGAAAAGTTTCGGAATTTAATGTCGAGTTTTACTTGGGTTATAAAAGCCAATCCGTTTGACCAATAAACAACCCAACTCGACACGAAATAAATTCAAAACTAATCCGTTTTGATTCCCGTTCGTTTCTACATAATCCTAACATTAATCTTAGCATGTTTTCATGTTAATAATTTAGTTTCATCATCAAATATCCAAGGCTACACGATTTATGTAAATCGTATATGTATATAAATGTGTAGTCGACATGTTCATGACTCAAAAAGACAAGTTGCCTTATTTCATGCACTCACATATTCTCTAGAGTCCTAGGCATGTAAGAGAAGTTCATTTAGAAGTCTTCAAATTTACTTACATTGTAAGTTGCAAGTGGTGAATTATTAGAACCAAATGTATTCACATACGTTTCTATATATACTAACTCATTTGCCACCTTTCTTCCTACATCATATCTCATCCTAACAACTATTATTCTTCCATAAAAATCATCTTGAAAGTCAGAAGCACTCGGCCCTTTTATTTAGAAGCTAACGAGTGAAAAGGTTTAAAGTATAAAACGTATACTTTGTTAAAGTGAACGTGGGTTTTATCTTGTACTCTAAATACTTCATTCGAACCTCTATCATCATTTAAATCGTTGTAAGTCATCAATACTCAAGTTCCAATCCATCTCGATCATTTACTTTTACTCATGCATCGCTTTCCTTTTTTTTTTAATATACTCGAACGTATATATTGTATTTTTGCTTATTTATTTTCATTCGCATATACACGAACGTGACACGCCTCCCTTGCGGAAGGCATAGAAGTCACGTAGCACACTCCTTTCACGTTTATATTCAAGTTACATGCATCATACAAATCCATTTTTAAACATAACCCATGTCGTTAAAAATCTATTTCAAACACTTAGAATTATTTCAACTTTTTCACTTATATACAAATGTCTCAAGTCGTCTACAAAACAACCTTATATCTCAAAATTTAACTTAACGAGCATACTATACTTTCATACAACCTGTTAGACCACCTAGCTAGCTATCATTTTCGTTCATATGACAAGTAAAGATAATCAAGTTTCGACACTCTAAAAGTGCCAAAGTGAATCACTAAAACTGGAAATCAAAACAACATAAAACATGCGGATTGTGCTTTTCAGCCCAATAAGCTATTTTTAAGCTATAAAAATAAGCTTGCTTATCAAACCTTTTTGATATGAAATAAGAACATGAAAAATGATATTTTTGACGAGCTCAACTCGTCTCACGAATTACGGATTTTAAAACGTTAACGGGTCACTAATTTGATCGTTAAAGCCCATAAGTGTAAAAATAAGCTATAAACAAAATATGCAGTTAAAATAAGCTTTTTATAACCTAACTAAGTCTCAGAAAATTTAATATAATTTTTCCCATTAATTTTGTGTAAAAAGGACTAAAAATGTACCGCGACAACACCTAGAATGACCAAAACTGCCAAATGGTTAAACTATGGACTAAAAATGTAAAAACAGTATCTTTAGGGTATAAATTGACATATTATTTAATTCCAAGCCCAGAACGCTTTGTTGGACAAGTAGTGGACTATAAATGTAAATTATATTTAATAAAGGACTAACGGTGAAAGGCTAACGTCGTTAGGGTAAAAATTGTAAAAACTGGAAAAGGACAAGGACCAACATATTATATTTGACATTCTTATTTTATTTTTCATTTTACGAATTCCCCACACGTCATCAGCATTTTTGTATATATTTCATTTGTTTATTTATAACTTTACGTTAATTATATATATAACAAGATATTTAACCAATTTAATTATACGTTTTGAGGAAATGATATTTTGGAATATTAAACATAAAAACAAGATAATATTTTATGTATATTTATTTTTAACTTGAAGCATTTTAAGCATATCATCATTCTCATTCTAACGATCAAATCGTTATTCGTTCGCGTTATCATTCCATCTTTCGTATTTAGGTCAAGTTCTTAGAAATCCCTATTTATTCAGGTTGTATTTCAAAGCCGTTACCATAATCTCATCCGAACTTACTTATTTCCATTCTCAGTATCGTATAAGGTGAGTCATGGCCTCACTTTTACTTCTTTATCAACTTTAAACTCCGTGAGGGGGATACATGTTATAAACAGATCGCAAGTATTTTTATGTATGCATATCTGACTTGATATATGTCTAAGTACCTTTGTTGCCAAAAGACCATTTATCATGAGCCATTAATCACTAGTAGTGAAAGAGAATATAGTAAATAGATCTATTAAGGTTTGACAGCCTATCCCATTAATACTGGACGGAATGCCTTTTGGTTAGTCGTATTAGTCGCGATATTATTATATTTGAGAATAATAGGAATTGGCAAGTTACCTATTATCTTGAGGGCATTTTATCCATCATTGACTTGATGTGACTTTACCGAATTTCGGTACTGTTAACGTTTGCGTGTCATGAGACTTAGGGCAATATAAACTGGAAATATCAACTTTTCTAACTGATTGTATTTCAAAATGCAATCTTACTTGTGATCGAACAAATTATTAAATTTAATCTCTATGATATCACTCAACATTTTTGTTGACTTTTAAGCATGTATCTCAGGTAATTAGCGGAGCAGCAAGGGCATGGAGCGGGTTGTGACTATCTTTAATATGGTGTAAAATAAAACGTGTAATTCAGTTTAAAACAAAGTTTCCTTTATGGATTTTATCTACTCTGATATGAAACTTTTGTAAACTGAAATTATATGAAGGACCTATGTTTCAAAACGTCTCTTTTGAGCCATTTTCTATAATTTTGATTTCGATCCTCAGTAACACCCTAATTAGTCTTCCGCTGTTATCTCGTAAATTAGGGGGTGTTACAGATTGGCATCAGAGCTAGAGTTATAGAGAACCAAATGTTTTCAAACATTGAACTATAACTACACTTTCAAATGAATAAATTTTACACCATACTATTTTAAAGCCCTCCGTGCCTGCTTGCTACCGCGCTCAGTACATTACTTCTTAAGGTTATGTTATCCTAATCTTCGTTCATAAGAATCTTACTCATTTAATGATAATGATTTCTTATTGTTACTATTTACGGGTATTACAGTACCATGTCGTTAACCCCTCATGCGAGCATGTTATCGGATTCAAAATCCGAGAACTCCTTAGCATCAATTATTTCACCACTAGTTCTGAATACCTTAGCAGCCTTAGCAACAGATACCTCATCAGACGGGACGGAGCCATTCGAGGATGATGAAGTTGTCATTACTTCACCCCTGACACCTATCGCATTACCAGATTTTCCTTTATCTGAGGACATTCCGACAGTGCCTAATATCGCTCCATTTCCCTGATGATCCGTATATTTTAGCTAGAAAGAGGTCTCGCACTTTTGCAGATGCAGAGCCGTCTGAGCCAGACTCTCCTTCATCTACGAAGTCACTACCACCTTTATCATCACTTACTCACTCGCCTCCACGTCAGAAACTTAGGAGAGCTAATGAATCTTATTCAGATAAAGAGTTGATTTGTTGTCCGATAACATTCGAGGTTGGACATAATTTACACCAAGAAACGATTTGGAAAGATGTTGAGTCAAATTCTCCAATTCCTGACGATCCATATTTCTCAATACCATACATCTCAGACGATATGTCTTTACCTAATTCCCCTGACTATAATTTAAACCCTCGTGATTTATTATGGAATCTTCTTTATCAATAAGCCGGCACTCTAGACGTTCACACTGAACAGCTGGAAGAGTTACAACCATTACGTTTTGAATGGTACGACCGTAACGTTGACACTCTGTTCAGAAGAGCCGATGCCAAGAGACGAGCAGGTGGCAGGAACACTTCTCAGACAAGAAAGCTACGGAACATCATTATTGAAGTCCTTAACAGCTTTCCTCACGGAGAAGTGCTAAGGCCATTTGTTCAAGAGCTTTTAAAAGTTACAATGCATGTTCTCACAACCAATAACGCGGAGAATGGTTTGATTTGCATTCGCATCATATTTGATCATTTGAAGAACTTCAGACCGACCCAAGAGACCATGCAGCAGAAGTTAGACGCCTATGTCAGAGAAGTAACTAGTCCTAAGGTTCATATGTATCGTTGTTATACCCACTAAACCAAATAATTTTTTTGTTAATGTTGACGTATTTTCCAATAATCCTGAAATTCTCAAAACTTGTAACCAACCTTTAATCAATAGCAAACCTCCTGTTGTTATATCTTAATGTGGTGAACAAATTCTTTCTATCATTCTCTATCATGATGCTATGCATGCATGTAATGATTCCTTATCCCCTCATTCAAAATCTCCCCATTTGTTACTCTCGTTGGTATACAAATGACTTCACACAAATCAATGGAGCATTAATAATGGACCTTGTATCGTTGTTTTGCAAAAACAATCAATCAAGTTGTTAATACTATATTGTTTACAGTGATTATATCCAGACTTACCATGATAATTATCTATGATTATCATGATTCCTTAAGCATAACATAACCAGGCCAAAAACCATAGAATTCCCTAAGATAAAATTTCAGAAGAAAACTTGATGAATGAAGAGAAAGTTGCTAAACATCAGCATTTGTAGATGAATTAGTTTGTTCCTTAGCAGTTCCATATCTAAGAGTTGATCATTTAGCTACGATACTACCTAGACGCATCTTGAAGTTAGATCACAGTAGGGATTCAATTCAGTCTATCATCAATGAGATAATTAGCTCCATATTCTTTCACTAAAGGACCTAACAAAGTATTGAATCTATCCAGAAGTTAGTAACCAACATCATAGTAGTAGTACTCCAAGTAACTATAGTAGCTCGTCCAAGTAGCAACAATATAGCCACAGGAGAAAAGGAAAACAACTACATCTTATAAGCATACCTATGAAAGTTTTACGGGTTGTAGACCAACTTACCTTAAGGGAACAATAGAAGTAACTGAACCTATCATCACCATTACCTAAGGAATTCTAGACCAAAAAGTTAAACGGGATACTTTAAGAATCAGTACTCAACTCAGAATACCAATTAGGACAAAAAGATCAGTGAAAGAGAATGGAAGATCTTTAGAACCCTCAGAAATGTCAAGGGATGACGCCTAGGTTTGAACAGAAGAGAAATTCCTGTTGTAGATAAATAAACCATAAGTTTAAAACTCTCTAAGTTATAATTATACTTTACCTTAGGTACGATGGATGTAACCTAAGTGTAACAACTATCTTTCTACCGTATAAAACTCCATCTTGTAATATTTCCGTGATAATCATAATCTACGTCCGTTTCAAACTTCTATTCCATTTACTCTATTCTTAGTCGTAACGTAACAATACATTGATATCACCTTAGAAATCTAGTTAACATCATTTCTGACCAAACAATAGATTATTACCACATTGTAAGAATTCCTTCATGAACTTTAAGTTTATACCAAGGATATCCTAGTATTTCCTTAGAAATTCCTGACTCATCACCATAGTATGAACAAAAATTTTCAAATTCTTTTGGAAAAATAATTGTGTTGTCATTTTATAAAAATAACACGTTGTACCCCATCTAAAATTTTTTGAAAAATATAAATACCACTTTGACTGAACCAATCATCACATCGTTTGATCCTCAATTATACATAGCCTGATCAACTATGTCTAATTTAGGAAGAATCATGTCATAAATGGAACAATTATCTTTTCAAATTTTTAATAACAATTTTCATTCAAAAAGAAAAATCTTGAGATAAAATAAACTGTTCATAAACATCCCTTTTGACCAACCACAATAGTTATCTACCACATATTACCCATCACCTTTATGATAGGAAGTAGACAAAAGTACAAACATTTAAACCTTAAGAAATTCACAAAGATTTATGGAAAAACACAAATAGCGAGAATTTTATTAGAAACCATGAAAGTTAATACATAGTGAAATAATTAGCATCGGAAATGCTAATAGTACAATGAATACGATATAAGGCATAGAATCTTCAATAGGTTGACCAGCCATAGCAGCAAAGACTACCATCAACCCAGCCATAGCAAGAGCCACCACAGGATGAACCCTCTTAATTGTTTTGTATCATAAATACAAACAAAATAATTAAAAACCATAGCGAGACTAGTTCACAAACGTAAAGACAAATAAGTTTTTATTTCACATTAATTGAGGTTTACATAGAAACATAACAAGGATACATTTTAAGATAAACCTAACTCAAGACTATTACCCCCAAAACTTATCCATGACAATAGCTGCGATCGTGAGGGGCACGACAAACCATAAAGGAGCAACCAAGATTCCGAAGTCTTCCTCCAGAGCATAAGCCGAATAAGCGGCGACAGCAACGATGTATGCAATCGCTATTTTAGTGATGAGATGCGGCATGTTTGAGATGTGTTTGAGATGTGAAATGAGAGGAAAATGGTTGGTGGAAGAATGGAAATTAAAAGGGGATATTTATAGGCTAAATATAGCCGTTAAATCACTATGCTCAACCGTTAGAAGTTACTATTCATCGCCGTTATGTTACTGTTCACTAGCCGTTAAAATTCCACTATTTTCGATCGTTATCCACATCCCTTAGATTCATTAGTTGCAACATTTAAGTTTACTTCATCTAATACGGATAAATTTAACGAGAATTCGTTTCTGAAAATTTCAAATACAAAATTTTAGACAACCCTTTTTCCATAATCTCTTATCCTAGTAATCACTTTAAACTCGAACTTCGGGACGAAGTTCAAAAGTTAGAGGTGGATACTATAACAAACCGCAAAAATTCCTTATAATTAACAACGGTTAATTATATATTAATCTCTGTCAATATTTTAATCACCATTTTTACGGGGAAATTTGAAATTTTTCTTATTATCTTATTTGGTTGTGATTACGAAATCACAAAATTCACCAAATGATGTAACAAGTTCTCGACATGTTTTTCGTAACATAAATATTTCATTTAGTTAATTACTTACTAATTTCTCTAATTGGGCCTTAATTCTATTCCAGCCAAATCTTATTCCAACATCACTATTCATCAGCCCATGTTTAAAGCCCAAAATCATATATGTGACTTATGTATAGATCGATTAGAGAATAGCTACAAAAAGCTTCTCGTTCGCTCGATTTTTAAACGTAACATCTATATATTTTTATGCCGTCTGGTTTCTCATCTAGCCAACTCTAAACATGCAAAGTTTCAGAATTTAATGTCGAGTTTTACTTGGGTTATAAAAGCCAATCTGTTTGACCAATAAACAACCCAACTCGACACGAAATAAATTCAAAACTAATACGTTTTGATTCCCTTTCGTTTCTACATAATCCTAACATTAATCTTAGCATGTTTTCATGTTAATAATTTAGTTTCATCATCAAATATCCAAGACTACATGATTTATGTAAATCGTATATGTATATAAATGTGTAGTCGACATGTTCATGACTCAACAAGACAAGTTGCCTTATTTCATGCACTCACATATTCTCTAGAGTCCTAGGCATGTAAGAGAAGTTCATTTAGAAGTCTTCAAATTTACTGACATTGTAAGTTGCAAGTGGTGAATTATTAGAACCAAATGTATTCACATACGTTTCTATATATACTAACTCATTTGCCACCTTTCTTCCTACATCATATCTCATCCTAACAACTATTATTCTTCCATAAAAATCATCTTGAAAGTCAGAAGCACTCGGCCCTTTTATTTAGAAGCTAACGAGTGAAAAGGTTTAAAGTATAAAACGTATACTTTGTTAAAGTGAACCTGGGTTTTATCTTGTACTCTAAATACTTCATTCGAACCTCTATCATCATTTAAATCGTTGTAAGTCATCAATACTCAAGTTCCAATCCATCTCGATCATTTACTTTTACTCATGCATCGCTTTCCTTTTTTTTTTAATATACTCGAACGTATATATTGTATTTTTCCTTATTTATTTTCGTTCGCATATACACGAACGTGACACGCCTCCCTTGCGGAAGGCATAGAAGTCACGTAGCACACTCCTTTCACGTTTATATTCAAGTTACATGCATCGTACAAATCCATTTTTAAACATAACCCATGTCGTTAAAAATCTATTTCAAACACTTAGAATTATTTCAACTTTTTCACTTATATACAAACGTCTCAAGTCGTCTACAAAACAACCTTATATCTCGAAATTTAACTTAACGAGCATACTATATTTTCATACAACCTGTTAGACCACCTAGCTAGCTATCATTTTCATTCATATGACAAGTAAAGATAATCAAGTTTCGACACTCTAAAAGTGCCAAAGTGAATCGCTAAAACTGGAAATCAAAACAATATAAAACATGCGGATTGGGCTTTTCAGCCCAATAAGCTATTTTTAAGCTATAAAAATAAGCTAGCTTATCAAACCTTTTTGATATGAAATAAGAACATGAAAAATGATATTTTTGACGAGCTCAACTCGTCTCACGAATTACGGATTTTAAAACGTTAACGGGTCACTAATTTGATCGTTAAAGCCCATAGGTGTAAAAATAAGCTATAAACAAAATAAGCAGTTAAAATAAGCTTTTTATAACCTAACTAAGTCTCAGAAAATTTAATATAATTTTTCCCATTAATTTTGTGTAAAAAGGACTAAAAATGTAACGCGACAACACCTAGAAGGACCAAAACTGCCAAATGGTTACACTATGGACTAAAAATGTAAAAACAGTATCTTTAGGGAATAAATTGACATATTATTTAATTCCAAGCTCAGAACGCTTTGTTGGACAAGTAGTGGACTATAAATGTAAATTATATTTAATAAAGGACTAACGGTGAAACGCTAACGTCGTTAGGGTAAAAATTGTAAAAACTGGAAAAGGACAAGGACCAACATATTATATTTGACATTCTTATTTTATTTTTCATTTTACGAATTCCCTACACGTCATCAACATTTTTGTATATATTTCATTTGTTTATTTATAACTTTACGTTAATTATATATATAACAAGATTTTTAACCAATTTAATTATACGTTTCGAGGAAATGATATTTTGGAATATTAGACATAAAAATAAGATAATATTTTATGTAATTTTATTTTTAATTTGAAGCATTTTAAGCATATCATCATTCTCATTCTAACGATCAAATCGTTATTCGTTCGCGTTATCATTCCATCTTTCGTATTTAGGTCAAGTTCCTAGAAATCCCTATTTATTCAGGTTGTATTTCGAAGCTGTTACGATAATCTCATCCGAACTTACTTATTTCCAATCTCAGTATCGTATAAGGTGAGTCATGGCCTCACTTTTACTTCTTTATCAACTTTAAACTCCGTGAGGGGGATACATGTTATAAACAGATCGCAAGTATTTTTATGTATGCTTATCTGACTTGATATATGTCTAAGTACCTTTGTTGCCAAAAGACCATTTATCATGAGCCATTAATCACTAGTAGTGAAAGAGAATATAGTAAATATATCTATTAAGGTTTGACAGCCTATCCCATTAATACTGGACGGAATGCCTTTTGGTTAGTCGTATTAGTCGCGATATTATTATATTTGAGAATAATAGGAATTGGCAAGTTACCTATTATCTTGAGGGCATTTTATCCATCATTGACTTGATGTAACTTTATCGAATTTCGGTACTGTTAACGTTTGCGTGTCATGAGACTTAGGGCAATATATACTGGAAATATCAACTTTTCTAACTGATTGTATTTCAAAATGCAATCTTACTTGTGATCGAACAAATTATTAAATTTAATCTCTATGATATCACTCAACATTTTTGTTGACTTTTAAGCATGTATCTCAGGTAATTAGCGGAGCAGCAAGGGCATGGAGCGGGCTGTGACTATCTTTAATATGGTGTAAAATAAAACGTGTAATTCAGTTTAAAACAAAGTTTCCTTTATGGATTTTATCTACTCTGATATAAAACTTTTGTAAACTGAAATTATATGAAGGACCTATGTTTCAAAACGTCTCTTTTGAGCCATTTTCTATAATTTTGACTTCGATCCTCAGTAACACCCTAATTAGTCTTCCGCTGTTATCTCGTAAATTAGGGGGTGTTACAATTTGTTTTTATCCTCCTTTTTGGCTGTCAAAACACAAGAGTAAAGAGGCAAACCGCTGCATGTAGAATGGTCACTTTCACCAATTTTGTTTTCATTCCGGTTTTAGTTAGGCTCCAAACTTCCTTTTTGAGTGCACACCTCAACCCAAGAGAAAACCAACAAACCGCTGTCAAGAAAATTATGTCCAACCACAACCAAGAAACAATGTTTTTGACCCAAAAGAAAACACAAAAAAAAAACAGTTTGAATTGATGTATCTTGAGCTAACAGGAAAACAAGAAAAACAGTTTCTTGTCTTATGTTTCTTGTGTTGTGAATTCGAACCAAGAGAAAAGCACTAAAACATGAAAACAAGAGAGCAAGCCACAACCTTAAACCCTCCAAACCGCAAGTGAGTATTTCCTCAAAACGCCATCAAGAACATCAAGGCTAGTATTTCCAAGACAACAAACACGAATTACACCATGATTTTCAACATGAACAGTTAAAGCCCAAATGTTCTAACTGTTACAACTCTAAACAAAACAAACCCAAGGATTAAACTTTTCTCCCCTTAAACCCAAGTGTTCTAATTGTTAAACCCAAGGATTAAACTTTGATTTTAAGGCCCAAGTGTTCTAACTGTTAAAGCCCAACACTTAAACGAGGATTTGTTTCATGAACTACTGTACGAACCAAAGCAACAAAACAAAAAAATAAAAAACTGTTCGAACCCAAGTAAAAAAAATAAAAATCAAAATAACAAATCCAAGAACACACGATCAATGGAACCTAACCATGGCTCTTGATACCAATTGTAGGATCGATACATGTGTTGATTGTGTGATTCGGGAGGTCTTGGATTGTGGAAGAACAAATCCATGGTAGAAGTTATAGAGAGAGAGAGAGTAGAGAGAGTTGGGAACTTAGTGAGAGAAATGTAAGTGTATTAGATTGAAATTGTGAAGAGTTCCAACCCTCTCCCTAGGTGGAGAGGGGTATTTATATTTACTAATATAGGTGCCCCAAATGGGCTGTAGAGTGAGCTGACAGTGGGTAAAGACCCGACCCACTCCACAAATACTATAATAATTAAACTAATATTATGTTAACTAAACAAATACTAATAAGCCTACGAGCTGCATAAATGCTAAATAGATACTCGGGGTGACCGAGTCTTCACATGAATATTTATATTCCTAACAAACAGGTTATGTCTAAACCTGATATGGTTAAGAAAGCAGGAACAAGTGTTCCTAAGATAGTCAAACATGATACTGATAGGCCTAAAATCAATGTTAAACATGTTAGGCAACCAGTTAAATATTGTGAACAATACAGAACCACAAACAAGCCTAAAGGCAACCAAAGGAATTGGAATGGCCTTAAGTCTCATCAACTAGGTGATGACTTTGACTTTTATAACAAAGCTTGTTTCATTTGTGGAGAATTTGACCATCTTGCAGCTTTCTGCAACCAAAGGGTATCTGGGTATACAAACAATAGGGTGAATTTCAAAAGGCAAATACCTAAAAGTCACTCTAATAATACTAGAACAACACCTAGAGCAGTTTCATCAAAGTCTGGACCAAAAGCATTTCCTACTGCTAGACCAAAAGATTCTACAGCTAGACAAGCAGTTTCTACTGCCAGACCTTTTTACTCTGTTTACCCTAAACCAGCAGTACAAAGTACAAAAACAACTTACAAACATGCACAAACAACTGCTAAGAGACCTTTTCCAACAAGAGCAGTTTCACTAAAACAAATTTGGAAACCTAAGGGTTTTACTGCTAGGGAAAAGAGGGCCAATACTGTTAAGGCCTCAACATGTTGGATTTGGAAACCTCTTAAATCCAATGGTGCATCAACTGTTCTCAAGAGATTTAATTACATTGATGCACATGGAAAATCCAAGTCAGTAATGGCTTGGGTTCCCCAAGGAAACTAATTTCCTTATTTGTGTGCAGGAACATTCACCAACAGATTATGAAGATCAAGGCTATTCAGATAGTAGGTGTTCAAGGCAGATGACACGCAACATGTCTTATCTTTCCAACTTTCAATCATTAGATGGAGGATATGTTACCTTTGGAGGAGGTATCGGTGGCAAGATTACTGGTAAAGGTACTCATAAAATTGGTAAATTAGATTTTGAAGATGTGTACTATGTTCAAGAGCTTAAGTATAATCTTTTTAGTGTCTCACAAATGTGTGACAAAAAGAACAAAGTTCTTTTTACTGACACTGAATATCTTGTACTTTCTTCTAATTTTAAGATGCCTGATGAAAGTCAAGTACTTCTTACAATTCCAAAAAATGGCAACATGTACAATGTTGATATGAAGAAGATTGTTCCTAAAGAGGCACTTACTTGTCTAGTTGTAAAGGCCACAATGGATGAATCTATGAAATGGCATAGGAGGCTTGGTCACATTAACTTCAAAACCATAAATAAAATTGTTAAGAATGGTTTGGTAAGAGGTTTACCTCAAAAACGATTTGAAAATGACCAAACATGCATTGTTTGTCTTAAAGGCAAACAAAACAAAGCCACTTGTAAGCCCAAAATTTTTAACTCTATTGATCAATCATTGTTTATGCTTCATATGGACTTATTTGGACCTACTTCTGTTAGTAGTATGATGCATAAAAGGTATTGTCTAGTTGTTACTAATGACTATAGTAGATTTACATGGGTTTTCTTTTTAGGTTCTAAGGATGAGACTTCTAGCATTCTTAAGACATTCATTACTCAGATAGAAAACCTAGTAGACAAGAAAGTAAAAGTCATTAGATGTGATAATGGGACAGAGTTTAAGAATAGAGTTATGGATGACTTCTGCAAGGAAAAAGGTATTAGGAGAGAATTTAGTGTTGCAAGAACTCCTCAGCAGAATGGAGTTGCTGAAAGGAGAAATAGAACACTCATAGAAGCTGCTAGAACCATGTTAGCCGACTCTAAGTTGCCTATCACTTTTTGAGCTGAAGCAGTTAATACTGCTTGCTATGTTCAAAACAGGGTTTTGGTTGTCAAATCTCACAATAAGACATCATATGAGCTTTTTAGAGGTAGATTTCCTGCAATAGGATTTCTTAGACCTTTTGGATGTCATGTGACAATTCTGAATACCTTAGACCATCTAGGAAAGTTTGATGGTAAAGCAGATGAAGGATTCTTAGTTGGATATTCTCTTAATAGCAAAGCTTTTAGAGTATACAACTCAAGAACTAGAAGAGTAGAGGAAAACCTGCATGTGGAATTTTTAGAGAATAAATCCAATGTAGCAGGTGAAGGTCCTAAATGGCTATTTGATCTTGAGTCACTAACCAAATCAATGAATTATGTGCCTGTTGTTGCAGAAACTAATGAATTTTCAGGTTCAGAAACAAATGATGCAACAGATGAGGCAGGGTTAGAAAAAGAGACAGATCAAGATTATGTGATGATGCCAATATGGACAAGTGTGGCTTCAACTTCAACAAATGATGAACCTTCTTCTGATGAAGCTAAAGAAGGGATTGAAGATGAACACAAGGTTGATGGAACAAAGGAACAAGAGAATGTTTCTACTGATGATAGTACTACTGAGACAGAGCATTCTACTGCTAGGCTTAATTTTTCTACTGCTGAGCCAAATGTTTCTACTGCTGGCCCATCAGAACCAAATGAAGCAGAATTCTCAGAAGAATAAGCGGATTTCAACAATCTCCCACCTAACTATCAAGTTCCTTCTACACCATACACAAGGATTCACAAAATCCACTCCCTGGACAGTGTGATTGGAGATGTACAATCCGGGGTGAAGACAAGGCAACAACTGATGTCTTCAGACCAACAAGGGCTTCTTGATGCTCTTTATGCATCAAAGCAACATGAGTATTCCAACTCTTTCATATTTGTATGTTTTCTCTCACAAGCAGAACCAAAGAATGTTCTTAAAGCCCTAGATGATTCAAGCTGGGTAGAAGCTATGCAAGAAGAGCTTCTTCAGTTCAAGATTCAGAAGGTATGGGTGCTAGTTGATTTACCCAAAGGTGTAAGGGTAATTGGCACTAAATGGGTTTTCAGAAATAAAAGGGATGAAAGGGGCATAGTGATTAGGAATAAGGCTAGATTAGTAGCCCAAGGGTACATACAAGAAGAAGGGATAGACTATGAAGAGGTTTTTGCTCCAGTAGCAAGGATTGAAGCCATTAGGTTATTTTTGGCTTATGCTTCATTTATAGGCTTCACAGTTTATCAAATGGATGTCAAGAGTGCATTTTTATATGGTACTATTAAAGAGGAGGTATATGTCTCACAACCTCCAGGGTTTACTGACCCAGATCATCCAGACAAGGTGTACAAGGTAGAAAAGGCTCTTTATGGCCTTCATCAGGCACCAAGAGCATGGTATGAAACACTGGCTTCCTATTTAATAGAAAATGGATTTCAAAGAGGCAAGATAGATCAGACATTATTCATCAAGAAGCACAAGAAGGATCTTTTGCTAGTACAGGTATATTTGGATGATATCATATTTGGATCTACAAGGAAGGAGATGTGTTTGGAGCTTGAGAAACTTATGCATGATAAGTTTCAGATAAGTTCCATGGGGGAACTTACATTCTTTTTGGGTCTGCAAGTTAAGCAATCATCTGAAGGCATATTTATCAGCCAAGATAAATATGTTGCAGAGATTCTTAGAAAATTTCAATTTGCTGATTCAAAAGTGGCAAGCACACCAATGGACTCTGAGAAGCCACTTCTTAAATATTTAGATGGAGAAAATGTAGATGTACACACATACAGATCTATGATAGGCTCTTTGATGTATCTCACATCATCAAGACCTGATATCATGTTCTCTGTTTGTGCTTGTGCAAGATTTCAAGTAACTCCAAAGGTTTCTCACCTCACAGCTGTCAAGTGGATTTTTAGATATCTCAAGGGTCAACCTAGGTTGGGTCTATGGTATTCTAAGGAATCACCTTTTGACTTGGTAGCATTTTCAGACAGTGATTATGCAGGTGCAAGCTTGGACAGAAAGTCAACAACTGGAGGATGTCAATTCCTTGGGTGTAGACTTATCTCATGGCAGTGTAAGAAGCAAACAATTGTGGCTACTTCAACAACTGAAGCTGAATATGTAGTTGCTGCAAGTTGTTATGGTCAAGTCCTATGGCTTCAAAACCAACTTCTTGACTATGGGTACAATTTTATGAACACTGTCATACATATTGATAATAGTAGTACAATTTGCATAATTAAAAATCCAGTGCAACACTCTAAAACAAAACACATTGAAATTAGACATCATTTTATTAGAGACTGCAATGAGAAAAAGTTGATTCAAGTTCTTAAAATTGATTCGGATCACAACTTTGTAGATCTTCTCACAAAAGCTTTTGATGTTGGAAGGTTTCAGTACTTGTGATAACGCCTAAATCTAACATGTTTTTGATAGCGTTATTGGTAGTTTTATATATGTTTTGTGGTTATATTTATATGCTTTTGTTACTAAATCGTATCAAAGTGTGTTTGCAAAGCATTTGTAGCCAAAGACAGGAAAATGGATGGAAAAGATACAAAAATGAGGAAAAAGGAAGTATTTGAGATTTCATGTGAATCTTGTGTCAAGTTCCGCTCCGTAAGGTACTTCAATGAGTTAAAGTCCAAGTAGTCAAGTTCATAAGCTTTAGGATAAAGAGAAAGATCAAAGAATCAAGAACTACGACCGAGAAACAAGTCATACGCAAAAGCCCAAGAAAAAGGTTCAGCAGCCATCGCCATCCGATCGGTCGCCGCTCGCAACCGATTCGGATGGAGTGAATGTGGATTTACCGAGAAGACCAACCGATCGGTAGACCATTCCATCCGATCGGTTGGAAGTCGCTGTTTGACCCAAGACTTCTTTATTAAGGATTGTGACTTTATAACTCCGGTTCTAGGTCCTTCTTGTCATTATTCTAACCATTCAATACTACTTGGAGAGCAAGAGAAGCATTTATGCACTTAGACCCTTGGTGAGAGCAACTTATGGAACCATTTGTTGAGTATTTATATACCAATCAATCTAGAGAGAAAAAAGAGAGATACACAAGTGCTAGAAGAGAACCATTCACAGAAATATACTCAAAAATTCGTCCATAAGTCCAGGAGAAGGGAGAAAGTCGAATATATCATTTTCATTGCTTGTGGAATCATTGTCTTTCACTTGTAATCTTATTTCCAAATCATTGTAAGACTTTATATCATGGTTTCTAATGTTCAAATTATGGAGTTTACATTTATGTGTGCTATGAGTGGCTAGTGCCTTTGTGCACTTGCTTAGATGATGTGTATTATTCATTGATTTGCATATGATTGTGATAACATGTTTTAATTCAATTTCAAGTCAATTCTAAGAACCAATTGTGATAAAGTTTCATAGTGACATTTGGGTAATTAAGTTTAACTAGTGCTAGTAATCTTGAGGGTTGAAAGAACTATTGTTATTCCACTAGTTATAATCATTTGTCTATGAATGATTGTTGTCTTCCACTATTCTTGATTAACCAAAGGAACTTAATTGTGATTGTAATGAAAAAGCTTTTGTCTATCAAAACGGATTGATTGTAAACCACTTTAAAGGTCGAGAGATTAATAGTTTGCTTTCAATTGTGACCTTTTGTCTATAATTGGTTACCTTTTGTATTGACCATTTCCTAAGCTTGTTTGATTAGACAAAAGAATGTTTTTGTGTTTGAGGAACACCAACTCATGAACCTTGAATTGATCTTGAATTGATTGGTTAAACGTAATGCTTGTTTTTATAAACCAAAATCTTGACGAAGGTTTAATTTGTAGAAACAATAGATTAGTGTCAAAACTAATTATCACAACCAACATGTTTTCTAAAAGTTATCACAATCATATTAGTCAATTGTAGTACACTAGTCTAAGCAAGTGTAGTTTTTAATCATTTGAATTTTCATTATATCATTACTACTTATTTGAGATAGTTGCTTTTAACTTACAATTCGATTCACTACACAAATCCCTGCGAACGATCCCGACTTACCATCAAAATCTTGCTACAACGGACGAGTATACTTGCTCGTATGTGTTGTTATTAGATTCGGTAATTCACCCCCTTATAAATTTAAAACTTGCACCGAACCGGGCACATCAAGTTTTTGGCGCCGCTGCCGGGGATTTTGATCATGTTTCTGTAAGTTTTAGTCCAATTCTCATATAGTTAGTTTTCGTAAAAAAAAAAAAAGTTTTACCGAGCTGCCCATCCGATCGGTTATTCATCCATCCGATCGGTTTTCCAAAATTTTCATTTACCGAGAGAACCATCCGATCGGCGGACATTTCCATCCGATCGGTTCCTTCAAATCAAATTTACCGAGAGATCTATCCGATCGGTAGACTGTTCTATCCGATCGGTTAGACGATTCTGATCTTTTCAAATTGTTTTCATTCTTTGCTCGTTTGTTTAGACATTGCCTCGATTCGTTGGGGAATTGTATGAACACTCGATCAACTGGAGTAGAACCAATTCCACCATTTTCAGATCCCGAACGTTTAGTCCGAAGACAAAGAAGGAGAAGAACACCCTTTGTTCCACTAGCCAATCGTGTACCAAGAGTACCAAACCCAACTTTTGATAACCTTTTTGAAGCCAAAGTCGTTTATAACCCATTCACTGACCAACCTTTTCCCATGGCTGACGATAGACCCATGTGGGAAGCAAACCGAGCCGTAGCACCAACTCCTGGAGCTGCTATTGTTGCTGTCAACTTAGGTGACAATTTCACCGTGAAAGGTCACCATCTTTCTATGATCAAAGACCGTCAATTCGATGGCCGTTCGAGGGCCGATCCTCACAAACACGTTGCCGAATTCATTGAAATTTGTGGCATGTTCTGATATGGTGATACAAATGTAGATGCCATTAAACTCAAACTTTTTCCGTCATCACTTGCTGGAGATGCAAAAGTGTGGTATAACGAATTAACACCAGGAATCATCACTACTTGGGAGGAGATGAGGCAAGCTTTTGTGAGCCGATTCTTTCCACCTGCAATGTTTGATCGACTCATGGGAGAAATTCGTGCTTTCACACAAAATCCTAACGAATCACTCGTCGAAGCCTGGCTTCGTATGAAGGATTTACTTCGAAGTTGTCATGGACATAGTTTAGGACGAGGAACCATTATCCAAATCTTTTACCATGGACTTGATGAAACATCTCAAGGAATTCTTGATGCTGGAGGAATTTTTCTTTATAAGACTCCTAACCAGGCATATCAATTGCTTGAAGACCGAGTTCTTCTCAAACTCGACTGGTCAAAAGATGCCAAGACAAAACCATTAAGAAAAACCGTTGCTTTTGCCGAAAGTTCTGATTCATCTAAACTAATGGAGAAAATGGAAACCTTGGTTTCCAAAATCGATTCGCAATACAAAGATCTTAGAGGAGAGATGAAAGAAATGCGAGATGGTTGTAACAACTGTGGAGGTAACCACCCATCATCAGAATGCGATGATCAACCTATGGATCAACCAAAAGAAGGAGAAGCTAATTATATCCAAGGAGGATACCGAGGAGGAGGATATCGAGGAAATTATTACGGACGAAACTCTGCTAGTTGGCAAGATCGCCGACAAAGGGATAACAACCATGAGTCCCAACCAAAAGTAGAGAACCAAACCTCACAAAATTCCGACAAGAAACCTGAAGAAACAGATTTTGAAAAAATGATGAGAGAATTTGTCACTGCCCAAAAATCAACCAACGAGTTCGTCAAGAATCAATTTTTCAATCTCAAGACCAAAGTTGAGCAAGGTCAGAAAAATCATCAAGCATCTATCCAAGATCTTGAAAACAAATTTGGGAGACTCTCTGATCAAATTTCTTCACGACCATCAGGTTCGTTGCCTAGTAACACCCAAACCAACCCAAAACCATCATCATCATCGAATGATAAGACTTATCGTCCACCACAAACCAGAAATGAGCATATCAATGCTGTATTCACAAGAAGTGGCTTGTCTTATGATCCACCACCCAACCCAAACAACACCACAAACTATCGATTTCGATAGTGAGGATGAAGATGAAGAATCCAAGAAGGAGAATACACCAAAAACACCACCCAAACCCAAACCCAAACCACCAGTTAAGGCTTACACTCCAAAAATTCCATATCCACAGAGCCTTAAGAAAGAAAGAATGGATGGAGCGTTATAAGAAGTTTGTTGAAATAATCAAAGAAGTTAGACTCAATGTACCTCTCATTGATGTTTTAGCTGGAATGCCCAATTACGGGAAATTTTTGAAAGAACTTCTTAACAACAAAAACAAGTTGGAGCAAATATCCGCTACCTTTCTCAATGAAGAATGTTCAGCTATTGTTCAAAACAAAATTCCACAAAAACTCGGAGATCCCGGAAGTTTTCTGATTCCATGCATATTAGGAAACAACATCACATGCGATGCTTTAGCCGACTTAGGTGCGAGTATCAATTTGATGCCTTATTGCTGTATACGAAACTTTCAATCAATACTTTGAAACCCACAAGGATGAGTATCCGATTAGCTAATCATACTTACCAATATCCTGTTGGTATTGCTGAGAATATGCTTGTCCAAGTAGGTAAATTCATTTTTCCCGTGGATTTTGTAATTTTAGAAATGGAGGAAGATAGTAGAGTACCACTTATTTTAGGAAGACCTTTTCTAAACACCGCTGATGCGATCATCAGAGTAAAAGGAAGAGAACTCAACCTTGGAGTTGGAGAGGATAGAATCACCCTTTTTAATCGATAAAGCAATGAAATATCCACATTCCAGTGATGACACTTGCTTTAACATTGATGTAATCGATGAAGTCACTGAGGAAGAATTGGATGCATTACTTGAAGATTCTGATCCATTCATGACTATTTCAGAGAAGATTAGTGAAACAACTTTTGATAAAGAATTCGCTGATTTTATGGAAGTTAAGATTGAAGAAGAAGAAGAAGAAGGAGAGATAATAGAAGAAGATTTTGAGGAAATCAGTTTTAATGATCAAATGAGGATCAAAACATCAGTTCAAGAACCACCGACTGATCTTGAGTTGAAACCACTGCCAGAAAATCTTGAGTATGCTTACTTGGAAGACAATTCGCTACTTCCAGTAGTCATATCTTCGTTGCTCAATGATTTTGAGAAAGAATGTCTGATTTCAGTTCTTAAGAAGCATAAAGAAGCTTTTGCGTGGAAAACTTCTGACATCCCAGGAATCAGTCCTGATTTTTGCAAACACAAAATCAATTTCGAAGAAGATGCCAAACCAGTTGTAGAAAGACAACGTCGACTCAACCCCAACATGAAAGAAGTTGTTAAAAAAGAAATCATCAAACTTCTTGATGCAGGTATCATTTACCCCATCGAGGATAGTCCTTGGGTGAGTCCTGTTCACTGTGTTCCGAAAAAAGGAGGAATGACTGTTGTGACCAACGAACGGAATGAACTAGTTCCTACTAGAACTGTCACCGGATGGCGAGTATGTATTGATTACAGAAAATTAAATAAAGCCACCAGAAAAGATCATTTTCCTTTGCCTTTCATGGATCAAATGCTTGAGAGATTAGCAGGAAACAAATACTTTTGTTTTCTTGATGGTTTTTCAGGATATTTTCAAATTCCTATTGATCCAGCTGATCAAGAAAAGACCACATTCACATGTCCCTTTGGAACTTACGCTTATCGGCGTATGCCTTTTGGATTATGTAATGCCCCCGCGACTTTTCAAAGATGTATGATTGCCATATTCCAAGATATGCTTGAAACGTCTATGGAAGTTTTCATGGATGACTTTTCAGTTTTCGGAAGCTCATTCGAAGCTTGCCTTTCTAACCTCGATAAAATGCTTGAAAGATGTAAAGCTGCACATCTTGTTCTCAATTGGGAGAAGTGTCATTTCATGGTAACTGAAGGAATTGTGTTAGGACACAAAATTTCTAGCGCAGGAATGGAGGTTGACAAAGCAAAGATCGATGTCATTACCAAATTACCACCCCCAACTAACGTCAAAGCCGTTAGAAGTTTCCTAGGACATGCAGGATTTTACCGTCGTTTCATTAAGGATTTTTCCAAAACATCTCGTCCAATGACGAAACTTCTTGAAAAAGATGTTGTTTTCGATTTTAATGCAGATTGTATGAAAGCATTCGAAGCATTGAAAACACAACTGACTAGTGCACCCATTATGGTTTCACCTGATTGGTCACTACCATTCGAGCTTATGTGCGATGCAAGCGATTTTGCTGTTGGAGCTGTATTAGGACAGCGAGAAGAGAAACATTTTCGTCCTATATATTTTGCCAGCAAAACACTCAACAATGCTCAGCAGAATTACACAGTTACAGAGAAAGAATTGTTAGCCGTTGTTTTCGCTTTTGATAAATTCAGATCATACATTGTACTTTCGAAAACAATCGTGTTCACCGATCATTCAGCGTTAAAATATCTGTTTAAAAAGCAAGATGCTAAACCGCGTCTCATCCGATGGATTTTACTACTCCAAGAATTCGATATCGAAATCAAAGATAAGAAAGGAGCAGAAAATCTAGCCGCTGATCATCTATCTCGTTTAGAAAATCCAAATCTGGAGGAGTTAAAAGAAGATGAGATTGACGATTATTTTCCGGATGAAACACTCATGACTGTTGATACAGATGATGAGAACGAAATTCCATGGTTTGCCAATTATGCAAATTATCTCGTTGGAGGAATTCTAAAGAAAGGATTAACTCATGCCCAACGAAGTAAATTCTTTTCGGATCTTAAACATTATTATTGGGAAGAACCTTATCTTTTCAAAATGCGTCCCGATGGGATGATTAGAAGATGTGTTTATGGTTCTGAAACAAGAAGAATTCTCGATGAATGTCATCATGGCCCAACTGGGGGACATTATGGTCCTTCCACCACCGCTAAAAAAGTCTTTGATGCTGGATTCTATTGGCCGACTATTTTTAAAGAAGCTCATACTCTTGTTAAGAATTGTGATGCTTGCCAAAAATCCGGTAGTCTTTCTCGAAGAGATGAAATGCCTCAGAAGAGCATTCAAGTCTGTGAATTATTCGATATTTGGGGAATTGATTTCATGGGACCGTTTCCTAAATCACACAAATACGAATACATTCTCGTTGCTATTGATTACGTTTCCAAATGGGTTGAAGCAGAAGCTCTACCCACAAATGATGCACGAGTAGTTGTTAATTTTCTCAAAAAGCTTTTCGCTCGTTATGGAATTCCTAAAGCTTTGATAAGTGATCGTGGAAACCATTTCTGTAACAAACAAATGGAGAAAATTATGAAGCGATATGGAGTTCATCATCGTTTCGCTACTGCTTATCACCCACAGACCAGTGGTCAAGTCGAAAATACCAACAGAGCCTTAAAAAGGATACTCGAAAAAACGGTTAAAGACAATGCCGCCGTTTGGTCGAGAAAACTAGATGATGCTCTGTGGGCATTTTGCACGGCTTACAAAACACCAATTGGTACAACACCATACAGATTGCTGTATGGAAAAACTTGTCATTTGCCGTTCGAAATCGAACATCGCGCTTACTGGGCATTGAGAAACTGTAACCCAGACCTCAAAGTAGCTGGAGAAAAGAGATTTTTGCAATTGCATGAACTCGATGAGCTTAGACTACAAGCTTATGAGAACTCCAAACTTTACAAAGCAAGAACAAAAGCTTATCATGACAGAAAGCTAAGAATCAGAAAAGAATTCAAGGCTGGAGACAAAGTTCTGCTTTTTAACATGAAGTATAAGTTCAAAGCTCCCAAGCTGAAACCGAAATGGTTCAGACCGTATACAGTGAAACATGAATTTCCATCCGGATATGTTGAATTGCATGACAAACATGGTGGAAGTTTCATTGTTAATGGGCACCGAATTAAGTTATACTATGACAAGGAGCAAATGAATGAAGTTTCTATTCAAGAGATTCCTCCTGAATCAGAATATGAAGCTATAACCTTTATGTCACCCTTTCCGGCCGATTTCAAGAAAAACACTCCATGGGCCGAAGATTCTGGTTATATCTATGATGTTCTACCAAGACCGTGGGAGAAAGTTAAGTTGGAATACATAGATGAAACTGGGGAAGGAATAGTGATTGGAAATGTGCTGTACGTTCCAAAATTTCCAAAGAAGAAGTCAGCACCAACATGAAGAAAGAGAAGTTCGAGTCCGGCTGATGACTCGTTAATAAAACAAGCGCTTCTCGGGAGGCAACCCGTGTGTTTGCTATGTTTATTTTTCATTTTTATTTTCTAGTGATTAAACCCAGAGTTTTTTTTCTAAATTGCTTAGTTGAACTTAAGTGTGGGGGTGTATCACTGCCTTTTGAATAAAGCGAAGAAATATTTCGTATGTGTGTTTTTAGATTACTGCAGATAATGATTTCGAAGCTTGGACGCTAGGATCAAGACTCCTCTTGAGAAGAAAATACGGTTTATTCTCTTATTTCCCTATTTCATTCTTTGTCGTTTATCACATTGAGGACAATGCTTAACTTAAGTGTGGGGGGGTGAATAGGAAAATAAGAATAGATTGTAGTTTTGAGCTGAATTTTAAAATTTTGTTTGCCCTTGTAATCTAGCCTTTTGTCATTTTAAAGATTATATTCTAGAATAACTGGATTTATCCACTGGTGAAATCTGTAATTTTGAAAATTCGAGATGTGTCCCGATTAATATTGCAATCCATTCTGGGATCGATAACATTTGCTAGCACAAATTATAGCCCTTTCCACTAAAGTGTGAGAATTTGAGCCTGTTCTATATATACAGCATACATCTTTTATGCTTAGATCTTTTGCTATGAGTGTGCCGGTGATTTTATTTATTCTAGAACTTGTACTTGTAAATCATTACGAGACCGTTGTGAGATCACATTTCGTTTGTATATAAGTGTATATGCGTGATAAGAGGCAATCTTAGGTTTTATCCCAAATGGCATTCCATTTTCATATAATGCTATATTAGCTAGCTACATTAGCTAGTTAACCACTCATATGGACCCATTTGTTAGCATTTATCTTTAATGCTAGATACCCCTAGTTACACCCGCCGAGCCTATCTTTTCTTTTGATACAATCCAGAAAAATTCAAAAAGATTTTACACCTTTTTTAAGCCTAGCCTTATTTTTAGTCAAGTCTTGGTTGGTTGCTAGCTATTTGAAAAGATGGATGTTATGTGGAAATCATGAAAGTTCTAAGAAAGCGTAAACTCCGAAAGTTGTTATCTGAGAAAAGTCATTGCAACTATAAGATTACAAAAAAAAAAAAAAAAAAAAAAAAAAAAAAAAAAAAAAAAAAGGAAAAAAAAAAAAAAGAGAAAAAGAAGAAAAGTCATTGCAACTATAAGGTGACAAGAATAAGCCAACGGGCTAAGTGAATCAAGTATGAATAAAGGAAGTATGGAGTTTTTCGAACAAAATGGCATGATATTGGTTTGTAATAGCTAGTAACATTTAGTTCGTAGACTTTGACTATTTTTTTTGTTTTTATGTTCAACCAATTTCATAAATATATCCCAGGCCTTATCCTACCCTTTTTGACTTTGTGAAATTATTAAGTGTATGGATATGTAGTAACCATCCGATTTCTTGAGGAATTAACTAACGTTGTTAGCGATCTAGGGAGTATTTTGGCGACCATCCGTTATGCAAGTAACGTCGTTAGCGAACCAAGGTACAATCTAGTGACCATCCGTTATTTGGTGATGCAAGAATTCGTTGTTAGGGAGCTATTATGTTTTGCATGAGATAGTGGCACATTAGTCTTTTATATCCCTTTAAGCCTCAAACCCGAATAAAAGCCCTCTTTGATATGTATACTTGGCGCTCACACCATTTCGGTGTAGTTTTGTTTCTTGTACAAGCCTATGGTAATATTTAGATCATGACTGAGCAAATGAGTGTCATTCCGCTTATATACTCCAAATACAAATGAGTGTTTGAGTGAATTATATTTCATTTCCCTTTCGTGAGGTGTTTAGTAATGTGTTTCATGCAAGAAAATCATTTGGGTATTGTCAAACATCTCGATGATTCAACCATAAAAGCTTAAAACGATGAGTCTAGCTTGTACTAGTGCTTGATAGATTTGCATCACATTTTCCTAATCATTTGTGTATACCATGTGGATAATTGTTTTTTATTTCTAGATTTGCTTGAGGGCAAGCAAAGTTCAAGTGTGGGGGATTTGATAACGCCTAAATCTAACATGTTTTTGATAGCGTTATTGGTAGTTTTATATATGTTTTGTGGTTATATTTATATGCTTTTGTTACTAAATCATATCAAAGTGTGTTTGCAAAGCATTTGTAGCCAAAGACAGGAAAATGGATGGAAAAGATACAAAAATGAGGAAAAAGGAAGTATTTGAGATTTCATGTGAATCTTGTGTCAAGTTCCGCTCCGTAAGGTACTTCAATGAGTTAAAGTCCAAGTAGTCAAGTTCATAAGCTTTAGGATAAAGAGAAAGATCAAAGAATCAAGAACTACGACCGAGAAACAAGTCATACGCAAAAGCCCAAGAAAAAGGTTCAGCAGCCATCGCCATCCGATCGGTCGCCGCCCGCAACCGATTCGGATGGAGTGAATGTGGATTTACCGAGAAGACCAACCGATCGGTAGACCATTCCATCCGATCGGTTGGAAGTCGCTGTTTGACCCAAGACTTCTTTATTAAGGATTGTGACTTTATAACTCCGGTTCTAGGTCCTTCTTGTCATTATTCTAACCATTCAATACTACTTGGAGAGCAAGAGAAGCATTTATGCACTTAGACCCTTGGTGAGAGCAACTTATGGAACCATTTGTTGAGTATTTATATACCAATCAATCTAGAGAGAAAAAAGAGAGATACACAAGTGCTAGAAGAGAACCATTCACAGAAATATACTCAGAAATTCGTCCATAAGTCCAGGAGAAGGGAGAAAGTCGAATATATCATTTTCATTGCTTGTGGAATCATTGTCTTTCACTTGTAATCTTATTTCCAAATCATTGTAAGACTTTCAATCATGGTTTCTAATGTTCAAATTATGGAGTTTACATTTATGTGTGCTATGAGTGGCTAGTGCCTTTGTGCACTTGCTTAGATGATGTGTGTTATTCATTGATTTGCATATGATTGTGATAACATGTTTTAATTCAATTTCAAGTCAATTCTAAGAACCAATTGTGATAAAGTTTCATAGTGACATTTGGGTAATTAAGTTTAACTAGTGCTAGTAATCTTGAGGGTTGAAAGAACTATTGTTATTCCACTAGTTATAATCATTTGTCTATGAATGATTGTTGTCTTCCACTATTCTTGATTAACCAAAGGAACTTAATTGTGATTGTAATGAAAAAGCTTTTGTCTATCAAAACGGATTGATTGTAAACCACTTTAAAGGTCGAGAGATTAATAGTTTGCTTTCAATTGTGACCTTTTGTCTATAATTGGTTACCTTTTGTATTGACCATTTCCTAAGCTTGTTTGATTAGACAAAAGAATGTTTTTGTGTTTGAGGAACACCAACTCATGAACCTTGAATTGATCTTGAATTGATTGGTTAAACGTAATGCTTGTTTTTATAAACCAAAATCTTGACGAAGATTTAATTTGTAGAAACAATAGATTAGTGTCAAAACTAATTATCACAACCAACATGTTTTCTAAAAGTTATCACAATCATATTAGTCAATTGTAGTACACTAGTCTAAGCAAGTGTAGTTTTTAATCATTTGAATTTTCATTATATCATTACTACTTATTTGAGATAGTTGCTTTTAACTTACAATTCGATTCACTACACAAATCCCTGCGAACGATCCCGACTTACCATCAAAATCTTGCTACAACGGACGAGTATACTTGCTCGTATGTGTTGTTATTAGATTCGGTAATTCACCCCCTTATAAATTTAAAACTTGCACCGAACCGAGCACATCAACTTGGTAGCAAGTATTTGGATGCTTAATCCTCAATGATTTAAAACTCTGTGTTTTTGTATACAAATTTTATTTGTACTGCTAGCATTGTTAATTACTACTGTTACTGAAAAGTTTGTACTGCTAGTACAAATTTTGTTTGTTAAGTTCATACTGTTAGTCATATGATTCTACTGCTATAAGACAAATCTTTTGCATTTTATTTCTTGGTTTTGAACTAACAATTTCAGGTATGAACATTTGAGCACAAAAGAAGTTTCAAGTGAAATAAATGAGCAGCAGAAGGATATTACAATTTGCTAATATAATAGGTTTATGATGGGCTGAGTTTGGGAATTCATTAACAAAGGTTTACACCTAAGTTAATAAAATCTTTAAAAATTCTTTCTTGAAACCTGATTATGATGTTTCACATTGACTTGATGGCTCAGTTGGTCAGATAGTAACTGACACAACTCGCTTTCTATCATTTTATACTTTAATTAGTATAATGAGCAAGTCTAAGGACATCTGATAGAAAGAACAGCGAACAAATGTGCATCCAACACTTGTGTTAGAAGACACAATTGTCACGAGCTAGAAAACTTGTCAAGAAAGCCCTTTGAATGGGTTTATCTTTACACAGGCAGTTATTTATAACTGAAAACATTGGTTCTCACACAACCAGAGGTTACTTTAAACCGAATTCTTGATTAAGTGTCTGTTACACACTTAATCCCTTCAAAATGGTTGTTAAGCAGTATGATTTTTCACAATAAAATCAAGTTCATACTGCTAAGTCAAAAGTTTCTTAAAAAGGATTTTCAAAGAGGCTCAGAAAAACCATCAAATGATGGACCATAAGTCAATGCCCCATGAATCACCTCTCACAGGAGTTAACACACCTGGAAGTGATGAGGGCAGCAAATAAACTCTTAAGGAATTGATGGCTACATGTACAACATTGTCTGAAAACATGTTCTAATTGGTAGATCAGATGATGGTGAGAGATCTTCCAAACAGGGGAGGAAATGATAAATCTCAGGGGAGGAAATATTTTGGTACATGGTGAGAGATCTTCCAAGCATAGATTAAGGGGAGGAAGATTAACCAAATGTAGGGAAGAAAGAAAGATTGTGGTTGTGTATGCTCAGAACAGGGGAAAAATTGATCAAACAGGGGAGAAAGATTGGGAAGGGAGTAGTTTCATGACTTCACTTTTTAGCATCTCAATATAATATATACACCCCTTCAAAAACAACCTGGCTCAGCAGCAGTTGTTGTATCTCCTCCTACAATGGAAAAGACAAGAGCATACAAGATGATGATGTTAACTTTTTGAGAAGCTAACATGTCTTATTATTCAGCCAATAATAAGAACAAGCATTCAGTTGATGATTGCTGGGAATAATCTTTTTCAGTTGATGGATACTGGGAATAAGCTCTTCAAATGAAGAAAGTTCAAATGAAGATTCTGGAGTATTATATATAATTCAGAAGGGATGAAGCATTCAAATGGAGAAAGTTCTATCTAGGTTCTTTCAGTTTCAATTTCAGTTCACTACGTTTGTTCATCACTTGCAAAGGATTGCTGAAAGATGATTTGACTTCTTGGAACAAGCATCCAAGATACACAGCACCATTGCCTCTTATAATTCCTCCATCCAAGGAAATTGCACCATCTTTTATTCACGGTACTGCTATTGTTCAAGATAAAGAAAGATGATGTTATTGCTGAAAAAGATTCACAGAAGGTAGATGAGTTAGACAGAAAGATACTTAATCTTGAAGAACAGAGGAAAAGCTCAGATCAAGAGTCTGACTATGAAGTGTTTGAAAGATCCTCACAATCAGAATTTAATTCAGAAGAAACATGTTGATTAGGGAAATCACATGTTTAGGGGAGGATTGTTGGGAATTAAATGTTCTAAAGATTAGTATTGGGAATTAAACATTTACAAGGTTAGTTCTGCTCAAAGAAATATACTAAGTATCATTCTACTGCTAGTGTATTTCATTCTACTGCTAGTGTTAGAGATTCTGCTGCCGCAAGGATACTACTGCTAGTGCATCAGATTCTGCTGTTGAAGAGATAAGTGTCGCGTATTCTACTGCTATATGGATAAGTATACAAAGATATTTTGTGTATAAAAGTCAAAGATATACGGTAGATAATATCTTTGATAGATGTTCAGTCAACAAGTTGTGTACACAGATACAAGTTGTATCTTAAGGACTGACAGACTCAAGCAAGCAAGTAGTTCGACAAGACTTATCATTTATTGTAAAAGATCTCCTTTGTTGTATAAAAGGAAAGATCTTATCTTAGTTACAAGGGTGTTGAAAATAGACTAACCAAGTGCTAAATTTGTAACTAGTCGAATACTAAGAAAACATACATTGAGTTGTTCATAACAGAAAATAGTTTTCTTTGTAATAGAGATTCAAGGTTCTGTAACCCTAGTGATAGTGAAGATCACTCGTACTATTCTCAATAATATTGAATCGTTTGGTGTTAACATTCATTGTTCATTATCAAATTCAACAACCACCACTGTTCCATTTCCAATAACAATATCCTTCTAAGTGTGGTTAAGTAGATTCCGCATACTTAATCATATTCACTCAAAGTATCACATACACTCGTTATAAAGGACTAACATCCTATTAAGTATATCGAATCCTCTCAGTTTTGGGATCCTTCTTAGAAGCGAGCACAGGGGCAGACACTAGACATGATATCGGGCCTACTTGCCGTTAGGTAGAGTAAACTACCTATCATGCCCCTAACCTAGCACTATCCGCGTACTCACCTTCATCGTCTCTTGTGAGATTCAACTCCGCGGATATAGGCGTATTTATTTGTTTAAGATATTTCTAAGTTAAATTTCTTTTATATATATATATATATATATATATATATATATATATATATATATATATATAGTGAGACTTTCTTTTCAGAACCACCTTATCTGCGAGAACCAATCTATGACCGTCAAATGGTCAAAACTGAATGTGCCATTTATGTAAATAACTTAAAGATAAGGTAGATTGATATAACTGGTGTAAGGGTAATTTAGGCATTTGTTCACTCCTGAAAAGATGCAAAAAAAGATGCAGGTTTATATCATAATAACAATTTCCTCTTTCATCTGAAAATCTAAAAACCGCCTCCCTTAAACTCTCTATGCCGCCTCCCTCTAAAACCTACAAACTGCCATCCTCAAAATCATTATGCCGCCTCTCCCATTTTCAAGTCGAGAACTAGCAGATATTAACAAGCATATACAAGTTTCAATAGCATCGATTTCTTCTCCACTGTCTTCATATATTGTAAGTTTTTTTTCTCTATAATTGGTTTTTTTGTTTTAATATGAACGAGAAGTATGTTCTGTAAGGTTTGGTTATGATATGAATTATGTGTTTTCCGATATGATAAAACATTCGATCTAAAACTAGATATCTACTTTTCGATTTGAAAAATGAAATATGGCTTTCGACACGATAAAAAAACCGATTTGAAAAAGTCAAGCCATCATTTTTATTTAAAAAGTTAATGTTTAGATCTGGAAAAAAAAAAAAAAAAAAAAAAAAGTATACAAATTTCATGGGTTTGTAAACCATCATTCTCTTAGTTAATAATGAAAAAGTTATCTTCTGATTGCATCTCTTAGATCCGAGAGGTTTAATTAGTTTAGGCCTTTAGGGAGAATGCGGGTTTTAATTAGATCTGCTTGGTTTCCTTTAGGATGTGAAATCGTTTTTCTAGCATGTGAGTGTACTGTGAACTTTGATTTGAAAATCGACCTAAATTAAAACTTATAGTTACAATCTTACACACTGCATTTTGTTGGTGTAATTGTATTGATTTTGCATACGTCATTAGATCCAATAGATCAAGATCATTCTTGACTATGCAATGCTATTTTTCATTCAAAATCTTGTTTATCAGTTAAATTTCGGCTAAATGGTGTGAATTGAATTTTATTGAAGATCACATGATGTTTTTAAACATGTATGTTCTGTTAAAAAACATGTATGTTTTAAAACAAGTATGTTTTAGAAAATGATTACTTATAAACGGAATGCTTAAAACATGTATGTTTTAATAAAATTATTGTTGCTAATTTTTGTACTTTTCTTTGTATCAGGTGTAATTACAAGAATGTTCACGGCTACGCGTGTGCATATATGTCCGACTTCTAAAAATGATGATAACATTTGCGTGTGCACATATGTCCATTTTGTGTTGAATATTTATTAGTGCTCACGTGTATAGATCGATTAGATTCATGTATTTATGCTTTTGAGAAATTTGTATTTTAATTGTGTTTCAATCGATATCGAAGTTTGTGTATGACATTTCTGTTCTTGGTTTGTTATAAATTTCATTATATTAAAAAACCCATATGCATCTAAGTATTTCTGAAATCATATATTGTAGCACTAAATCTACAAATATGCCATCTTAAAGAAAACATATATGCACTAAACATGCTAGCTTAAAAACATGTATGCACTAAATCTGGAAAATAACAATTCGTACAAAAAAAAAAAAAAAAAAAAAAAAAAAAAAAAAAAAAAAAAAGATTTAGTAATAAAATAATTATAAAAAAACGTCTTTTACTATTATACCCTTTTGGATTAAATAAAAAATGTTAATATTAAAAAAAATGTCATTTTGCACATTATGCATTATTAGGAGTACATAAGTGATTCTCGTAGATAAGATGGTTCTCGCAAGAAAGGGACCCTATATATACTAGCAATAGGTACTTCAACATTATAAACAACTATGTGACTTGGTTTAGGACTTAAGTTATTTTTTAAAATCGACCCTGTTCTGAATTTAGCACCAGACGGTACCACGGTACCACTAATTTTAGTGGTGTTGTTTGTACCTTTAATGATACGTTGATACGTCCTTTGCTATTTCAAATTCTCCAGATTTTACGAATTTTACTTGTTTAGTTTCACTTTAGAAGCTTTATTTGGGTCAAATTCGAAGCCCGCTCCGGCATGTTCACTATACCTAACGTTTTCAAGCATGTCATTAAGTGTTTTTGTTCCTTTTTCAAACTTAATGATTCTTAACGCATTTTCTTTGAGTTTTTCATTCTCTACTCAAAGACATATGCATGACCTACATCCAACATCTACTTCTTTATTTTTCTCAAGTCTTTTTACTTGGTCTTTCAGTTCTAAAATTTGCACTTCGAGTTCATGCAATTTTACTTTTAGTGTTTTGTTTCTAGTTATGATTTTAGAACTCACTTCACATAGCTTATTATATTCATCATATAGTCTATTTTCATCTATTGACGAATTATCATCACTATAATAAGAAGAGTCGGAATGTACCTCATTTGAAGCTTGAACCATTAGACATGTTTCGTCGTTGGGCTTCTTCTCTTCTTTTTCACCGCTATCACTCCAAGAGCTTCTACGAAAGCTCTTTGGTTGTTGGTTCTCGGTGGTTTGGGACATTCTCCTATGAGATGATTGGGATCTCCGCATCTAAAATATTTCCTATCACTCTTTCCTTTCTTCTCATCTCGGTTCTTTTGTGACGACTTCTTTTCATCACGAGGTTGTCTAACTAACCTACCTCTTCTCCTAAAGAACTTCTTAAAATCTCTAATGGCTAGTGCATATTCTTCGTCTTCACTATCGGAATCCGAACTTTCCTCATCACTAGACTCCTTTTTGGCTTTCAATGCTAGAGATCTAACTCTCTCACTTTTGCCTTTGACTATGTCGGAGTCTTTCTTGATTATCATTTCATGAACTTTCAAGTTTCCTATTAGTTCATCAAGTGATAATGTCGCCAAGCTCTTTGACTCTTCAATGACGGTGACCTTTACTCTCCATTTGGGATGTAGAGCCCTAAGAAACTTCCTAACATAATTCTTGCTAGAATAACCTTCATCAAGAGCTTTAAGACTAGTAATAATAGTATTAAATCGAGCAAAAGCATTATCAATAGATTCATCTTCCGGAATGAAAAATTGTTCATATTGTTGCACAAGAAGATCTATCTTGTTCTCTTTGACTTGATTATTACCTTGATGAGTGACTAACAAAGTTTTCCAAATTTCTTTTGCCATGTTACACATAAAAATTCTTTCAAATTCATTTTTCGGCAAAGCATTACAAATCATCATTTTAGCCTCATCATTTTTGGCTAGTTTTCTTTTAAGGTTATCACTTTGTTTATTATAAGGAACTATTTCATCCCTTTTTGTTTCCGGATTCTTTTCAATCGGTTGAAAGTCACCCTCGGTAATAATATGCCAAATATCAATGTCTTTTGATTTCACATACGTTTCGAATCTTGTTTTCCAATATATAAAACAATCGGTTTCAAAAAGTGGTGGTCTTTGCATAGATTGCCCTTCTTGATATTTGTCAAAATCCATTGATCGATTCAAGTTTTAAAATACAATTTATTTTAAAATCTTGCCTGACGTGGCTCTGGTACCAATTGTGAAAAACTAGAAAGGGGGGTTGAATAGTTTTATTGGTTTTTAATTAGTTTTAAAACTTTACTTGTGAAAAACTTTGATTCAATTCTTTTGTGAAATCAATCAACACCAATATAAAGAAATGAGATGGAAAGATCAAACCGGGACAAAGAGATTTATAGTGGTTCGGTCACGAAGCTCTTCTTCGCCCTACTCCACTCCCCGAGTACCAAACTCGAGAGTTCTAAGCACTATGTCAACAAAGCTCCCTTCAGGCGGAGAAAACCGTACAACGTCGCTTATCCTTATTTCCGACACTAAGCTAAATGTCGAGTACTAATCTTAGCTAGTACCAATCTACCATGATCCACATGATCCTTACTAATTCACACAATCAACACACTTGACTCGATCTACCCGATCTACCCTTGATCCACTTGATCAACACACAAGCCCACAAGCTACAAGAGATCTCCAAGATCTCAACAAGATCATAATGATCTACTCTCACTTGACTCGATCTACCCGATCTACCTTTGATCCACTTAATCAACACACAAACTCACAAGCTACAAGAGATCTCCAAGATCTCGACAAGATCACAATGATCTACTCTCACAAACTACACAAAAGAAAATGAACTTGGTGTATGCTATGATACAACAAGTATGTAACAAGTGTTACAAGTGCACTAACTATAACTACAACACTTTGTATCTTCTTTGATACTTTGTGTTCTTCTTTTGCACTAGGAGAGGAATGAAGGTTATCACTTGGTTGAATGATTGGATCACTCTTAAACAAAAGAAAACTAAACTAAATGATCAAGAAGAGAAGATGTGATAAGAGTTTTAAACTCAGAAAGTTGTATGTGAAAAAAGATGCCCAAAAACTGTGAGGAGGGCTGGTATTTATAGGCAGAAGAAATCTAACCGTTATAGAGACACGGTACCACTAAATACCACACGGTACCACTAAATTTAGTGGTACCGTGCCAGACAAGGACGCTCAAATTTTTGTTTTTAGTGGTGAAAGTTTATTTAGGGAAGTTTGGAGCTGATTTTGGGGGGGGGGGGGGGGAAATAGCTGTTATGATTTTTAAACTTATTTTTCCAATAAAACATTTCTTTATAATTCAAAAATAACTTGTAAAGTATATTTTTGAAAAAATGTTTTGTCACATTAAAAGTGTGAAGTTTGAAACACAAATTCACTTCTTTGATCATTTGTCAAGTTGTAAATTTGTTTGTTCATACCTAGAGTGATATACGTAGAAACGGGATATTTCGACTAAAAAACTTGTTTACGTTAATTTTAATGTAAAGTGTTTTCACATTTTGTTATCATCAAAACGTGAAGTTATCGAAAGATATAAATAACGTTTTTAGAACATTATTTGCATCAACAAACTTCACAAGGGATTCCATATGAATCACATGGGATTCTATATGAATCACAAGGGATCATATAGAATCCCATGAGATTCTGTATTAATCACATAAAAGATACTTGACCAGAAAATAACATAAAAAGACATATTTCTAAGAAACTATACCTTTTTGCAGCTTGACCTTCAGTTTTTTTTTCCTTTTTTTTTCTTTTTTTTTTCTTTTTTTTTTTACTCTTATCTACTTTTGATAAAACCCTTTTCTGCTTCGGTTTAACTTCTTCCTGAACTGGCTTATTCGAACTCAAAACAGGAACTTCCGTTACTGCTTGAACAGACTTCGTCTCCGGCGCCTTCGTCTTGGTCTCAACTTATGGCTTATCCTTGGACCTCAAATTAGAAGCCTTTGTCTCAACTTGTGAAACAGACTTCGGCGCCGGATTGTCCTTTGGCTTATCCTTGGTAAGACCAACCTTAGACGACTTATCCTTAACAGCAGCCTTATCCTTTAAAACAACCGGCGACTTATCCTTTAAAACAACCGCCGCCTTAACCTTCACCTTAACCTGTGGCTTATCCTTCGTAAGATCACCTTTATGCTTCTCATTAACAACAACAGGCACAATAGCCTTATCCTTACTAACACGCGGCACCTTAACCTTTGAGTTATAGGTAACAACACCCGTCGCCTTATCTTTAACAACATCAGGTGCCTTCTCATTTGCCTTATCAGTAACAACATCCGACGCTTTCTCCTGAACAACACCCGGTGCCTTCTCCTGAACAACCGGAACCTTCTCCTTCTCGTGAACAACAACCAGCGCCTTCACCGTAACAACAGTCGCCGACTTCTCATTAGGATTAAACTGAGACAACGGTGTCGGGTTCAAAACTTTATTGGCAGGTTGGCCCATTGACTGAAGCATATCCGTGGTAATCCATTTCCTACTCCTAGGCGAACCAATAGCAGTAGCATTAAGAACACCTAACATATAAAATAAAAATAATAATAATAATAAAATTAGTTATACAATAAAAAAAACATTAAGAATCCCATGAGATTCTATATGAATCTCATGAGATTCAGAATAGATCACATGAGATTCAACATTAATCACATGAATCAAGTTATATGTTACAAGTCATGAATCAAGTTATATGTTACAGCAATCTTGTATATCCAAAAGAGCTACAGAGAGTGCTAACAATCCTATCTCATAAAACAAATGATTACTGCAATGCTCAATCTAGGCTATACCTATGATATCATGTATGATTAAGTACATGACTACAAAAATACAAAACGGAAATGTAACATACTCTAACTAACATCATACCACCTTAGCACACACACACGGATGACTAGCAGTATACAAATGATTATCTAATCATACACATCCCATATATGCTACTAACCGAACCATTTCGCATATATCCAGACATGAACTCATACAATTGACCCAAGCAGTACACGAAATCATACACGTTAGTCTGTAACTATGCAAAATTCTAACTACTAGACCTTAAATTCACTATTTCATATATCAATACAGTCACAAACATCTGAAAATAAGCAAAAAACAAGCTAATCGATTACTGATTCGCTAAAATCAACACATATTTTCTCCAAGGATTACAAAGGAAATATGTAACCCGAGGTCGTTATCCCCAACGAAGGCTGAATGGAATTTGTGATCTCGAATCGTGCACGTGTTTGAATGATGAATAAGATGTGATTTTTGGGTTTCTAAACTACGATTGATGAACGTAAATTAAAAACGATTAAAAAGGTAAGAAAAACGATAATCTAAAGTGCTCGTAATTAAAAACGTAAAGGAAATCTAAAAACGCGTTTAAACCGGGAAATAACCGAACCTAAAAAGTCAAAACGAAGAAACTAATCCTAGAAGTATATGAAAACAACTAAATTATGCTAAGCAAAGATAATAATAAAACTAGTAGTAAGGAAATAATCTAAAGTTAACGATAACAACTAAAAATAATAAACTAGATTATACTAAGCAAGAAAATAAAAAATATATGATATTAGGGAATAGAGATAACCAAATAAGATTAAATATGTGAAGATGAGACCCATTCCACCATAAGCTTCAAACCCCTTTTAAAAGCTATATATCAACCATAAATCATCCTTCGTCACCCTTTGTCGACTAACAATAAACCTACTTGTCATTCTTTTCTCTTTTTTTTAACAAGACTATAAATCTATTAACATAAAGACTACTTATAAAAAGTTACATTAAAAAGAGGTTTAATGAAGCTTTAAAATTTGAAGAAATTACTTGCCGTATGAAATAAAACATGACATTTAAGAGTGGATCATTAAATGAAAAGCAATAAGGATTGAAAAAGAAATGAGTCGAATGTTTGAACTTTGAAGGACACGTGCATTATCAAAATCAAAATGAAAATTGATAATTTAACTATTAAATGAAGCAAAACAATCACAGTAAATAGCTCATGTGCCATCTTTGACATTTGAAAATTAAGCAGCATACAAATTCAACTCAATTGCTTTACATATAAGCACCATTAGTCTTTCCAGTATTGGAACCTCAAACAAACTCAAGTACAGTAACATTTAACAAAAGTTCATAAATTGACTGATACAATAGGGCACAATTCACCATATTTTCAAGTCTACTATAGTGGTGACGATAATTTAAAAAGTAGCATATGAAGGGAAAACATCAGTTTGATACAAACCTTTGAGACCAGCGTTTGTATGTAGCAAAGAGGAAAAATACCGCAACAACAGTAACTACACTGTACAATCCAATCGTGGTCATACTGATACTTCTTCTATGATCTTTTTAATGCATCCATCAAACAAGAAGCTTTTTGTAACCACTCGAAAATTTTCAGATCTAGTGTCCCCTTTTTTTTTCACTGCTACCACTTTTTTTTTTTCTTTCTTTTTCTCTCTTTTTTTTTTTAGAAGGATAAAAAGTAATTAACTAAAATATAAAAATAAATGCTTCAAATTAATACTATACCAAAGAAACTAGACAAAGATTAATACCTTAAATTATCAAGATTTAATACAAGCTCTAACTATTTTAATTGAAATTAAAACTAAACTAAAAAAACTTAACAAATAAAAATGAAAGAAGAAATGAAGTAGTGCATGATGACTTCCGGCGCCCTCTTTTTCATATCAGATATAGGTTTTTTTTGGACTTGGGCCAGCGTAGCTACCCTTCTTGGTTGGACTGGGCTTCCACTTCGTGGGCTAGACAAGGAGCAGCTTAAATAGCTAGCTCAACTTTTGTGTTATACCACCCACACTCTTTCTTTAATACTCTTTTTCAACTGATCCATTTTTTTAACACTGTAATTAATAATCATTGTTCGGGCTTCGTTTGCTCTTTTCAATCTCGTACTCGGTTTTTATCCGTTTTTGCCCGGTTTTCAATCATTTTGTACCTGAAACACATAAAAACACAAACCAAAAATATTTGCAACAATATTTGATCTATTTGGGTGTTTTTGGTCATTTTTGTGTCTTTTATGGGTATAAAATGATGAGTATTTACACACTCATCAATCCCCCACACTAAACTATTGCTAGTCCCTAGCAATCTTTTATGAAGTTTTAATGGATTTTTCTCTTTACCAGATATCCATCATTTCTGGAGTAGCCAATGTTTCAGTTCAAGTAAGAACTATGGTACACTGATAACCATATGATTTTGAGCAAACCATCAGCTGTCAACGGATTTGATTTGTCTTTACCAAAAGCCGTTTGCTTCTGGACTAGCCAACTCTTAGATAAAATACAGTTATTATCTTTGGTGAGCTGATTACCAATTATGGTTTTCCAAAGCCTTTACCACAAGCCATAACCTTGCGGGCTAGCCAACTCTTCATCTTTTTAGGATATGGTGAGTCGAATACCATACAATTTTGGGCAAATTGCAAGCCGTCAACGGATTTGAGAAATCTTTACCAAGAGCCGTTTGCTCCTGGATTAGCCAGTCCTTATGTGGGTTAGACATGGTGGACTGATAACCATTTATTGCGTTCTAAGTGAGAAAAAAAAATTTTAAAATTTTGGCCAAAATGGGGGTACTAGATGGTACATATGATCAAAATTCGCTAAAATCCCCCCCACACTTAGAACTGAATATTGCCCTCAATATTCAAAGCACCGGCTATTATGCCGAAACTGAGAACGTAAAAAGGTAATACTAATAGCCATTATTTTATATACACACACTATTTTTTTTTTTTTTTTACTGAAATGTACATATATACAACATGTGGGGCATCTCCCCCACACTAGGGTGTTAGAAAAGAGAAAGAAGTCAGAAATATGGGTGAAAACCCATATGGTGTGCTAATATTTTTGTTCACCGAGTCACTTAGCTTGACTCGACCCCGCATTCATTTGTTCATGGGGAAGCAAGTGGAAGAAACCATCTCCATCGGACTCTCATTCAAAATGTTTGGATAAATATTGAAGTACGTGAAAGTTCCACACCGATGAGATATACACAGACCCGGCTCACAAATGATAAATGAAAATGCCGGGGTCAAAGATAGTGTCTTCATTCCCGAAGGAGTGAAGAACAGGAGAAGTCACCGTGTAGGTGAAGAAAAGAAGGAAAGTCATGATAAAAATCATGACTAACTCATCATCATCAGAAGGAGAATTCATGATTTCAGTATCATGAATCTCATCATTTAAGCTCATTTGATCAAGACAATTCAAGGGTGGGAGGGATGGGATTTTGATATCAATCAAATTCTCAGTATTGAGAACATCTCCCTCCGGAACACAAAGATTTTCTTTGTCAAGATCAAAATAAAAGTTATCATACTCCGGCGGAGGTATGATATGAGTGAGTTCATCGGAGAACTCTTCAAAAGTGAATGAATCATATTCAGATTTGATGTGAGTGAGTTCATCAGTGAACTCCTCAAATGTAAATGATTCATAATCGGGGAGAGAATTATGAGAATGAGAAGTGGTATTGCCACTAATTTTCTCTCCCATCTGATTAAAACAGAAGGCTTTCGTTTCCGGAATAGAATCATCGGAAAATATGTCACTATCCTTTATGGGGATAGGAGATGAAATAGGTTTCTCTTTGAAAGCCTCGATTTTAGAAATGAGAAGACTGACATTCAATAATGTTGCTCGAAGAGCTTCATCTTTGATTTCAGTGTCAATTTCTTCATCATTCTCTTCTTCTAAGCTGACTAGCTTAGAAGGTAATTCTTCCACATAAATGATGTCTCCACAAGATAACGAATCGTCATCATTAGAATCGGAGAACATCTCAACATGATCTTTTGGGAAGATAAGAGGAGGAGGGATATCACACAAATGCTCGAGAATTCCCTGTGACTCTCTTGGGATTGGGACAAGGTTCTCGACACTAGACTTTATGAATACGTCTGATTCCTTTGCAGGAATTGTGTCAAGATGCTCATCCCCCATACTTAGAGAGTGAGTGTGAATCTCGGGTGCGATAAGTTCAGACTGAGGGAGATAAGAAAGACTAGCACACATAGAGTTTATATTTTTCATGTGTTCTTCTGCTAGCAATTCTTGCATACTCTTATCTCCCTGTGCATCCACGGAAGGAGTCTCAACTGATGAACTGGATGATTCTTTGTAATATTCCATCATTTGAATAGAATCCTCATCATCATCGTCATCATGAATGAAACGGAATTGAGAGCTAGATCTGGCTGCTTTTTCTCTTTGAATTGATTCCTTAACAGATTTTTCAAAAGTATTTTGGGAATCTATTTTAGCAGCCCGTTCTTCGGCTAACAATTCTCTCATGGATTTTTCTTTTGGATTATCACGGGAATGTCTCAAATCTTTCACTAAATTTAGAAGATCTAGGAGAAGATTTTGAGGAGGTGGTTGAGGCTGAGGTGCCTGATCCATCTGGTACTGTGGAGGTAGGTCTTGATACGGATAGTCATAATTGTTACAAGGAATTGGATTCCCTGCTTGACAATCAGAGCTGAAATGGGGACCTCCACAGTACTCACAACAATATGATTGTTGTGACTGGCATGGTGAATAATATGGAGTCTGGTAATTCTGAGTGTCAAAAGTGTTTCCAGCTTGACACTCAAATCCTTGGTGAGGACCTCCACAAAATTCACACGAGTTATGTTGATTATACGAAGATAGGTCGGGCTGTGGTGGGTAGTAGGAAAAATTTGAGGAGTCGTGAAATGAGGTCGGATTAGGATCATAATCAAATGAATTCCTCGAACCACAAAACAAACAACTCCCGTCCCGGATATCATTACCACACCGTACACACGTACACCAGCGACATGGTGAACCGAAAAGCGGCTCACCACAACCGACACAAGGAATAAACGATTCCATTTGAGAGTTAAGAGAAGGAATCGGTTCATTCAAAGAATCAACAAAACCAACATGGTGATCCGAATGACTATCAAGTCTCGAAGAACATTTTGAAAAATCCGGAGGTGGGACAAGTGGTGTGCTCTGAGAGCTAGCAATTTCCACCACTTCCATTTTAGTCCCCGGTTCTTGTTCTTGAGAAACGCATAGAATAGGCAAGTCATTCTTTTAGTCACCGCCCTAAGCTCTGCATGATTTCTCCTAACCGTAAATTGTGAAAGGGTTGGATCAAATCTTGACGGTTTGTGAGCAATTGTGGGCTCAGATTTTTGGACAACCGCGGGTTGGACGTAGTTAGCACTTCCAATGTCAGAGGGAAGTACATGGTCCTTTGTCACCCCGGTTTCTCGTTCCATTTCCCTCAACGGAGAGGGAATAGGAATCGATGGTCCAGAATCAACACGACATCTCGAAATTTTTGACAAGGCCTGAAGTTTTTCAATGTTGATCTTAAAGGCCCTTGATTCAAAGAAATCTTCATCGAGAGATGCCATGAGAATCAAATACAAGAGGGGTAGGAGAAGTTAGAATCAAAAGGATAGAGGGTAAAGGGATGAAGAATCAAAAAGGGTAGGAGGGTAAAGATGAATATTTTTGGGTTTTTGAAAAACATTTTGAAAACACAAAGGAAAAAGGAAAAATAATTTTTGAACAGAAAATCTTTTTGGGTTTTTGATAAGAGAATATTTACGAAGATTCAAAACACACAACGATAAACGAGATTTAAAAATTCGCGTCAGCCCTCCCCGGCAGCGGCGCCAAAAATTGATTCGCTAAAATCAACACATATTTTCTCCAAGGATTACAAAGGAAATATGTAACCCGAGGTCGTTATCCCCAACGAAGGCTGAATGGAATTTGTGATCTCGAATCGTGCACGTGTTTGAATGATGAATAAGATGTGATTTTTGGGTTTCTAAACTACGATTGATGAACGTAAATTAAAAACGATTAAAAAGGTAAGAAAAACGATAATCTAAAGTGCTCGTAATTAAAAACGTAAAGGAAATCTAAAAACGCGTTTAAACCGGGAAATAACCGAACCTAAAAAGTCAAAACGAAGAAACTAATCCTAGAAGTATATGAAAACAACTAAATTATGCTAAGCAAAGATAATAATAAAACTATTAGTAAGGAAATAATCTAAAGTTAACGATAACAACTAAAAATAATAAACTAGATTATACTAAGCAAGAAAATAAAAAATATATGATATTAGGGAATAGAGATAACCAAATAAGATTAAATATGTGAAGATGAGACCCATTCCACCATAAGCTTCAAACCCCTTTTAAAAGCTATATATCAACCATAAATCATCCTTCGTCACCCTTTGTCGACTAACAATAAACCTACTTGTCATTCTTTTCTCTTTTTTTTAACAAGACTATAAATCTATTAACATAAAGACTACTTATAAAAAGTTACATTAAAAAGAGGTTTAATGAAGCTTTAAAATTTGAAGAAATTACTTGCCGTATGAAATAAAACATGACATTTAAGAGTGGATCATTAAATGAAAAGCAATAAGGATTGAGAAAGAAATGAGTCGAATGTTTGAACTTTGAAGGACACGTGCATTATCAAAATCAAAATGAAAATTGATAATTTAACTATTAAATGAAGCAAAACAATCACAGTAAATAGCTCATGTGCCATCTTTGACATTTGAAAATTAAGCAGCATACAAATTCAACTCAATTGCTTTACATATAAGCACCATTAGTCTTTCCAGTATTGGAACCTCAAACAAACTCAAGTACAGTAACATTTAACAAAAGTTCATAAATTGACTGATACAATAGGGCACAATTCACCATATTTTCAAGTCTACTATAGTGGTGACGATAATTTAAAAAGTAGCATATGAAGGGAAAACATCAGTTTGGTACAAACCTTTGAGACCAGCGTTTGTATGTAGCAAAGAGGAAAAATACCGCAACAACAGTAACTACACTGTACAATCCAATCGTGGTCATACTGATACTTCTTCTATGATCTTTTTAATGCATCCATCAAACAAGAAGCTTTTTGTAACCACTCGAAAATTTTCAGATCTAGTGTCCCCTTTTTTTTTCACTGCTACCACTTTTTTTTTTTCTTTCTTTTTCTCTCTTTTTTTTTTTAGAAGGATAAAAAGTAATTAACTAAAATATAAAAATAAATGCTTCAAATTAATACTATACCAAAGAAACTAGACAAAGATTAATACCTTAAATTATCAAGATTTAATACAAGCTCTAACTATTTTAATTGAAATTAAAACTAAACTAAAAAAACTTAACAAATAAAAATGAAAGAAGAAATGAAGTAGTGCATGATGACTTCCGGCGCCCTCTTTTTCATATCAGATATAGGTTTTTTTTGGACTTGGGCCAGCGTAGCTACCCTTCTTGGTTGGACTGGGCTTCCACTTCGTGGGCTAGACAAGGAGCAGCTTAAATAGCTAGCTCAACTTTTGTGTTATACCACCCACACTCTTTCTTTAATACTCTTTTTCAACTGATCCATTTTTTTAACACTGTAATTAATAATCATTGTTCGGGCTTCGTTTGCTCTTTTCAATCTCGTACTCGGTTTTTATCCGTTTTTGCCCGGTTTTCAATCATTTTGTACCTGAAACACATAAAAACACAAACCAAAAATATTTGCAACAATATTTGATCTATTTGGGTGTTTTTGGTCATTTTTGTGTCTTTTATGGGTATAAAATGATGAGTATTTACACACTCATCAATTACAAACTTCAATCTACTGATTCCTATA